>CM035420.1:10724370-10726870 GCA_020310875.1 Ceratopteris richardii
CACTGATGATGAAGTAGCCTAACTTCGTCGTCAGTTAGAAGATTTGTGGACCACCCAAGATATAAGGAGGCAGATTTGGTGCACAATGTGTAACAACAATGGACATTCCAATGCTAATTGTCCTAACAAGGTAGGCTGTCAATTTTGCGAAAAGGATGGCCATGAAGCTAGAGATTGTTACTACCTCAAGGGTACACAACAACGAGGTAACCCTCAAGCTTTGGACTCCTATTATGCTAGTACTTCAAATGCACCTAATAGAGAGGAGAATCGGCCGGCGAATCCTAGATACAATAGACCTTTGATGTGCTATCGTTGTGGTGAGTATGGTCATATGAAAAATAGGTGTTCCCTTCCAGAAGATGCACCTCCTTGCGAGCATTGTCCCGAGGCTAAGGATCAATACACCAAAGATTTCCCAAGAAGCCGTCCTGCTCCAATCCACATGATTGCAGTCTCTCCACAAGAAGAAGGTATGACGACTCAGTCTTACGATGTTTCATCCTCTACAATGTCCATGATGACTAGAGCCAGACAAGTAGCAGCAGTCCGTAGAGAGGAACAACAAGGATTCTAGGATAAAGAGGAGGAAAAGAAATCTGGGTGGAAGGGCCAAGCAGAAATTGAAGGAGCTTATGAAAGGATGGCTACTTCTCTAAGGGACCAACCAACAAGTCTGCAAGAAGACACTCATGAGGTAAACATTGAATAGATCTTGAAAGGTATTCATCACAAGGTTAGTCTATACAAACTTATAAGGATGGATTCAAAAATAAGAAGTGACTTATTGAAAATTATACACTCTGCTCACTTGATCCAATCACCGAGTATAGATGGTTTCATGGTTGATTTTCCCCCTTCACCCTTGGCAGACTACTAAAGCTCAAGATTATCTGTTTATATAAAAGATGAAGCTCTCATAGGTGTGATCATAGATGGAGGCTCTGGTATCAATTTGATGCCAGATTTCACAATGAAGAAAGTGAATTTGAACCCCACCAAGATGGCACCATTCACAGTTACACTAGAAGATCAACATCGGGTTGCGCCTCTTGGCATTATTGAAAAGGTACTGATGATAGTATAGGGTTTCCACTTTGTTCTAGATTTTGTTGTTATTGCACTTCTCGCAAGAGACTTCTTACCCTTTACTCCTGGGGAGACCTTGGGTGAGGCAAGCAAAAGCTTTGCAAGATTGGTGGAAAAACAAACTATGGATTTCAACAAGCACCAATAGCCAACTGCAATTACATTTGGAAGAAGGATTCGACTTAGGGAGAACTACTGGGTATACTGTGGATACTCAGGTAATGCCCTCTCTACCCCAAGAAGAAGATACATTATTGAATTGGATGATGGAAAGTGTAGAGTGTTGCATGGTGGAAATCAGTGAAATAGAAGAAGAAGTTACGGATGAAGGAGTTGCAGGAAAAGGCCACAAAGATCACAAGGAGTTGGAAAATGAGAGTTTGCAGGAGAATACAAACTTTGAAGAGGCAAAAAATATAGAAGTACCCGGGATGGAAAGTTATGAGCCTGAGTGCAGAGAAGATCTTCCTTTTTCAGATATACCTCAAGGATGGACAAAAGAACATGTTGCAGAATATAAACTAAAGTCCACTCCTGCATACATTGGAGATGATTTCTCAAACAAGACTAGTCCTGAAACACTTGTTCAAGAAGTAAATCTAGGGGATGAAGAGAACCCTCAAGTAGTCCACTTGGCCTCTTGGCTATGGCAATATCCTCCTTTACTACAGAAGGTAACTTCTTTACTTTTTGCTTACAAAAATCTCTTTGCATGGTCCTACAAAGATCTAACATGGATACCGCAGGAGCTCGGATTACATCGGATACCTTTAGTTGAGGGAGACGCACCTACAAGAAGTAGGCCATATCGACTCAATCCAAAGTATGCAGAGGCGGTAAAATTGGAAATTACAAAACTGGAAGATGCAGGTATAACTGTTCCAGTAGAACATTTCAGGTGGCTTTCTTCTATGGTTATTGTGGCCAAGAAAAGTAGTGGAAAAATAAGAGTCTATGTTGATTTTCGTGCCTTGAATAAAGTAACTATTCAAGATGGATTTCCTCAGCCCTTCATAGACCAAGTACTTAAGGAAGTAGCTGGTCACACTTTGTATAGCTTCCTGGATGGTTTCAGCGGTTACAAATAGATAGTGATCCATCCTGATGATAGGGACAAAACAACCTTTGTTACTCCATGGGGCACTTATGTCTATACTCGCATGGCTTTTGGTTTGAAGAATGCACCAGCTTCATTTAATAGAACAATGTATCTGATATCAGGCAAGTGGTTAACAACCTTTCTCCACATTTTCATGGATGACTTTTCAGTGTTTTCAGGCACGGAAAGAAGAGCAGTAGTTCAAGATTTCCATGATCATTTGGAAAATCTAAAGGAAATCTTTGAGCAATGTCTCAAAACAGTTCTGAAGTTAAATCCTACTAAATGTTAATTTTTTGTCACCAAGGGCAC
>CM035420.1:10731870-10806870 GCA_020310875.1 Ceratopteris richardii
GAATCCCTTGTATTGATGTTGTTTAGTTCTGGAGTGACATGTTAGCCCAGAGCATAAACTTTTGAGCATCTCCTTTTCCTATGTTGTAATCATCTGATTTGAACTGAGTGGTTGGTCTTCCATTATTGTCATTTTGTCATTAATATTATCCCTAAGTATTCACAACTCTACGCAATCATTGATATCTGCCTGCTCATAGAAGTGTTAAAGGGTATATTTCCCTAAGGAGAACCTCCCTTGAGTAGGTGAAGTATTGGAGTGCTTGCTGCATGCTCCTGTTAAAAATAGATACCCCAGTACCTCCTCTACAACTATCATAGTTCTCAGTTTTTTAATCTGACTATAGAAAGGATTTCCCTTAGCATAGTTTATCATTTCCAATGTTCTAACTTGGTAATGGTAGCTTGCTAATGGTTTCATTTCATTTGAATCTATGCAGTAGGAGTAATGGTCATCAAAGCTTCACTATGTATTCATATCTACTGTATCGTGAAAAGTCAGATTTACATAGGTGTATTGGTAAATTAATTTCTCATCATACAATCAATCCCTCTTAGTGAAATAATTTCCAATAGGTTGCTTTGCTTCCTATTACATTTCCCTAAAAGCTCCCTAGTCAATTTTGATCAAAGAAAGAGCACAAAGTAAAATACAGAAGGTCATCCTTAAAAAATTGAAAGTCTTGGCTAGTTGAGTTTTAGTAAACCTTTTTTGTTTTGATTCATCCTTTTGAGAGTGATCTTTCAAGGTACATGGGGTGTCTTAATACTCCATTGGAAAGCCAAAAGGGCCCATCACATATCTCTAGCGTTCATGTGACTAGTGTAGTGCAAAGATTTTACAACACCACTTCATCTCCAATCCATCTCTTCATAGTGGTATCAAAACAATGTTGCACATGCTAGATGCATTTCCTTCATCAAATGAAAAACTGGACAGAGGTAGCTACTCAGCTTGGTCATTAAGGATTGAATCTTATCTTCAAGGCAGGAATCTATATGGCTATGTAGTTGGAGATGAACTTATGCCAAGTTTCAAGAACAAAAGTCAACCTAATGAAGAGCAAGAAAGATTAAGCACATGGTGCTCTAAGGATGCACTTGCAAGGTCTTATCTCCTCAACTCTATCTCAAATTTTTTGTTGCCTCATATGAGAAATAGTAAAACATCTTAGGAAGTGTGGAATGCACTTGAAAACTTCTCTTCAAGTACAACGGTGTTGCAGAGTTAAAGAGAGCACAAAGCAGATAAAAAGACGGGCCCCAAAATTTTTCCGATTTGGACACCCAATTGTTGTATTATAACCATTCTTGTATATATTTTCCGTTGTAAATGCACTAGAGGAGTCCTCTAGATGCATCCCCTCAGAAGATTAGAAACTTACCCATGTAAAATAGTAGGAAATTAGTCTTTTAGTGAATAAAGTGCTGGTCTCTTGTGTGAAAGGACCATTTTTAGGGCACAATTATATAAGTCAATTTATGACTCTTTGTAAAGACGTTTTGCCATTGTGAGGATAGAGAGCACAGAAATTCGAATTTGTGTCTTCTTCACTCTGTATCTTCTTCTCTGTGAGCTTGTATGCATGTGTATTGCTTGGAAAGAGTGTTAGGAAGTGTTGACTATCCATGAAAGTATTTGTTTGCTGTAGTTAAGGTGTGTGCGAAGTGTAGGAAGTGCTGAAGTGTAGGAAAGTTTTCCTGCGACTCAGTATTTTGCTCATAATTGAAGTAGGAGTGTCAGAATTGAGTGAAACCATCGCCATTGGATGCGTCTTCTCGAGAGCTTTGAAACGCATATGCTATTTGCTATATTTGGAGTTCGGAGCTGAGAGGAAAGTCCAAATTACTGACGGCTGCTGCACCAAGTATCGTGACACCATGACTGACAGTTGAAGCTTGTTTAGATTAGGTTTTGCCTTGTTTGCACTCTTTGAGTAGTTCATTTGCATTGATCATCACTTGATTGCATGTCCTCATACACTCGGCTAGGTTTGTATACTCATCGGATTGATATTTAAAGCGTGAATCCCCACTATATGCACTTGAGGGGGATTGAGGTATAGTCTCTTTCTCCACAAGTCCCTAAGTCGGTACTTAGGTCAACACGTTTTTTGGCGCCGTTGCCGGGGATTGTCGAATCAAACCGAGGCATTCATGTGATGGTAAGTAGCTTTTTGCATTGAAGCAAGAGGAGGAGTGGTGAATTTCTCTTCTTTGGTAAGTCATTTTCAGCCGCACTTGCTACTTCTCATTCTTGGAGTGTGTGTAGTGAGTTGTTAATCTAGGGAAGTGTGTGGAGTGAGTAGAATAGGTGCAATAGGAAGTTATCACACCCACGGGAAAGGGACGACACAATTCACTCGGAGCAATGTCAAGCTTATGACAAAAAAATAAAGGAGGATTTCTGACAGCATATGGCCACTAATTCATACTCTATATTGAGTGTAGATGGCATCTACTAAGTCCGAAGCGACGCAAGAGGAAGAGGTCCAGCTTCTTCCACTCGAATCCATAACAAAAGCAAGAGGCCATTGGTTTCGGGATGACCAACCAGTGTCAGACCTCATTTTCATGGCAACTATCAAGATCATGGATAGGGACCACTATTTTCCTATCATGTCGCAGGAGTTCAAAACTATAATACAAGGATTACCGCATATCGAAGATGTATGGACACAGGCAGGCCTAGAAGCATTCCTCAAATTGCCAATTTATTTACCAGATTTTCAAAGGTGTACACAAGTAATGAATACACTGTAGCCTGCAACAACGAAGATATCAGTTCCAGAAGCACGAGTATTGGATAAAGTAGGAACATGGAAAACTATTCAATTCACACATGAACTAATCAACAGAGCTTTTGGATGGAATCAAGATGGAATCACTAATGTCAAAGAGGAATTTCATGATCCTAAAAAGAGGTCATTTTTGGATATCAACAAGACTGATATTGAAGAGGTTGTTCGCCTGGTGCACCAATATTTTTGTTTCCCAAGTATGCACAGATACACAGAACCACAAAAGATTGTCGTACAACTACTCTCGCATGCAATGAGACAAGTTGGAAATAAAGTCAATATAACAGGCTATGTCCAAGAAAGATTATTTGAAGCCCAAAAAAAGTGGGGCCAGAAGAAGTTTCTAAATGGGAGTTCAGCTTTAACGTTACTTATATACGAAGCTCTTGACATGAAAAACTGCTTACGTGAAATGTCAACCTCAGAAGGGCTAGCCAAATATGCTAAATCTGCTACGGTCCCCAAGAAAAAGAAAGTAGTGGCTGTTATTGAAGAAGCAGGAACCAGTTCACAGAAACCCATGAGGGGTACAAAGCGTCTAAGAGAGGAAGAAGCCCAAGCTACACCCCAATCAAAGCGGACACATGTTCTTCCAACAATTACGAGAACTCAAATGCCTATTACGAAAAGAGATCTCTCTGCCGCCCTAGAAGAGACACATCAGTACATGCAAGGGCAAGTCAATTTGAATGTCCAAGGTCATCACTATAGACAAGCAAGTCAAGAGAAACAAAAAATGAATCAAGAAAAGACCCCAAAACAACCTGGAAGATACAAAGAATTGGGAATAGATGATTCTAGTTCCAATACAGAATCCAGTCTCGAAAAAGACACTCTAGACACTTATATAAGGACAGAAACTCAAGAAGAAGAAGGGACAGAGATCAATCAAATTGAAGTGACGCCCGACAACCACGAAGCAAAGGAAAAGAACGTAGAAGAGTCTAATAAGTCTGAGCATGTCATTCAATTGAATGATACTACAAAAATCAGCATTAAGGAAGCTCCAACCACTGTTACATATGCAAAACCACCTATCAAGGAGGAACTACAAACTCCAGTGAACGTGGATTCGGAGTTTTTACAAAACAAAGAGCAGATTGTGATTGAGGTACCAGATGATACACCTCAAGGAAACAAAGAAAACATGGTGGCTGAGCCAAGGATCCAGCTTCAGATTAGGCAGCCCCATGATACTACGTTACATGTGGCATAGGGCAAAGATGTCGCAACCGACGCCCGGAAACATGGCTCAATGTGGACGTCACTCAGCTGAAGCCTGTAGTCAAGCAAATGATTCAGAGGGCTATGGATACACAACAACAGATGATGGACATAGATGCAGACTATGATAAGGCCATGAGAGAAAAAAGTCAATTCCAGATAATGAGCGAACAACTGTCATCACAAATAATCCAGACACACAAAGAGATAGCAGCAAAAAGCATGGAGTTACTTGAAGTAAAAACAAAATGTGACACATTAATCACTCAGCATTGTCAACTCCAAACACAGCTCGGGGAATTACAGAGATTACATGATGCAAAGGAAGCTGACAAAGAAAGACTGAAGGCTAGAAGCACTTTACTTGAGACATAGTTAAAGTTGTACATGGAAGAGAATGACACTTTACGAAGCAGGAATAAAGAATTGATGAAATCATTGTTATATGATCAACCCATTGAGCAACAGGAATTATCCGAAACCAAAGAAAAAGAATTAAGAGATAAGCTAGCACAACAGACAGATTTGCTGAAAAAAGAGCGAGAATTGCAAGAAGAATCAGAACGAAAGTACAGTCACGAAATAAATGAATTAAAAAAGCAGTTGAATACAGCACAGGGGAAACTTGCAGCAAGCTACAATGAAAACATGGACAATGTCGCTGAAATCGGAAATGAATTGCTTGCAGCAAAAGAAGCACTCAGAGCAACCATGCAGGAAAATAAAGAGAAGATTGAACGCATAGAGCAATTAGCAATTCACATCAATCAGAACGTAGGGATCGGGACACCAGTAGTGCCCGCTAAGGAAAATCCTACTGACGAGGTAGAGATACGTCCTCTATCTCCCCCGATCTATAATTCTCCAATACATGAGCAGATGGCGGACATACATGATGATCATCCAATGCCATACACTGCAGACATAAGTCAGAAGGAACGGGCACTAGTGGTGTCCCGATTGATGGAAAATTTTGAAAATGAAGTAATCAAAGTGATGAAGGAAGCAAAGATCAAAGGTAAAGACTTGGACAAGATCATGAAGCCTTTCAACATTCCGTACGGATTATTCAAAGAGAAAACAAGACAATATATAAAGAAGATTACAAAGAAAAGTCCAGATGAGCAGCAAAATTTTAAACAGGACACATTCGCCTACAGTCAAGAAGAATTCAAAGCTGCACAACCTCTTTGGAGAAGAATACTTTTGGAGAAACATCCCACACTAAGGGTGCATTGGCAAGCAGCACCATATTTATTACAGGTAAACCCTTCATTTTGTCCTATACCACGCAGAAGGGATACTAGAGAATTTTTGGACTTGCAAAGAAATGGCACCATAACTAAACAGTGGCTGAATTACCCGCTGCTTCCAAACCCGCCACATAATTACTTGCCAACGGAAGATTATATGATCAAAACCATCGAATTTTGGCTGCAGAATTATGCGACAGTACCCGACCTCACTATCAAAATGACAAATAAAATACTCAGTATGGTACTTACAGTTTTGAAAGTCTTCAAGCATGCGGCCTACACATTTTTGAATTTCATTGGTATTAATCAGGGCACATAAATCCTCATTTTTGACCTATCTGTTATGCCTAGCAGACCAACAATAATGGCTTATTATTCCAGATTGATGTTCTTGCCAAGTGTATATATGCAAACTTTCGAAGAAGCATTCTTTACAGGATTTTTTGAGATTGATTGAGAAGTCTTTTTGAAGATGTCATCTAATTTGAATGCCAGATTAGTGGCATACGAACTTAGCTTCTTCGCAGATCACAGACAGCCACCCAATGATGGTGTAAAGGCAGAACAATGGAAGCAATTAATGATACGTGAAGCCAATTTGCTTAATGAAACAGAGCAGAAAATATATAGGACATATGCCCGTCGCTCGCCAAAGCCTCTCGGGGACGACAGAGTCCAAGAGGGGGGCAGTGTTGAGGGAGAACGAAGTAAAAGGAAGAAAAGAAGAAGACAACGAAAGAAGCTTCACTAAAAAGGAATATCTGAAGATATATCTCTGCAAGAAGCCACGCAGGGGCGTAACACCCATCTCTGCACAGAGCCCCGCAGGGGCGCACACACGAACGAAAGGACGCAGCCCAAAAGGGTGTTACAACCTCTTGATCTTTGGCAGGTCCAGATCGAAGAATGTAGCACCTCATCTTCATACCTTCCACTGGTGGCGTGCGTGGCAACTCGACTTATCAAGCAAGACAAATGTATCAGGCCTAGAGGATGTAAAACAAGAAGTAAAGCCTGTCAAGGGACGAGAGAGACGAAGAGGGGGAGAGTGTTGCAGAGTTAAAGAGAGCACAAAGCAGAGAAAAAGACGGGCCCCAAAATGTTTCCGATTTGGACACCCAATTGTTGTATTATAACCATTCTTGTATATATTTTCTGTTGTAAATGCACTAGAGGAGTCCTCTAGATGCATCCCCTCAGAAGATTAGAAACTTACCCATGTAAAATAGTAGGAAATTAGTCTTTTAGTGAATAAAGTGCCGGTCTCTTGTGTGAAAGGACCATTTTTAGGGCACAAGTATATAAGTCCATTTGTGACTCTTTGTAAAGACTTTTTGCCATTGTGAGGATAGAGAGCACAAAAATTCGAATTTGTGTCTTCTTCACTCTGTATCTTCTTCTCTCTGAGCTTGTATGCATGTGTATTGCTTGGAAAGAGTGTTAGGAAGTGTTGTCTATCCATGAGAGTGTTCATTTGCTGTAGGTAAGGTGTGTGCGAAGTGTAGAAAGTGTTGAAGTGTAGGAAGGTATTTCCCGTGACTCAGTATTTTGCTCATAACTTGAAGGAGGAGTGTCCGAATTGCATGAAACTATCGCCATTGGATGCGTCTTCTTGAGAGCTTCGAAACGCATATCCTATCTGCTATATTTGAAGTTTGGAGCTGAGAGAAAAGTCCAAAATACTGACAGTTGCTGCACCAAGTATCGTGACACCATGACCAACAGTTGAAGCTTGTTTGGATTAGTCTTTGCCTTGTTTGCACTCTTTGAGTAGTTCATTTGCATTGATCATCACTTGATTGCATGTCCTCATACACTCGGCTAGGTTTGTATACTCATCGAATTGATAATTAAAGCGTGAATCCCCACTATATGCACTTGAGAGGGATTGAGGTATAGTCTCTTTCTCTACAAGTCCCTAAGTTGGTACTTAGGTCAACAAACGGCCATGAAGCATCAACTATGGTTGGATTTTACAACTCTCAAGAAAGCTCCCAAACAAAATGTGACTAACTTTGCACAAAGATCAAGGACATTGCTGATCAGCTAGGAAGCATTGGAGAGGTAATAGGTGAAGAGAAAAATTGTAAGGGAAGTCATCAATGCCTTGAAGGTAGATGACAAGTGGGAAGCATTCATTATAGCACTAGACCTATACATGGATATGCATGTACCAGCCTTCAATTCAACTACTTGGTAGCTACTCACTCAAGAGGCTAAGCTTATGAAGAATGGAGAAGGCTCCAAAGGTAATCAATCTTGTGCTTTGTATACTAATAATAGAAAGTCCAATTAAAGATAACAAAGGAAGAGGGAAGAAAGTGGATGATGAAGTAGGTATGCATCAAGCTAGCTATGCAGGTAAAGGAAGACATAGTAGAGGTAGGGGAAGAGGAGGATGACAAGGCGGGAGGAGATTCCAAGACTCTAGTCCCTCCTCTATTTCTGGAATAAATAATCGTACAATTGAGAATTTCTTTAGGAGCTCCAAGAATCAAAGAGGCAAAGGCTACAATAGAGGAGGTTATGGCTACTCAAGAGGAAGATTCAACAATTACCATGTAAACCATAACAATTACAATAATTGAAGCTCTCAAGAAAGCTATAGAGGAAGAAGAGACTTCAGTAAATACACAAAGGACTCAAATCAAGAAGACTCATTGCTAATCATGAATATGGCAATGCGTCAAGGTAAATTTGATGAGCGTGTTTTCTACATAGATTCAGGTTGTTCCAATCATGTGGAAGGAAATGTGGCCCTCCTATCAGATTTAAAAGATCCAAGGAACAAGCATAAGGTGCAAGGAGGTGATGATACAAGGCAACTTGTGGAGAAGATAGGAAATGTGAAAGAACCTCATGGAAATATTAACCTACTTAGCAAGGTACTCTATGTCCCTACCATCACAAAGAACTCAATTAGTGTAGGGAAGATTGTGGAGAAAGGCTTCAAGGAATTTGTTGAAGATCC
Organism: Ceratopteris richardii; assembly: GCA_020310875.1. Lineage (NCBI taxonomy): Eukaryota > Viridiplantae > Streptophyta > Polypodiopsida > Polypodiales > Pteridaceae > Ceratopteris > Ceratopteris richardii. The sequence goes on from CM035420.1 coordinate 10,740,122, forward strand.
AAGTCAAGGATTAAGGAGGATTGTTGTAGAGGAGGTATTGGGGTACCTATACTCAGCCTCACAATTGGAAGTGGCCAGAGTAGGCTGCTTCTTGCTCAACCAAGATATACATGAGCTACCAAGCATGAAGCAAAAGCCACTAGTGGACACACGAGTGTCATAGCAACCAGCTCAAGCAAAGTTAGAAAAAGCATGCAAATCTAGCAGTAGTGATCCCCCCTTGGGATAAAACAACCGAAGTAGCCGAGTACCACTCAAATAGCAAAAGATGCGCTTAACTGCTTGCCAATGCTTGACTCATGGGTAATGCATAAACCTGCTCATCTGTGAGACATCAAACTGAATATTTGGCCAAGTAATGCATAAGTAAATCCAGCATCCAACAACCTCTTGATAGAGGACAACATCAAATGCATCTCCAACATCATGCAGACTCAATCGTAAACCTATCTCCATAGGAGTGGCAATAGGCTTACAGTATTCAAGGCCAAAACGCTACAATAATGTGTCAATATATTTCGTTTGACACAAACCCATTCCACCATCAATTTGCATAAAATGAATGCCCAAATAATGATGCAAATGCCCCAAATCAAACATCTCAAATGAGGCATCCAAATCAGCCTTAAAATTAGCAATATGCTTCTCAATAGGACCAGTGAGCAGCATGTCATCAACATAGACAACAATGATCAGAAGCACATCATTAACACGCTTAACATATAAGGTGCTTTCAGTTGGACTATTCTCAAAACCATGTGCAATCAGATAGGCATGTATCTTCTCATACCAAGCACATGGTGCTTGCTTTAAACCATATTATGCATTCTTTAACCTGCACACCTGGTTTTCATGCCCTTTCTGCATAAAGCCACAGGGCTGAAAAACATACACTTCTTCATGCAAGTCCCGATTCAAAAATGCTTTTTTAATGTCTGATTGATGTACATTCCAACCATGATGAGCTGCAAGTGCACACATGCTCCGAAGAGTAGTCATAGGGCATGTAGGTGCAAAGGTCTCATCAAAATCAAGGCCTCTTTCCTGTGCATAACTGTTTGCAACAAGCCTAGCCTTATACCTGTCAACTATACCATCCGATTTATGCTTGAGCTTGTATACCCACTAAGTGCCAATGGCCTTCTTTCCTAGAGGCAAGTCACATAAAGACCAAGTACCATTCTTCATTATAGCATCATATTCAGATTGCATAGCAGCCATTCAATTTATTGAATTTTTTGCTTCATCAAACGAAACAGGCTCAGTCTCATCACAGAGACAAGATGCAGCCATAGCATAGCAATCTGATGCAAAAGAGGCACTATGAGAGCCTGAAGGAGTACGATATGAGAGAGGTGCATCTAACTTACTGTCACGCAAAGTTTGCACCAACCATTTTGGCATAGTTCTTGCGTGCTCAATATCAGCTCTCTCATCAATAAGTGCATCATGTAAATCTGCATCAGAAATGGAATGATCTACATCATCACATGAAGCCTGCAAAGGCTGAGAAGTTCCCTCATTAGGACCAGCACTAGACTGTCCACCTGTAAAAAGAAGCAGCAAAGTATCATACATGTCTTCGGAGCTAACAGATGTCTCCGTAGTATATGAAAGAAATGGCTGAATAGCATCTTCCACAAAAACAACGTCACGGCTAACCAAAATGCGTTAAGGCTGTGGATGATACAGACGATAGCACTTTACTTTCAGAATTGTATCCAAGAAAAATACATTTTAGTGCTTTATCATCCAATTTTTTGTGATGTTGTTCAGGCACTAATGCATATGCCAAATAACGAAAAACACGCAGATGAGCAACAGATGGCTTACGATCATGCCAAGCCTCATATGGAGTGATAGACTGCAGTGCTTTAGTGGGACACATGTTCAGTACATATGTTCCACACATGAGAGCCTCAAGCCACAAACTATATGGTAAAGTCTAACTCTTGACCATACACCTCGCCATCTCCACGAGTGATTTGTTCTTTCGTTCAGCAACTCCATTCTACTGAGGTATATACCACACTGTACACTGGTGTTTTATCCCACGTTTAGCCAAAAATGCATTAAAATCAGAAGACATATATCCCCCCCCCCATCAGAATGCAGGGTGCCCATTTTACATGCTAACAGATTTTCAGCCAAAACCAAAAACTATTTGAAGCACATGAACACTTTGGACTTTTCCTTCAATGGATATACCCATGCATGCCTGGAAAAATCATCGATGAAAATCACGAAGTAAAGATAATTCCCAAAAGAAGGTGTCTTCATAGGACCACAAACATCACTATGTACAAGCTGCAATTTCTAAGTAGCCCAAACTGAACCATCTTTTGGAAAGGATGAATGCTGCATTTTTTCCAAAATACAGCCTTCACAAACATGTTTTCTAGGTGCCTCAAGTTTGGGCAAAGAGGACACCATTTCAGATTTCTGCAGGCATAGCAAACTAGCAAAATTCAGATGACCAAAGCATGCATGCCAAAGCTTTGCACCTAACATAGCCTAAGAATCATTTACTACACATTCCAAATCATTTACAGATCTTTCATAGTCTATGAGCTTATACAACCCATGACATAAAATGCGAGAAGCAATAATCACATCACCATTTGACAAATCATGAACTGTACACCTGTCATCAACAAATTTCACAACCAAGCCGATCTTGGCTAATGTAGAAACTGATAACAATTTCTTCTTGATCCCTGGCACAAATAAAGCATCTGACAAAGTGAAAGAACTACCATCAGCAATATTCAAAATGGTCTTACCAACTCCCATAATAGGATAAGAGGAGTTGTTGGTGCATGTAACAGTATTTCCTGTAGGGGTAGGCTCGAGTGAAGAGAAGAAATTGCACTGCAAGGTAATATGTTTGTTTGAGTCTACTGTAGACATGCACTTCTCATGAGAAGATGGGTCAAAACTATAGATAGTAGTAAATGCCCATTCTTCCTCCTCGACAAGATTAGCACACTCTGTTTTTGGTGTAGAGGACTTTGCAACAACCATTCTAGCCTCTTTCTTCTTTGCCTCTTTAGCAGCCAGTTTTGGACAGTTCTTTATGATATGATCATTCCCTTTACAGTACTTGCAAAACAATTTCTGCTTTTCTGATTTTTTCTCATCTTTATCTTGGTTATTCGAATGTGCAACATTTGCAGATTTCTGCTTACTAGTAGAAGAGCTCCATTTTCCTTTGCCCTTTTGACTAGCCAAGAAAGTTTGATCTACAACACGCATAATGGACCTGTTCTGCCTGGACTGATCTTCGTGCAATAGAACAGAGAGTAACTCCTCAAATGACAAGGCATTTGGATTGCCTTTCATCATCAACCGAAGAGTAGAAGCAAAACTCTGATATGAATCAGGAAGACCATTCAGAACAGTCTGCACAAGTGAGCTATCTGGTATAACCTCATCAGCAAAAATTAGTTGTTCCTTCAAGTCTTTGATCTTCGTTAGGACACTCTCCATAGAATCACCTTCAATCATGTGCTCACTCTCAAGCTGTTTTCAGAGGTAAGGAACACGAGCCTCATTCCTAGCTTCATTCAATATGGTAAGTGTATCACAAGCACCCTTAGTTGTTCTGCAAGAGCGAATGTGAGGAATAATTGCAGTTTTGACAGACAAAGCTATCAATGCATGTGCCTGGGCATCTCTGCCATCCCAACGAATCTGCTTTGCAGTAGATACAACAGAAACCACAACACGAACAAGAATATGCAGAATATCATCATCTTCGACACCTTCTTCCTCAGCTTCTGTACCTATAGTTGTAACAGTTGCAGGTGTGAAATGATGTTTTTCAACACCGTGCACAATGTTCCAGAGTCCTTTTGCAACCAATACATGTCGCATCATATAAGCCCATAACGGGTAGTTGGTACCATCCAACTTATCCTCAACAACCAACATACGGAATACATCACTACTTTCAGCCATGGCTAGTGACTAAAATACTTTGGTGCAGAAAATTGACGGTATCTCAAAAAGTTGAACAAAACTGCCCAGACAAGTTCTGCTATACCTGTAGAAGACTTCAAGATGTTCATACTGGCAAATAGAAACTGGTATATACCTTTGGCACAAAAAGACAAAATAGCTTGCACAAGCACTCTGATAGTGCATTCGAAGATTGAAACGAGCTCAAATCGCGATTTTGGCACCACAAAGCTAAGCTGTTTTGATCTCGAAAACAGGCTGAGTATGCTCACCAAAATTCGTACGATTCTGAGACTACAAACGGAGGAGTGTCGTCAGTGCCCTAGATGAAGCGATGACCTGCTCTAATACCAATTGTTGGAGTTAGATATCTGCGAAAGCACGTGAACATCACAAGGATGAAGAAGAAGCTTGGAGAACAATACAGAATACTGAATGTATTACTAGAGAATGTACGAAGATAAGTATCCCATTAGGGCAATAGGCGTATATACAAGCCAGGGGAAAAGAACCTCCTAAAGAGGGAAAAACGTTCCCCGACGGTCCTAGTGTGTTCACACACATCAATACCTAAATATATCAACAAGAATGTATAGTAAGAAAAAACATTATATTTGATGAGAATGCATCATGGTATGCACCCAAAGATATGGTTGTGATGGAGAATCATATAGATGATTCTATGCATAATGTTCATGATGAGTCACAAACAGGTCGTAGACATTTTGACCATGAAGAAATCCAAGATTATGGTTCATATGAGTTTCCTACACCTGAAATGTCATGGAGTGAGAATGCAAAAGACTACACAAGGCAAAAGGAAAAACTGAAAGAGAAGATGAGAGAGTACATGTCTTACTGAGATATTCATGATGAGATAGTTACACTTGGCATGTTGAAAAACAAGAAGGAGAAATATGTTCCTCCACATGCAAGGAAAGATACACATTCAAGATCAAATGAGAAAACACCTCTTAGATGATCTACAAGAGTAAGGCATCCTGTGGATGGATTGAATCTATACAATACGTCTATGAAGCTTCAATATGCATACATGACATAGAGAATCCAGAATGAAGAACCAAAGAATTTTCATGATGCCTCACAAGATCAACATTAATGCAAAGTAATGGATGATGAGGTGAATGCATTGAAGAAGAATGATACATGGGAATTAGTGAAATTGCCACCAAATAAGAAAGCTATTGGATGCAAATGTGTGTACAAAGTGAAGTCCAAAAGTGATGGTTCAGTGGAGAAATTTAAAGCACGTCTAGTTGCAAAAGGGTATGCACACATATATGGATTGGATTATGACGAAACATTTAGTCCACTGGTGAGAATCACAACGGTGAGAAGCGTGATTGCATGGGCTACTATGAACAGTTCAAAATTGTATCAAATGGATGTTAAGAATGCATCCTCGAATGGAAAATTGCATGTGGAAGTCTATATGAAACAACTAGAATGTTATGTGCATCCAAAGTATCCTCACTATGTATGTAAATTAAAGACAGTTTGAAACAAGCACCAAGAGCATGGTGTGAACGATTTACTAAGAAGTTATTGCATCTAAAATTTATGCAATCCAAGGCTGATGATTCACTATTTGTATGGAATCAAGGAAGCAAAACGATTCTATTAGTGATTAATGTCAATGATTTGATCATTACTAGCAATGATGAGAGGAGGATTGCTGATTTGATAAAGCAATTAAAATCTGAATTTTAGATGTCGGATCTGGGGGAGCTAAAATAGTTTTTGGGAATCGAAGTAATTTTAGTGCAAGAGGGAATTCGGATGATACAACACAGTCATATGCTCAAAATTCTTAAGATATTTGCTATGAGTTCTTGCAAACTTGTTGATATGCCACTTGATGCTAATGTTAAGCTTATGGATGATGGGAAGTAATTGCATGGTGCCAATGTGTATAGAAAAATGGTTAGAATTTGGATTTATTTAATAAAGAAAAGATTGGATTTGAGTATTCGAGTTGGTTTGGTGAGTCAGTTTATGCATTAACCATGTAGAGCACACTTGGATGCAGTGACACACATATTGCAATATGTGAAACAAACATGTAATTTTCAATTGTTTTATGATAGAAAAGTTTAGCAATGTATATATGCATAAATAGATGCGGATTGGGTAGTAAATGTCATGGATCAAAGTTCAACTAGTGGATTTTCATTCTCACTTGGAAGTGCAACCATTTCATGGAGTAGAAAGAAGCAACCAACTATCACTTTGTCAAGTATCCAAGCTGAATATAGAGGCATTACTCAAGCCATTTATGAGGCAACATGGATTAAGTACCTACTTGAAGACATGGGAGTCTACATTGATGGAACGGTGCCCATCTGTTGTGACAATGTGAGCAGCATCATGTTATCAAAAGAATCTAGTTAATCATGCGAGATCAAAGCAGATCAAAGTTCATTATCATTTTTTTTTGTCAGAAGGTAATTGAAGGAAAGTGGAGTTGATTCACATCAGCAATGGAGAAGAAGTGGTAGATATCTTCACCAAACCTCTTCCCAAGGTCAAGTTCATCTACTTCAGGGAAGCTTTAAGAGTTAGAAAGCTTTAGTTTGTATTTAAATTTATATTCATGTTATTTCAACTTGTATGGACATACATATCTTTTTCATTTTGTATTCAAGCTCATTCAGAGCTTGAGGAGGAGATTTGATGACATACTAGTAAGTTAAAAATGTTGTATTCTTGTGAATGAAATGAAAAAAAGATGCACATGAAATGTTTTAGTGAAAATCTGTAAATTACGTTTAATTCAAAACACCTCTTGAACCTAGAGGATATAAGAGTGATGTAATCATATATGGCAAGTTGTGGTAGGACACACACACACACACACACATATATATATATATATATATATATATATATATATATATATATATATATATATATATATATATATATATATATATATATATATATATATATATATATATGTATGTATGTATGTATGTATGTATGTATGTATGTATGTATGTATGTATGTATGTATGTATGTATGTATGTATGTTTGTATGTATGTATGTATGTATGTATGTATGTATATATATATATATATATATATATATATATATATATATATATATATATATATATATATATATATATATGAGTATGTGTAGCGTTTCCTCAATCACAATCTATCCATAATCACAATCTTTCGATTACTCAGAAATAACAGTGGAGAGAATAATGCAGAGATTGCACAAGGTAAAAGAAAATCTGATGTGGAAGAGTAGAACAAATATGACGTAGAGAAGGAAGAATTCTGATATTATAGATGTGAATCAATGGTTACAATAGCTTTGGACAATAGCTTCTTAACGAAGCCTCTACCTCCCGACCAACCCCGAGCTATCACAATCGCATTCTCACTCGCACTCTCAATCACACTCTCACTCTCACTCTTACTCTCAATCACACTCTCAATCACAAGGTAATTCTCAGATTTCTGTGTGTCCTCCGTGTTGATGCGCAGGACTTCTTATCTTTTTCCGTTTCATTGTAGCCGTGCCCCCCAAAGAAGTGTGCGATCCACCAAATTTAGAAAAAGTCGAGTTTCTCCAAAACTTTCGCAAAAAGCCATGGGATTGTAGTGTACTTCCTTTTTTTTAGAATACCTGTCAAAAATAGCAGAAAAAAACCAAGACATATCCGAAGACATACATAATTAGACATGGTGACACGTGAGCATGAGAATCACGGATTCAAATAGAATTAGACAAGCCCTCGTTTGTTTTTTTAAGTGTTGGAAAAACAGGGCACTTTTCAAAGCCCTGTAACTCAAAAACAATGAAGAATTAGGTTAAGCTTGTGAGAGACACTTTTATTCAATTCTTTGATGTACACAATATTGATAGAGACATCCGAGGTCCAAATCCACCTCCAAATGCCACTTTTGAGCCCTGCAAGGTTTAAAATTCTAGAGAGAGTAGAATCAAGGCATTTTCTTACAATGAACTAAACGCTGGACCCTGAACGAGGTACTTAGAACATGATTCACAAAAATCTCACACAGGCACTTTTATTCTCTTATACTTGCTCTACATTTCCCTCATACAGAGTTTTCCTTAATTCTTTCATCTTCACCTTCAAAATCCCACTAGAAAACATGATGCAATTAAGGTCTAGAGAGAAAATATGAAAGTTGTCAGCCCAAAATTTTTCCTACATGCATAAAATGACCTAATTATTCATTCTAAGCATTATCCCCACAATGAAATTCAGAAAGTTCAAAATGAATTATTTCACTAGAAAAGAGGCCTATTACAGTATGTGTATGTGTGCACGTATTTATTATGTATGTATGTATGTATGTATGTATGTATGTATGTATGTATGTATATGTGTATCTATATATGTGTATGTATTCTAAGTCTTTTCTTTTGTTTCATATTAAAATACCAGGAGATATTGTATGGTGGAAAAAAAATAAGAGGAGGCCTAACATACCACTTAAGATGTGGAAGTTTTTCATGGACCACCACGTCTTTAGGAGTCATTTCCATAGTAGAAGTATATAGATTCATAGTTTATATTTATAATTCTCATATGTTTTATTATGTTTTTACATTTAATTTATGTATTTTTTTATATTAAATAATCAGGCTAATGCAAAGAACAAAATTGAGTTGGGTCACACATCTCACTTAAGCCAAATGGGCCATCATGGTTTTCTAGATACATTTATAAGTATATGTGTTATCGAAAGTATATTTTTTATTCTAGTTCAATTGCAAGAGACTAGTAATTTTTGTTTGTTTCAATGCAGCGAAAGGAGTATGGTGGATATCCTACAAAGCATGAGATCGAGTATGCTACACATTTTGGATATCGGCATTTCAGTGAGTATCCGACATCATCTCGATGCTTTTGTGACTATTATTAAATTTCATATAATCATTTTATTTTTATGGATCTTTTGTATGCTTTACTTATTTATCTTTGTTATATGTAAGACAAGAGTATTATAGAGATGCAACTATGGATGAAGTGGATAGAAGGACATAGGGGGAATGATCTTGATCGTCATAGAGTGCTCACATCACGACCCATGATGCCACTAAAGAGACATCAGATCATGCGGATAGTCATGATGATGAGGATGATCATGATTAGGATTCCTTATATATATATATATATATATATATATATATATATATATATATATATATATATATATATATATATATATATATATATATATATATATATATATATATATATATACTGTGTATAAAATGTATGCATGCACATGTAGGTATATATCTATATTTGTGTAAGTGTCTCTATATGCATGTATATGTATTTATCTATGTATATATATGTGCATGTATGTATGTGCATATTTATGTGTGTATATACATTTATGGCATGTGCATGTTTAAGTGTATGTGTGTATGTATGTGTATGTGCATATGCATTTGTATGTGTGTATATGTATGTATGTGCATGTATATATGTACGTGTATGTGTATATGTGTGTATGTGCATGCATATGTGTGTATATGTATGTATGTGCATGTGTATGAGGGTGTATGTGCATGTATATGTGTGTATGAGTGTGTATATTATGTATGTACGTATGTATGTGTGTATATGCATGTACGTGCATGCACATGTGTAAGTGTATATGTGTATATATGTGTATGTGCATGTGCATGTGTATGTGTGTGTATATGTATGTATGTGCATTTATATGTGTAAGTGTATGTGTATATGTGTGTATGTGCATGCATATGAGTATATGGATTTATGTGCATGTGTGTGTGTGCATGTGCACATGTGTGTGTACATATGTGCATATATTTGTGTATATATGCGTATGTACGTGTATATGTAGGTATGTGCATATTTGTATGTCTATGTGTATGTGTATAAACATATACAAGTGTACATATATGCATGTGTATATGTATGAAACATGCATGTGCATGTGGTTGCATTTCCATTTTCATCCATGTGTATGTGCATGCATGTGAATGTGCATACACATGTATTTAAGTATGTGTTAATGTGCACATGTGTATGTGTATATGCAATAATGCATACTTGCAAGTCCTTTTATGTGTGTGTAGAAATGTTTGTGCATATGCATGTGTATGTGTGTGTATATGTGTATATGTAAGTGTATGTGCATATGTATGAGTGTGTGTATGTGTATGTGTATATGTGTGAATGTGCTTCATGTATAAGTGTATATGTGTATATGTGTTTGTAGAAATGTTTGTGCATATGCATGTGTATGTGTGTGTATATGTGTATGTGTAAGTGTATGTGCATATGTATGAGTGTGTATGTGTATGTGTATATGTGTGAATGTGCTTGCTTCATGTATAAGTGTGAGTATGCTAATTAATGAAAATAACACAATTGAAATGATATACAAAGAATGGAAATTTTACTTACAATAGTTAGCCATATTTTTTGCTTGGTTAACTTCTTGAATAACCTGCATTAAAGAGACAGAGAAAGAGAGAGAGAGAGAGAGAGAGATAATTCAAAGCGAAAGAGGTAGAAAGGAGAGAAATAGTTAGAAAGAGAGACAATAAGATAGGGATTAGAGAAAAGAACAATTCAGCAAGCGATCGTTTCAGCTCGTAAGCGCAGCACAATTGTGAACATTGGAGACCTCTTTGATTAGGTGCATGTAGATGCCGATGGAAGATCCTCCAACGTTTTTATTTTTTTGGTCACAAAACCATAGTGTAACGCATGCTAAACCGTTGTATGTCCGTCTTGAGATTGTGTCGCATAAGTGACAATTCGTATCATCATTTGTGCGATGCAATTTATTGTCGCTTATGTGATGCTATTTTATATCATCCATTTACCATTGCTTAATGTTACCGTTGCATTTTAGATGTTGGCATCTAGCTCATTCAAAACAAATGCAACAAAACTTTCACTTTCTATTACACGAGCTATTGAGTTACATGCACAATTTGATTTTTGGATATTTAAAAGATAACGATTTTTAGACTCGCGAAAATCCTTGCTAAAACTACTTAAGTCATTTTCTTGCTCAATACGTTGCACCTTTGTTTCAGTCGAGAACAAATGTTCTAGCAATTCCTATATTTTCTTGCTTGTTTTCAAATCTAGTATGTGTCACATCAGACTGAACTGAATATTTTACAAGTAAAAAATATGTTGGAGTGTGGGATTCTGACCTAGCAAGTTCAATTTAGATTTGCGTTAAATTATCATTCCATGCAAAATTTTGCACAGAAGGTATGTAGACATACAAAACCATCATGCTTGGTACTTCTCCTATCTCAACGTTTTTATATGGCTATTTCCATCAACCATAATTAAGCTATGCACTTGCAACACTCACCTTAAACAGAGAAGTATATTAAGATTTATGCAAATATACGACCTTTGAATCACAAAAATATATCATACCTCATATTTATTTTATCCCTTCGATATACAACTTATAAAGAAACATCCCTTTGCCATGCGTCTCCGATACGATTATTAAAAAGAAACTTGTAGAATGGAAGAGAACTTGGAGTCGCATGCATTTGCCATGCGGCTCTCATACCAATGTTCAAAACAAAAAAAAAAAAAAAAAAAAAAACTTGTAGCATGGAAAAGAAATATGGTAAGAGAAATGATAGTATGAGAACTCTGAACTCCCAGAAACGGAGTTCAAAAACTTATTCGAATTGGTCCTAAATCCTAAATAGAAGGTTTTTCATACCCATCTAAACATCGCTTCTCTCTAGTGCTATTATATATTTTGGTTGATATTCTAAATGATTAGAGAAAAGAGAGATGACACAGAACAGGGCTTAAATCACTACTTACATCACAAAACAAAGAACCAGAATGATAATAACACTTAGATTCCTTTACTATATAAATTTAGCTTTCTCTCTCTCTCTCTCTCTCTCTCTCTCTCTCTATATATATATATATATATATATATATATATATATATATATATATATAAACTTGGCTTGTTCTCTCTCTCTGTATATATATATACATATATATATATATATATATATATATATATATATATATATATATATATATATATATATATATATATATATATATATATATATATATATATATACGTCATTATGCTACATAATCTGTCATCATCTCTTCTCCTTTTCTTTTGTTTATATTCTCATTCTCTTTTATGGATGTATCTAGAAGCTTGGACATATCTTTTGACTTACAGACGTATACATAAACATTTTGCATAGACAGCCAAGCAAACATACATGTCACACGTATACATAAACATTTTGCATAGACAGCCAAGCAAACATACATGTCACAGACATAAAGAAAGGTACAAGCAAGACATACGCTTGGAGATGAGACTATAAAAGATCTTCAACTTATCGTTCGCATTGTCGCAATATACAGATTGTAATATCTTCGTAAAAAGAGAAGAATCTTCTTTGTAAAAGAACTAGTTGAAACGAAGAATGAATAAATCTGCGCGCCACGGTTGCATGTTCACTTTCATTCGAGAAAAGAGACCCAGCTAGTTCACGTCCCAAGTCTATCAATATTATTATTATTTGAATGTGTGCAACTTCTTTTCTATATATCAGATGCGCATACAACATTTGTGTGCCTTCTATGCCTCTCAAAAAAAAAAAAAGAAATTCTCAAATGATAATAAATAAAAACATTTGTGTGCCTTGTATGCCTCTCGATCTCCGCGTTGTGTTTTTCTGGCATCATAGCCGTGTTAACAGACAGCATCATAGCCTGTGCTTGATAGATGGCAATAAACTTACATAAACGATAAACAAAAGACATGAAAAGAGATGTTTATAGAGCTTGACAGAGAACTAACGCAACTTGCGTGCAAAAACCTAATCGTGCAAGCAGAATGAATGTACGAGAGTAGGTATTATATCTAATGACAAAAAAGACAAGCGCAGACATGATCATCATTATGATGTCAGATGATTTTAAGAAGGCAATTTAATAAAGAAATGTTTTTCTTGCTCTTTTACCTTCTTTTGTCTTGCTAGTTTTAGACCTATTGAGGCTATGATGTCTATATGTACATGAATACATCATTGCATATGTTGCATGGTGCGAGCATGTCATATATACTTACAAGAATCAATGCGAATATAAGCGCGTGCGCTCTGAGAAAAGCTTTCATGAAAAAGAGCTTATCTTAATTAGATTTTGAGGTCTTAAAGAATGCTTTTATTTTGCTGGGGGCTGGGGATATTCAAATCGATTCGTACATGATTGTATTCATGAGTTATGAAATTTAAGCACAACCAAAGGCCTCAGGGATAAAAAATGGGTTGAATTTATACTTATGTAAGCCCTTTTAGAGTATGTAAGCCACTAGTATTCTTTGTTGTAGGCTAATAAATTGAATAGTTATATTTTTGAATGAAGTTTTATTGGGATGTCTCTAGAAAAAATTGTTTGAAAATCCAATAAACATTAAACGATTGGTTTTTAATTTCTCTTTAAAATTTGATTATCAGGTAAATATTATAAGGGAAACAAGATCTAGACTTATTCCTTTCTATCTCTTATAGGAACACCTATGTAGAGGAGGTACTCGGTCACCCACTTTTAACAAGAGCAGGCAATATGCACTTCCAATACCTCACCTACTCAAGGGAGGTTCTCCTTAGGGAAATATACCCTTTAACATTTCTGTGAGAGCAGGCATGATCACAATAGATACACAGTATTGCAGATACTCAGAAAGAAGATAAATGACAATAGTGAAGGACGAATCCACTCCTTATTTTGAACATATGATTACAATACAAGCAAAAGAAATGCTTCAAAAGTTGATGCTCTGCACTAACATGTCAATCCAGATCTAAACAAAACCAATACAAGAGATTCGTTTGATCCAACGACACAAGTACGCGAAGACTTTTGTTGCTCAGTACAAAGATATGAAGACTTGCTCTAAGGGAATGAGCACGGAAATATCACTGACTCACATTGAATAACAAAATCAAGCCACTTCTTCACACTCTAGTGCTACCAAGCCTCCACTGGGAAGCCCGCGCTCTGTATCCTCACCATAGAGTGACTTCCTACAATAGGCTCGTAGCCACAAAGAGCTAAGAGGGGACCAAAAGAGATGCGGAAAATAAGCCCCGTACGTGTGTCTGTGTGTCCCCAATGAGTACTAGTCTATTGCTTTTATAGGCTCCAATAGGCCAAGAGGTCTTTGCCAATTTCCCACGTTCACTGAATATGCGCTGATTGATTGCCCCAAAATTGGAGGGGTAAATCAAATATGCCACTAGTTTTGAATTGAATCCTCAAAAATAGTAGGTCATCATGAATGGTTGGCTACAAAAGTCATTCATCTCCTCACACTTTTACCACATACAATTTTACTGTCACTTTTAAATACAAGCTGAGATCCTCATTATGTGCCGCCCGTGATATTGGAATGACCCTCAGAAGCACATCCTTCACATAATTCACATAATTCTTGTAATAGCTTTCGACCCTTACATATTGAGTGGTGGGAGGTGGTGGGTGGTGTGGATGGTGGGGGGATAGAGGGATGGTGGGATGGACGATGGGATGGAGGGATGGTGGGATGGAGGGATGGTGGGATGGTGGGATGGTGGAATTGTGGGGGGTGGTGGGTGGTGCGGGTGGAGTTGTGGGGGTGGTGGGAGGTGTGGGTGGAGTTGTGGGAGGTGGTGGGTGGTGTGGGAGGTGTGGGTGGAGTTGTGGGGGGGGGGGGTAGTGGCTGGTCTGGGTGGAGTTGTGGGGTGTGGTGGGTGGCGTGGATGGTGTGGGTGGAGTTATGGGGGATGGTGGGAGGTGCGGGTGGTGTGGGTGGAGTTGTAGGTGATGGTGGGAGGTGTGAGTGGTGTGGGTGGAGTTGTGGGGGGTGGTGCGGGTGGTGTGGGTGGAGTTGTGGGGGGTAGTGGGTGGTGTGGGTAGAGTTGTGGGGGGTGGTGGGAGGTGTGGGTGGAGTTGTGGGAGGTGGTGGGTGGTGTGGGTGGAGTTATGGGGAGGAGGGGGGGTAGTGGGTGGTCTGGGTGGTCTGGTTGGAGTTGTGGGGGGTGGTGGGAGGTGCGGGTGGTGTGGGTGGAGCTATGCGGTGTCGTGGGAGGTGTAGGTGGTGTGGCTGGAGTTGTGGGGGGTGGTGGGTGGTGCGGGTGATGTGGGTGGAGTTGTGGTGGGTGGAGTTGTGGGGGGTGGTGGGAGGTGCGGGTAGTGTGGGTGGAGTTGTGGGGGGTGGTGGGTGGTGTGGGTGGAGTTGTGGGGGGTGGTGGGAGGTGTGGGTGGTGCAGGTGGAGTTGTGGGGGGTGGTGGGTGGTGCCGGTGGTGTGGGTGGAGTTGTGGGGGTAGTGGGTGGTGTGGTTGGAGTTGTGGAGGGTGGTGAGTGGTATGGGTGGAATTGTGGGAGGTAGTGGGTGGTGCGGGTGGAGTTGTGGGGGGTAGTGGGTGGTGTGGGTGGAGTTGCAGGGTCTAGTAGGTGGTGTGGGTGGAGTTGTGGGCAGTGGTGGGTGGTGTGGGTGGAGTTGGGGGGGGGGGGTGGGTGGTGCAGGTGGTGTGGGTGGAGTTGTGGGGGATGGTGGGTAGTGTGGTGAGGGGGCTTCGAGAAGAGGTGAGAGGGGATGCCGGAGGTGGTGGGAGAGGGAGGTGGGGCTGTTGGAGGCTGTGGGTGGGGGAGAGAGGGTGGTGTGGGGGGGTTCCGAGAGGTGGTGGGAGGGGGCTACGGGAGGTGGTCGAAGGGAGCTGTGGGAGGGAGAGTGAGGGACGTGTGGGGGGTGGGCTATGGGAGGAGGTGGGAGGGGCTATGGGAGGTGGTGGGATGGGGAGACGGAGGCGTCGGAGGCTAGAGTGGGGGAGAGAGGGAGCCTCGGGTGGGGGGCTGCAGTGGGCTACTATGGGCGGCAGTAGGAGGAGTGGAGGGGACTACAGGTGGGTGTGAAATATGCAGGGGGAGGGAGCTGTGGGGGAGAGAGAGAGAGAGAGAGAGATAGAGAGAGAGAGAGACATATATAATTCATCGGTTGTGCGCTATTGACCCCCTCATCAAGTCTTTGCACCATCCCGGTGCAACTTTTCCTTCATTCCTTTATTCGATAGACAAAAATAAACTACAAACACTGAATGAAACATGATATGTATAGTGAATGAAGTTCTTCCATCTTGACTTAATTCAGGTAATTCTTCACCCTCAAGATATTGACGAGGGGTATCCTCTTACCCTTTAAATCCTCTAGATACACTGCTCCATGTGTAATATCTTTATCACCCTGTATGGTCCTATCCATTTGGGTGCCAATTTGGTTGAAACTACTGGGATCTGACGCACCAAAACCAAGGATCCTTCCTATACTTCATTGGACCTAACATATCTTTCATGTAATCTTTTGCGCTCTTCTTGTGTTACCTAAAGTTTTTGCAGTGCTCCTTCTCTGTATTCTTCTAATGCCACTAGTCTCCTAATGGGAGGTTAAATTCTAATGGTTTTGGCTCCAATTTCTCTTTTGATAATAAATTCGAATGGTGCTAATGCATCTTTTCCATATACTAAGCGAAATGGACTCTCCCTAGTGGTTCCCCTCTTTGTAGTTCTAAAGGCCCAAATTGCACCAATCAATGCTTGTGGCCAAAAGCTTTGATGATCAATAGATAATTTGCATAGCAACCCAATCAGAATCTTATTGGAGCTCTCTGCTTGGCCATTCACCCTTGGATAGTAGGCACAAGACTGTTTATGAAAGAGTTTGTACCTATCAAAGATAAATTGGAGCAATTGATTTACAAAATGTGCACCTCTATCACTAGTGATTTCCAGTGGGCAACCAAATCTGGAGAAAATACGTTTATACAAAAACTTAGCTACTGTTAAAGCTAAGCAATACCGAGTAGCTTTAGCCTCAATCCATTTGGTTGCATAACATGTGGCCATCAAAATATACTTCTTACCCCAAGGTTGACCAGTTGGACTAATTGATCCTATGAAATCAACACCCCATCGTTCGAATGGAAACAATCCTATAGATATGACTAATGGTTGGAAATTCAATTTGGTTGGTGTAGGAGCACATCTCTGGCAAATGTGGCATTCTTTAACAAACTTGATCACATCCCCATAGATATGAGGCCACCATAGTCCTCTGTGGATGATTCTATGAGCCAAATCTTCTCCTTTTAGATGCCCTTAACTCTGTGTTGCCTCAAGCAAAAGGTTTACCTCCTCTAGATAAACACACTTTATCAAGATACCATCCTGACAATATCTGTATAAATTCCCATCTATAAGTGAGCACACTTTGGTTTTAAGGAGTAATGTTCTCTTTTCTTTAGGTGTTAAGTGTTCTGGGAGTTTTCCAGTAGTGAGAAAATGGAGAATTCCATCATACCAATCGGCCTGAGTTGCTATTAGGAAGAGATTACTATCCACTAGTTCATCATTAATACCTGTTGCGTTCTCGCTCATTGCAGCCCTAGATACTTGATCTGCCATGTAGTGCTGTCTTGTTGGCTTAATATGGATATCAAAGTTGAATTCTTGAAACAGGAGTAACCATCTCCAAACCCTTCCAGTTACTCTAGGCTTGTTTATTAACTACTTCAAGGGCTGATGGTGGGATATGACTATAAAATGTACACTAAGAAGGTAATGTAGAGACTTTTGAAGAGCAAATACAATAGCCAAACCTTCCCTTTCCATCGTACTATAGTTCCTTTCTGCCTTGGTAAGTAGTCTACTAGCATAGGAGATAGGTCTATCAACTTTGTGTGATGATGGTTGAGCTAAAACTGCACCAACAGCATGAAGACTGGCATTTGTATGCACATGAAACACTAATGATCAGTTAGGAACACTTAAAAGTGCAGCAGTACATAACCTCAATTTTAGTTCACAAAATGCTTTCTCAGCTTTAGAACTCCATGAGAAGGGGACCTTTTTACTGGTAAGCCTTGTCAAGGGCTTAGCTATTTTTGAATACATTCGTATAAATCTTCTATGGTATCTTGTATGGCCCAAAAAACTTTGCACTTCCTTTCGAGTTTGTCGAATAGGCATGGAGAGGATAGTAGTAACCTTTGTAGGATCAACCGTTATCCCTTTAGCAGATACTATCTGACCAAGAAGAGTGCCCTTAATAACCAAAAATTGACATTTAGCAGGATTTAACTTCAACCGTGTTCTGAGGCATTGCTCAAAGATTTCCTTTAGATTTTCCAAATGATCATGGAAATCTTGAACTTTCGTTCTTCTATCTATGCCTGAAAACACTGAAAAGTCATCCATGAAAATGCGGAGAAAGGTTGTTAACCACTTGCCTAATATCAGATACATTGTTCTATTAAATGAAGCTAGTGCATTCTTCAAGCCAAAAGCCATGCGGCTATAGACATAAGTGCCCTAGTGAGTAACGAAGGTTGTTTTGTCCCTATCATCAGGATGGATCACTATCTGATTGTAGCCACTAAAACCATCCAGGAAGCTATACAAAGTGTGTCAGGCTACTTCCTCAAGTACTTGCTCTGTGAAGGGCTGAGGAAATCTATCTTGAACAGTTACTTTATTGAAGGCATGAAAATCAACGTAGGCTCTTATTTTTCCACTATTCTTCTTGGGTACAATAACCATAGAAGAAAGCCACCTGGAATGTTCTACTAGAATAATTATACCTGCTTCTCATAGCTTTGTAATCTCCAACTTTACTGCTTTTGCATACTTTGGATTGAGTTGATATGGCCTACTTCTTGCACGGACGGCTCCCTCCACTAAGGGTATTCCGTGTAATCCAAGTTCCTCTGGTATCCCTATTAGACCTTTGTAGGACCATGCGAAGACATTTTTATAAGAGAAAAGTAAAGAAGTTACCTTTTGTAGTAAAGGGGGATAATGCCATAGCCAAAAGGGCAAGTGGAATACTTGAGGGTTCTCTTCATCCCCTAGATTTACTTCTTGAACCACTGTTTCACGACTAGTCTTACTTGAGAAATCATCTCCACTGTATGCAAGAGTGGAATTTAGCTTATACTCTGCAATATGTTCTCTAGTCCATCCTTGAGGTATATATCCAAAAAGGGGAGATCTTCTCTGCATTTAGGCTCATAACTTTCCTTCGTTGATACTTCTACATTTTTGGCCCCTTCAATGTTTTTATTCAAGTGCAAACTCTCATTCTCTAATTCCTTATGAATTTCATGGCCTTTTTCTGCAACTCCTTCATCTGCAACTTCTTCCTCTATTTCATTGATTTCCACTGTGCAACACTGTACTTTCCATCATCCAATTCAATAATGTATCATCTTTCGTGGGGTAAAGATGGCTTTACCTGAGTTTCCATAGTATACCTAGTAGTTGTAGTTGGCTATTGGTATTTGTTGAAATCCACAGTTTGTTTTTCCCCCAATCTTGCAAAGCTTTTGCTTGCCTTAGCCAAGGCCTCCCCAGGAGTAAAGGGTAAGCTGTCTCCTGTGGAAGTGCAAAAACAACAAAATCTAGAACAAAGTGGCAACCCTGTACTATCATCACTACCTTTTCAATAATGCCAACTGGCACAACCCGATGTTGATCTGCTAGGGTAGCTGTGAATGGTGCCATCTTGGTGGGGTTCAAATTCAATTTCCTCATTGTGAAATCTGGCATCAAATTAATGCTAGAGCCTCCATCTATGATGACACGTGATCACTTCATCCTTTATAAGAATCGATAACCTTGAGCTTTGGTAGTCTACTAGAGGTGTAGGGGGGAAATCAACCATGAAACCATATATGCTAGGTGGTTGGCTCAAGTAAGCAGAGTGTATAATCTTTAATAAGTCACTCCTTATTTTTGAATCCATCTTTATGAGTTCCTACAAACTTTTTCACCTCATGTGTGTCTTCTTGCAAACTTGTTGGTTGGTCCCTTAGTGAAGTAGCCATCCTTTCATAAGATCCTTCAATATCTGCTTGGCCCTTCCACCCCGCCTTCTTTTCCTCCTCTTTATCATGGAGTCCTTGTTGTTCCTCTCTACAGGTTGCTGCCGCTTCTCTGGCTCTAGTCATCACGGGCACTGACGAAGATGAAACAGCATAAGCGTGAGTGGTCATACCTTCTAATTGTGGGGAGACGGCAATCATGTGAATTGGAGCAGGGCGGCTTCTTGGGCAATCTTTGGTATAGTGATCCTTAGCCTCTGGGCAATGCTGACAAGGAGGTGCGTCTTCTGGAAGGGAACACCTATTTTGCATATGGCCATACTCACCACAATGATAACACATTAATGGCCTATTATATCTAGGCTTCGTTGGACGATTCTCCTCTCTATTAGGTGCATTTGAAGTACTAGCATAATATGAATCCAAAGCTTTAGGGTTACCTCGTTGTTTTGTACCCTTGAGGTAGTAGCAGTCTCTAGCTTCATAGCCATCCTTTCCACAAAATTGACAACTTACCCTGTTAGGACAATTAGCATTGGAATGCCCAATGTTGTTACATATTGTACACCAAATTTTCCTTCTTATATCCTGAGTGGTCCGAAAATCTTCTAATTCACGACAGAGTTGGGCTACCTCTTCAT
Source organism: Ceratopteris richardii (assembly GCA_020310875.1). Classification (NCBI taxonomy): domain Eukaryota; kingdom Viridiplantae; phylum Streptophyta; class Polypodiopsida; order Polypodiales; family Pteridaceae; genus Ceratopteris; species Ceratopteris richardii. The sequence goes on from CM035420.1 coordinate 10,760,653, forward strand.
TAGTGCGACGTGACGACCGTGGCAAGAACTTCTCTTCTTGGTGATTTTGCTGCATTCTCAATGCCTCTAGTTCTTTCCTCAGTTTCCCAATAAGGTCTAGTTCTACAGCATAATTTGGTTGTGTTTCCCCTTCAAAATGGTACCTAGCTTCTTCAATGCGTGATGCCGCTGCAACAAAATCATTAAGGGTTGCATCCAATCTAAGAGACTCACGTAGCTTCTGCTGAGATGACTTGGGCAGATCTTTTTCTATCCATTTTTTAACCAAGAAATCACCTGGAGCATGTGGCAGACATGCAACAAGTGCGTTTGTCCTAGTGTGAAGTTCATGAAAGGATTCACCTTATCTTAGCCTTAGGTTCTCTAACTGATCTAGAGCTCTTTCCAAAAAGTCACTTGCTCGAAATGTCTGTGAGAACACTGTCTTTGGAGCCTCCCATGTAACAAAATGGCCATCTGCATATTGACTATACCATTTGGCAGCAAGGCCTTCCAATGTGGATGGGAAGAGTACCAACATTGCATCCTCTCTATTATCCAAACCTCATCCACCTCATAAGGAGATGAATCTCCTCACATGATCGTCAGCATCCTCATAAGCTTGTCCCTTGAAGGTAGGGAACTTGATATTGAGTCTCGAGAGTAAATGAGAGAGGTCCTCCATTTGCACTAGTGTTCCCTCTGACATATCTGAGGAGAAGTCTAAGGTTCTCTTATGCTTTTCTTTTGACAGTGGAGTCGCACCCAAATCAATGCATAAATGCAAAGGAGTTAGAGGGGATGTTGGTATGCAATAGGGAAAAAATAATGCAAAAGGACTATTTACTATGCTCAAGGCCTCTCACGAAAATGCAAGGCTCCCACCGGGTGTGCCAAACTGTAGAGGAGGTATTGGGGTACCCACTTATAACAGGAACAGGCAATATGCACTTCCACTACTTCACCTACTCAAGGGAGGTTCTCCTTAGGGAAATATACCCTTTAACATTTCTATGAGCAAGCATGATCACAATAGATGCACGATATTGCAAATACTTAGAAAGAAGATAAATGAATAGTGAAGGACGAATCCACTCCTTATTCTGAACAGATGATTACAATATACGCAAAAGAAATGCTTGAAAAGTTGATGCTCTGCGCTAACATGTCAATCCAGATCTAAACAAAACCAATACAAGACATTCATCCGATCCAATGAACACAAGTAAGCGAAGACTTGCACTGCTTAGTACAAAGATATGAAGACTTGCTCTAAGGGAATGAGCACGAAAATATCACTAATGCAGATTAAATAACAAAACCAAGCCACTTCTTCAATCTCTAGTGCAGCCAACCCTCCACTAGGAAGCCCACGCTCTGTATCCTCACCACAGAGTGACTTCCTATAGTAGGCTTATAGCCACAGAGGGCTAAGAGGGGTCCAAAAGAGATGCAGAAAATAAGCCCCATACGTGTGTCTCTATGTCCCCAATGAGTACTAGTCTATTGCTTTTATAGGCTCCAATAGGCCAAGCGGGCCTTGCCAATTTCCCAAGTTCACTACATATGCGGTGACTGATTGCCCCAAAATTCGAGGGGTAAATCAAATATGCCACTAGTTTTGAATTGAATCCTCAAAAATAGTAGGTCATCATGAATGCTTGGCTGCAAAAGTCATTCATCTCCTTACACTTTTACCACATACAATTTTACTGTCACTTTTAAATACAAGCTGAGATCCTCATTATGTGCCGCCCATGATATTGGAATGACCTCAGAAGCACACATCCTTCACATAATTCACATAATTCTTGTAATAGCTTTCGACCCTTACATATTGAGTGGTGGGAGGTGGTGGGTGGTGTGGATGGTGGGGGGATAGAGGGATGGGGGATGGACGGTGGGATGGAGGGATGGTGGGATGGAGGGATGGTGGAATTGTGGGGGGTGGTGGGTGGTGCGGGTGGAGTTGTGGGGGTGGTGGGAGGTGTGGGTGGAGTTGTGGGAGGTGGTGGGTGGTGTGGGAGGTGTGGGTGGAGTTGTGGGGGGGGGGGGGTAGTGGCTGGTTTGGGTGGAGTTGTGGGGTGTGGTGGGTGGCGTGGATGGTGTGGGTGGAGTTATGGGGGATGGTGGGAGGTGCGGGTGGTGTGGGTGGAGTTGTAGGTGATGGTGGGAGGTGTGAGTGGTGTGGGTGGAGTTGTGGGGGGTGGTGGGTGGTGCAGGTGGTGTGGGTGGAGTTGTAAGGAGGTTTTAATTGGATCCTCAAAAATAGCAGGTCATCGCGAATGGTTGGGGACAACAGTCATTCATCTCCTTACACTTTTACCACTTACACTTTTACTGTCACTTTTGAATACAAGCTGAGATCCTCATTATGTGCCCCCTGTGATATTGCAATGACCCTCAGAAGCACATCCTTCACATAATTCACATAATTCTTGTAGTAGCTTTGGACCGTTACATATTGAGTGGTGGGAGGTGGTGGGTGGTGTGGGTGGTTGGGGGATAGAGGATGGTGGGACAGTGGGATGGATAGTGGGATGCAGGGATGGAGGGATGGTGGGATGGTAGAATTGTGGGGGCTGGTGGGTGGTGCGGGTGGAGTTGTGGGGTTGGTAGGAGGTGTGGGTGGTGTGGGTGGAGTTGTGGGAGGTGGTGGGTGGTGTGGGAGGGGTGGGTGGAGTTGTGGGGGGTAGTGGGTGGTGTAGGTGGAGTTCTCGGGGCTGGTGGGTGGTGTGGATGGTGTGGGTGGAGTTGTGGGGGGTGGTGGGAGGTGCGGGTGGTGTGGGTGGAGTTGTGGAGGGTGGTGGGAGGTGTGGGTAGAGTTGTGGGGGGTGGTAGGTGGTGCGGATGGAGTTGTGGGGGGTAGTGGGTAGTGTGGGTGGAGTTGTGGGGGGTGGTGGGAGGTGTGGGTGGTGTGGGTGGAGTTGTGGGAGGTGGTGGGTGGTCTGGGAGGTGTGGGTGGAGTTGTGGGGAGGGGAGGTAGTGGGTGTTGTGGGTGGAGTTGTGGGGGATGGTGGGAGGTGCAGGTGGTGTGGGTGGAGTTGTGGGGGGTGGTGGGAGGTGCGGTTAATGTGGGTGGAGTTGTGGGGGGTGGTGGGAGGTGCGGTTAATGTGGGTGGAGTTGTGGGGGGTGGTGGGTGGTGCGGGTGATGTGGGTGGAGTTGTGGAGAGAGAGAGAGAGAGAGAGAGAGAGAGAGAGAGAGAGAGAGAGAGAGAGAGAGAAAGCGAGAGAGAGAGAAGAGAGAGAGAGAGAGAGAGATAATTAGCCGGCTGCGCGCTACATCCTAGAACAACCTTAGAAGTATAAAGAACAAGATGGCTCGTAATAAAAAACATACAATTGGTTAGATTTCAGTAAAAGGTTATTAGCATATATAATATTAAGAAAGTGAGATACGAGAAAAAGACTAGCAGTATGTATGGAGAGGAAACTTTTTCTTTTTTAAGTTATATTTCTAATAATAGGAAACTTTTCATGAATTGGAATTTGATAAATTATAAAAGTTAAAGATGATGAATTCCTATATAAGAAGGAAGAAGAGAATATATGCGCTATTTGCTAAAATGGAAACATTATCTATGCCTTAGGAAGAATAATGGGTTTATGGACATGCAGAAGTGGATATAACACATGATTTCCAGTTTATGACATGCAGAAGTGGATATAACACATGATATTACACGTTTCGCTTTCGGAAAAAAAATGATTTCATGAGAAGTACGAAATATGAATAGAATCACGAAGGAAGAAGATCGGAAAGAATATTAACTCAAAGTGGAGGTACGCCATTTGACTCAAAACAATCTTTGGTACTACCAATAAATAACATGCAGAGATCTAGTTTTATTGAAAAGTAATTAGCTAGTCAAAATTGCGTAGGATGACATGTGATGCAAGGACTTTGATATATTCTTCTCCAAATCTAACTCTTTGCACTTGAAGAAAATGATAAGCTTATATGGTAAATGAAGAAATGAAATTCTTTCGTTGAAGAAAACATAACACAAAGTACCTAAAAACTGGAGTAACTCCATATTTATATATTGTGACACTTCAAGAAGCTTCTAATAAAAAGGAGGATACTCCTAAAAAAAACCATAAAAGATTCCTTTAATCATGTTGAATGAGACAAAATCTATTTGATGTCAAGAAATTCAAAGAATGATGTTATAAAGTAGGTTTGAAAAAGTTGAAATTTATTATAATATTAGTCACTTTTAGATTAGTCGAAAGTTATAAGTGTTTAAGTTTCAAGGTTGGAAGATATGAGATCTTGGGTTCAACTTGCATGGGGACCACGGGGAGTCTATTTTAGGGAAAGACGCTCTAGAGCCTTCTGGAAGCATTCATCCAAGTGAACTCTTATAAAAAGAGACTTAACTCAATTGGTGAGTACACCAAATAGTGCCAACCTTATGGGAAGGTGCTAGAGGTCGCGTATGCATACGTGGACTTTAGTTAACTCTGGACGTCATGGTAAGTTCTAGAGTTTATATAATTTTAGGTTAGGCAAAAGTTCACACTTTATTTCTCCACTATGCATAGGAGGTTTTGTTACTGTGGTATCATAGCCCTTGATTGATCTTCCATAAAGACATCATGAAGATGATTCTTCATTTTCTCGACAAGATAGAGATTGTATTGCTTGCTATTAACAAAAAGAGAAATATCTCATCCACATTGGACATTCTAGTGGCCAAGTCAAAAGAGACACCCATGTAGATCTCATATCTCTTCTTTCTTGTTAAAGGACTATATGTCTATGGATGAAGTAGGTGCAAATCCACTCCAAGAGGGTCCTAGAAGTGTCTAGTTCACTATTTGAGGATTTTATTGGCACAACATTATGTCCGCATGCATTCCTACAATGCCTAGACCATCCTTTTAAACTACAAATGGGAAGATCAAGTGCGTCTTTCTCTTCACAACTTCTATATATAAATATGTGAAACACGCTGACTTTTATATCTCTAACTCTTTAGAATAGTTCTTTGTAGAAAAATATATAAGTATGGGAAAAAAACCTCCTAAAGGGGGAAAAGAGTACCTTGGTGTTCCTAGTTCGATCACACACATAACCACCTAATTATATCAATAGAAAAGATCTTGCATCAGAGTTCCAATATTCTCAATCATATTCTTGAATTTGAAAAAGCGTTATGAATATGAAAAACAAAGGTGAACTACCAAATGGTTTTGGTCTAGCGCGATAAACCACATCATCACGATGAATCAAGTGTAGAGATATATTTCAATGCATTTTTCTTCTTGGGAATTTCATATACTGGTGATTACCAAATGGCTTCACATGTTCTTTCAAAGTTTAAATGATAAAATATTGATAGATAATCCTTCTTGGTGATGGACTCAAACTAAATTCTTCATAATACTAGGAATGTGCTAAACATCTCTTAATGTGTTTTTGATATTTTTCTTTTGTACAAGTGATACATTCTTAATGTTTTTCCGTAATGCCTTCTTCATGATCACCTATGATAATCTAGTCATATAGATACATATATAAGTAGATCGATGCTTCAACTTCTGTTTTATAGAATAGTGATGCATCAAAGTTGCTCTTTTAGCTCCACCATTGATCGTGTACTACAAGCCTTTGATTTCATGCCTTTGGGGCTTATTTTGTTGTCCTTGGGATTTATGCATGAAGCTGGAGTGAAAGGAGGTTGAGTTCTACTTGGAAATCTTCTCTTCATGTTATACATACGAAAGGGCAGGAAGGCCCATCCGTGGGTGCTATTTGTGGGCCATGGAGAGGAGGAGACAAAGTCTCTCTCTCGCTCTCTCGACCATATAATGAGAACTTTATTGTGTGTAATATTTATAGGGGATTTCCTTGCCACAACCTTACTATGTGGGATTGTATAGCTACTGCACGCATTGTCTTGGAGTTCGGAAAGGAGGGTGTAAATAGGAGGGGCCCACTTTGATGAAGAATGGACACTTTCTTGAATAATGAAGTTAGAATCATAATTGAACGGTTTAAGTACTGATCCTAAGTTTTTCCTCGTTTCTTCAACTATGGACAGGAAAAAATGTTTCTCGACCTTTGAATGTTAAAGTTTATTAGTTGTCATAAGATGAAAGCTTCGCATCGATTTGCATTTCAGAGAGGTTTACAAGAGTTTCTGATTTTATACAGCCAACTGTGAAGAAGGCACTTTATGAGGAGTAGATTTTTGTCCATGTCATAGGTCTCCATATGTCGTCTTTTTATTATCCTTATTTGAGAACATTCAAAAGAAGGCGCTGTCGTGGAGACTCCACCTCCACTAATTTCACTCTGATATCATAAAGAAGTAAGAATTATTTTTCCGAGGGACATGGTTTGAATAATGAAACGCATGCAGATACGCATATGACTTGATTAGTATGCTTCATGGAGAGGACCATACAAAAACATTTTTGATTCTTTCGATGGAGAGGACCATTTTTGCATGAAGTAAAGGCGCATACATAGGTGAACAATGGATGGGGATATCTCCGATGAAAGTGGCGAGTGCTCTTTCCTTGATCTCCTGTGGGGCTCGACAAAGAAACATCATCTCTATGCTTTCTCCCTCGGTCACATAATTTCGGAGCTGGTGATGATGATGATATCCATTTGGCCGCGAAGAGGGAGCACAGACTCTGTGTACCATACCACAAAAGAGAGCAGCAGCTATCATTTCCCAAGCTTGAGGGAATGCTAAGGAGAGGAGAGAATTCTGCTTGCAGACATAGATCGCAATTGATGACGTGTCAAATTATGTAAAAACAAAAACACAAATCGAATGTAATTGACCGCCGTGAGCGCGTATGCTGCGACTGTGCGAGCAAATGTTCAAAACTCTCTCTCTCTCTCTTCTCGATCTGGTCATTCCCTCTGTGTGCAGATGGACGCGCCATAGCTGCGCCATAGTGAAAGGTCTTTTCAGGTGGTATCAGAGCTAAAATGGATGGAAATGCATTGAGCACCAGATAGCAAACAGTTATAGACAGCAACCGGTTGCGCATTGATGGTGAGCACATTCTTGTCTCGCGGAGCCTTTCAATCAGAGATATTCCAACCCCTTCTTTGGTTAGCACTGGTTGAGCGCAAGATCATCATTCTGCTATCTGCCTATCTTCTCATATCCAAATTCAAAATCGCACGAATCATGTCTACGTCAGACGACTCTAATGGCAGACAAGGAAGTGTGCATAGCAGGATTAGATAACGAAACGAAACATTTACTATAGTTTAGAATACTTCATACTTTCGATAAAGATAAGGCTCTCGTATGTGGACTTTAAGTCTTTCAATATCGTCCAAGACAAAAGTGCAGCCGACTTGACAGTTGTGTGCAGGCTGAAATCTGCAATAGGAGAACAGTTGCTTGGTGTCTACCTTATTCTATTGAGGTGTAGCAACAAAGTTTTTTTTTCTTTTTGTAAATTGGACACAAAAGTTGAGGTGTCTATTGCTAGGTACATATTTGATTTCCGTTTCTCAATTCGAGTGCATATGACAGGTGATGATATGTATTTTCTTGCGGGTCCATAAATGGAAAATACTCACATGTTGTGAGACGAATGTATGCTATTGCAGGTCCTTAATTGAATAACTCATGCGCCTTGTGAGGTTTTATATTACCGTGCTTAAAAATTTGAATTTAAACAAAAAATGAGGGATGTGGTAAGGTTTTTAGCTGGAGTATACTCATGCTTGGAGATACTCAGGTGATATAGGTGGAAGACCAAAGAGAAGGCAGTCCAAAGACCTCGTGTATCGATTACGGAATGAATGTATGATTTTTGAGGCATCCTGTCAGAGTATATTTGCTTACCTTATGAACTCTTATTGATGCTTTTACCCAGATTTTGGGTTTTTGGAGTGGATTCACTATAGTTGATTTGGCTCATATACACTTTTGACAAAGGAGACTTTGTCGAAATTTTTTCGGAGAGGTAAAATTGAGTATATAAGTGCGTAGAGATGTGGGGAGTGTTTAGAACAAGAGGGAAATCATTGAGATTACTTGTGAACATCCAGTTTTTGGTGCATATATCTAGAAAAACTGCCGAAATGCTCCCAAATTTTTTCTAGGCCTTGCCATAAACTTACCATAGGATAGAGAAGTGTTTAAATTGCAAGGATGGATGATAATATTGCGCAAGTAGTTGGTGATAAGCTGAATAAAGATAATTACCATATATGATCGTATAGGATGGAAAATTTCTTGATGGGAAAACGTCTATGGGGGCTAGTGAATGGAGAGGACGAGTGTCCTGAGTTGCCAGAGAATCCGAATGCATAAGAGCAAAAAGAAACATAGATAGAAAAATCTAGAAGGGTTCTCCATTGGATTTCGATATGTATATCACAGACTCTCATTCCACATATTATGAAAGCTAGCACACCGAAGGAAGCTTGGGATATAATACATAAGATATATGGTACCTCGACGGAAGATAAAAAAATGCACTTAAAGCAAAAGTTGCATAGCGTATGGCGTGGAAATAGGTCCATAACGGATTATGTGGCTGAAATTAGGAAGATCACTGATGATTTAGCTTCCATAAATTGCACGGTCGATGATGATGATATGGTTTCAGTTATGCTAAATGGTCTAGGACCACAGTACAAGAGCTTAGATACTTCTATCTTAGTGAGAGGCACTATGCCTGATCTTGATGAGCTAGTAGCTCTTTGTATGACAGAAGAAGTAAAACTTGGTTTGAATGCATCCGTAAGTGGTAATTCGAGAGATCGTGCGTTCTTTCAGCATAGAGGAAGAGGTTCTAATCGTGGACGATCATCTTCTACAAATGCAAATACAATGGATATGTCAAGAGGTAGAGGAAGATCATACTCTAGAGGTAGAGGAAGATCAGAGGCACCTGGGAATCATTACCATTGTGACAAGTACGGCCATTTTGAGAAAGATTGTTATTATAAGCAAAATAGTCAAAGAGGAAGAGGTAGAAGCCATTATGCGGCACATGGAAATTTATAGAGAGTATCGCAGAGATAATATGTTTGCGATGGAGCATGTGTTGAAAATGTCAAAACCTAGAAACCATATGAACTAGTACATAGACTTTGGTTGCACAAATCACATGACGAGCATAGGGAATTGGTTTGAATCAAAAGAGGCTTTGAAGGCTAAAGAGTATGTGGCAACTAGTGACGATACCTTGCATGTGATTAACGATGTTGGAAATGTACTGCTAGTACAAATAAACGATGTTCGAAACACATTAAGTGATGTCTTACATGTGCCTAGCATTACAAAGAACCTAGTTTCGGTTGGCTAGCTAGCAGATCAAGACATGGAAGTTATTCTCAATAAACATGGCTGTTTTATACATGATTTCAAGTATGGAAAAAGAGGAAAATTACTTGGTCAGGAAACAAGATGGGTAGATTCTTCCTGTTTGATATGGGTACAACCCTTTATGAGAACATCTATGCTAAGAATAGTGAATATTCAGATATAGTTGAATTATAGCATAAACAAATTGTTCATATCAATTTGAGAAAATTGAAGTCCATGGAAAAGCAAATGTTAGTGCGTGAACTACAAAGATTTGGTCATTTAAACTTTGAAAGAATTTGTGAAGCATGCACATTTGGAAAACATCAATGTATGAAGTTTCCTAGAAGAGAAATGCACAGGAGGAGACCACTAGAGATAATCCATAGTGATGTGGTTAGACGTGCTAGAACAAAATCAGTTGGTGGCTCACTATATTTTTCGATATTGGTTGATGATTATAGTCAATATACATGGATTTACTTCCTGAAGCATAAGAGTAAAGTCTTTGAGTGCTTTGTGAGACTCAAAAATATGGTTGAAAAGAAGTTGGGAATGTATATAAAATGCCTACAATCAGATTCAGGGGAAGAATATATCTCAAGAGAATTTGATCAATACCTAAGTGATCATGTAATCAGAAGGCAATTGTCCTATAGATACACACCACAGCAAACTGGTGTTGCAGAACATAAAAATACTGTGATTGAGGAAGTTGCTAGAGCCATGTTGAATGAAAAGAACATGCCAGATATATTTGTGGCAGAAGCTTGTCATACGACTATGCATGTTATAAATAGAGCTCCCACAGGCATGGTTCGTGATCTCACACCTTATGAGAGGCTATGGAAGCATAAGCCTAATGCTAGCTATTTACGAGTTTTTGGAAGTATTTGTTATGCACATATGCCTAGTCAGTTGAGAGACAAGTTTGAGGCAAAATCTGAAAAGTGCATATTTGTTGGGTACTCAGAAGAGAAGAAAGGATATCGATGTTATAATCTTGTTACAAAAGAATGTATAGTGAGTAGAGATGTTATATTCGATGAAAAAGCATCATGGTATGCACCCAAAGACATGGCTGTGATAGAGAATGATATGGATGCTTCTTAGCCAAGAACAAGTCATAGGAATTTTGAGCATGAAAAGATTCAAGACTATGGTTCATATGCGTTTCCTACACGTGAAACTTCATGGAGTGAAAATGCAAAGGACTATGCAAGAAGAAAGGAGAAAGGGAAAGATACGTACATGTCCGATTCAGATATTGAAGATGAGATAGTTACACCTGGCATGTTGAAAAATATGAAGGAGAAATATGTTCCTCCACATGCAAGGAAAGAGACACCTTCAAGATCAGATGAAGAACAAACACCTTTGAGACGATCTACGAGAGTAAAACATCCTATGGATAGACTCAATCTATATAATAAGTCTGTGAAGCTTCATTATGCATACATGAGTGAGAGAATCAAGCATGAGGAACCAAAGAGTTTTCATGATGCATCACAAAGTGAAGATTGTTGTAAAGCAATGGATGATGAGATGAATGCATTGAAGAAGAATGGTACATGGGAATTAGTGAAATTGCCACCGAATAGGAAAGCTATTGGATGTAAATGGGTATACAAAGTGAAGTGCAAAAGTGATGGTTCATTGGAAAGATTTAAAGCGTGCTTAGTTGCAAAAGGATATGCACAAGTATATGGATTGGATTATGATGAAACGTTCACACGAATGGCAAAAATGATAACGGTAAGAAGCATGATTGCATGGGCTGCTATGAACAATTGGAAATTGTATCAAATGGATGTTAAGAATGCATTTTTGAATGGAAAATTGCATGAGGAAGTCTATATGCAGCAAGCAGAAGGTTATGTGCACCCAAAATATCCTGACTATGTATGCAAGTTAAAGAAAGTGCTTTATGGTTTGAAACAAGCTCCAAGAGCATGGTGTGAACGATTCACTAAGAAGTTGCTGGATCTGAAATTTATGCAACCGAAGACTGATTATTCATTATTTGTATGGAATCAAGGAAGCGAAACGATTCTATTAGTGATCTATGTCGATGATTTGCTCATTACTGGGAATGATGAGAAGAGGATTGATGATTTGAAAAGGCAACTAAAATCTGAATTTTTGATGTCAGATTTGGGAGAGCTAAACTACTTTTTGGGAATTGAAGTAATTTCAATGAAAGAGGGAATTTAGATGATACAACGGAGTTATATGTTAGAAATGCTTGAGAGATTTGGTATGAGTGCTTGCAAACCTGTATACGCCACTTGATGCTAATGTTAAGCTTATGGATGATGGAAAGTACTTACATGATGTGAATATGTATAGAAAGATGGTTGGAAGTTTAATTTATGTAACAAAGACAAGACCGGATTTGAGTTTTGTAGTTGGTTTGGTGAGTAAGTTTATGCATAAACCATGTAGCGTGCACTTGGATGCAGTGCGATGCATATTGCGATATGTGAAAGGAACATGTAATTTTGGCTTGTTTTATGAGAGAAAAGTTCAGCCATGTATATATGCATACACAGATGCAGATTGGGTAGGAAATGTCATGGATCAAAGGTCAATGAGTGGATTTTTATTTTCACTTGGAAGTGCCATCATTTCATGGAGTAGCAAGAAGCAACCAACTATCGCTTTATCAAGTACTCAAGCTGAATATAGAGGCATCACACAAGCCGTTTGTGAAGCAACATGGATTAAGTACTTACTTGAAGACATGGGAGTCTACATCGATGGAAAGGTGGTCATCTATTGTGACAATGTGATCAGCATAATGCTATCGAAGAATCCAGTTTATCATGCGAGATCGAAGCACATCGAAGTTCATTATCACTTTGCTCGTGAGAAGGTCATTGAAGGACAAGTGGAGCGCACTGGAGAACAAGTGGCAGATATCTTCACCAAAGCTCTTCCCAAAGAAAAGTTCATCTAATTCAGAGAAGCTTTAGGAGTTAGAAACCTTTAGTTTGTATCTAGATTTCATTTCATGTTATTTCCTCTTATATGGACATATGTATTTATTATTTTCTATTCAAGCTCATTTTGAGCTTGAGGGGGAGATTGATGAATTGTCAAATTATCTAAGAACAAAAAACAACAAATCAAATGTAATTGACCCCCGTGAGCACGTATGCCGCCATTGTGTGAGCAAATGTTCAGAACTCTCTCTCTTCTCTCGATCTGGTCATTTCCTATGTGTGCAGATGGACCCGCCATAGCTGTGCCATAGTAAAAGGTCTTTTCAGCAATGAGAGGGATGAGGCATAGTGCAGTACGAAAGCTCTCCTAGGGGAGCAAAGATCAGACAAAGGGAGATCAAAGAATTCAAAGGAGAGGTGTAGATAGAAGTCATAGTTGGTAGGATTACCACTCACAACGCAGATCTTTGACACAACGCATCACCAACAACATCAGCGTTAGATAGATTGGATGAGACAAGATGACAGACGAAGTTGCTTTTCAGAGAAATTAGCAGCAATTCAAGAATTGCTAGGAATATGATTGGAACGTAGAGATTGGAGTGTAGAGGGAGTGGAGATACACTATTGAATGTTCATCGTCGAGCGATATCTACACAGGTTCTTTTGACAAAGTGACGCACTGGACGATTGGATGTAGAGGAGCAATTAAAGACATACCGAGAGCGAAGCTGCTGACTAGAAGCAGACACACATGAAGAAGCGGAGCAAATTTGAACGCTGGAGGAATTTCGAAAGGAGCTCGACTCGTGAATGTGGATTTCAGTTGAAGCTATATATGATCAAGTTCTAACACTGATGACACCATACTTTGAAGAGTACCACATATTGATTTCCACTCTGACAATCGGTAGTTGAAGACCAATTACATGACTGTTCTGACAAAAAAAAGCTTTCGTCACTTGCTCAATGATGAATTTTATGAGTTTTTCAATGCAATGTATTCGATAATGTATTCAGTTTTATGTTCTCTGTGCAACTCTCCAATTGAAAGTTCATCCACATTCACAACCTAATTGTTTGAAAGTTCATCCACATTCACAACGTAATTGTTCATACATCATCTGGTGTCTGGGATTGCGAGTATGATGTGATGAAGATAGATAGATAGATAGATAGATAGATAGATACATGGATAGATAGATAGATAGATAGATAGATAGATAGACACATAGATAGATAAATAGATAGATAGATAGAGAGAGAGATAGAGAGATAGAGAGTTAGCGTCATAGATTTTCACGAATTAAGTAAAATCTTTGAAAGTTTCTTATTGCATGAAATTTTACTTCATGCTTCAACCATTGATATAGGCCACAAATACAACCTCTTAACTTGTAAGAATCATCTAGATTTCTTAGATTTTGAACAACTTCCCTGTAGTGAGAGATGCACATGGGCAATGGCCCTCTATGTTGTATGACCCTAGTCCACTCATACCAATTCCTCTCTTCCTCATTCTCAAGAAGACAATCATTTTTTTAAAATATGTTCGAATTGGGACCATGTAAATGGGATATAGCTTCCTTCCTACAAATGCATCTAAAGCTTATGTGCATGGGGACCTAATTCAAAACTAACCTCTAGAGGCTTAAATTATTTTGGAATGTGTGTAAATGAATTTATAGCTTTCTATGTTTCCAAGAAAGTAAGGGTTGCATCTTTATTTTGGTTCCTCTCTTCTCCTTATACTTAAGAAATAAAATTGGAATGGGATTGACTATTATGGACATAGAGGTTGAAAGACTTAGCTAGGCCATCGTCCTCACAAGTATAGTTTAAGGTAATCTGAGGATACTACATGTTAGTCATTTGGAACTACAGGAGTGTTAAGCGTACTTGTCGCCTACAAAATAATAATACCCCAATATACAAGTTCCGAAACAATGATTTATGAATACAAATACTCGTAACCATGCGTTTCTATTCCTTCACTTACAATAACATTGATTGCACATAGAGAAAATCCATTATACACAATGTGTATAGAGTCATATCTTCACAATAAAATAGGCTCTTGATTTCAGAATATGAAAGAGATTACATTATAGAATCATCTTTACACTTCGACTTCAAGATACAGACTCTACTCTTCATGGTTCTTCGTATCTGCTTACTCCGTATTTGTCACTTCTAGAATCTGTAAGTCTTGAAACCACACTTCATAAGAAGGGGTAAGGGCTACACACCCTTCCGAACTTCTAAAATATGGAATAATGGAAATTACAATTCCGAAAACTCTTGATATCTTCGTAAACCTCCATTCTATTAGATTAAGATAAGAAATATAATTACAAAAGTAGTTCATCCACACCAGTTGCTAATACGAGGTACAAAAGAGGTTTTCATAACTCTTTCTAAATTAGGACTAACCATTGGTGGAATAATTGAATGAACATTCACGTCTTCCTTAATGAAATGCAATAATCCAAGTATAGGTCTTAATTGCTACTTTACTTTATTAACTGAAGTATTCAGCTCAAAAATCTCACTTTGGATGTTTACAATTTAAGTCAATCTTATTTTAACCGATGAAATTCTTAGAGTGATGTGTTTGTCAAGTAGCTTTGATGTGAACCTTTTTCCCTAAATATGGGGACTTTACTCTAGTGTTGGCTAGAGGTTTTTTCCGCATGTTACTACATACATGATTTACTCATATGTGGTGGTAGTTTGTACTTAGGGATATTATTCAGCTGTTACTTCAATCTACTACATTATCAATAGAGAGAGCTATTCTAGCCATTTGTCTTCTCCATGTGACTTGCTAATTTTGTGCTCCTTGTGTGTGATCTTGTGTGTCTCTCACACTTCTATGCACATCCAACAATAGTAAGGATATGAGAAAAAAAGGAGAGCATCTATTCATCTTTTGGTACTTTTGAAGTACAGAGGTAAATCCATTAATAATTCTCACTCCACTTGCATCGAAAGGATCTAGAAGAGTACATTGGAGTACATCATGTTAGATTGTAGAACTTAGATTAAGAGATTAGACAAAAATATTTATTAGCTATGGAGGTTTAGTGTCTGTTAACCATTTATGGTTAATCTAATTATTAACTCATCTATATGTGGGTTCTTGGGATGATCAGGGGTTTGTAATACAGAGGCCCTTTATATAATCTCCCCGGTCACTTATTAACTTCTAATAATTACAACAAATTCCACTACTACTTCTAGCGCATAATAAATTTCTTAACAATCACCATAACCACATATGTAGAGCTTCTACTGTTTATTTAGTATTACTGTTATACTGGCGCTTCACTCACAATGCAATAAAATGTTAACGCAGTACCTTATTCACTTCAATACTAAACCTTTTAACCATACAGATGAACACCGCAATTGATTAGTTTGTGATAGAATCAACCCCAGCCGATCACCGAGACAAGACAGTCCGACGACGCGTCTGTCATTTATTCACACATTGCTTCTATTAACCAGAAAAGCTTTACAATGTTTTGCACGACACCTTTTCAGTGCACGACTTTCCTAATTACAATTAATCTTCTAAGTAATATTCCAACGGCCTGACATTGGTACACACGTTGGACTCGAACCTAACAGGGTAAATTACAAGAGTTAAGAATCATCTATGATTCCTTGGATATACATGGGTCTGGCTAACTTAAAAGTACGGGAGACTTTCTGCTTGAGGGATTCGAGAATCTGAGGTTCGACCAGGTATGCATCATTCCGCACAAAGCTGGAAGCGATAACTTGAGAAAATAATACTTCGGCCCGATTCTGTAGAAAGGCTTCTTGTATGTAGAAATTATTTGCGAGTGCAGCATCACAGCATAACTACATTTTCGCAATCTCTCCATCAATGCGAGATAACTTTAGATCATAAGGAATTGAGCTCGTGTGGTTTCTAACAGATCACCCAAAGACTTCAGAGCGTCCTCCTTATCAGTCACTGTTTGAGTAAGGTTTATGATCTCATCATTGTGAGCTGCAATGATGGCATCCTTCTCGGTCAATTGGCCTTGTAGAGTTTGGAGCTATGCCTGTAATAAACTCCCATCTGCTTTCGCTGCTAAAACTTCTTCCTGGAGAGGTGCCATGTCCGCTTCGAGAAGATCAACCTTGGATTGATACTCTGAAAGTAGGGATTGATGGGCATCTTGTAGTTGGTGAGGGAGATGCTGGGAAAGGTGAATAAGACAATTTCCTATCTAGGCTAATTGTGCCAATGAATCAAGGATACAAGGTGAAGATGGGCCGAGAGGAATTAGCCGAAACTGTGATGGAAAAAGAAGGGGGCCAATAATCAGGAGAGAAAGGGATAGGATGGGCTAATGAATGGCATGGTGAAGGAGGAGGGCTATGCGGCAAAGGTACTTTGGATAGAGAAAGGGGAAGAGGTGGATTTTTGGGTCAAGATGGCAGGGCAAGAGTTGTTATCGTAATGGGCTGGATTTTTTATTGCACAATCACTTCCTCAGTTTGCACTTTCTCAGCGAGTTTCACAACCTCCATGACGGTATCGGGTGCTTGCTCCTAGGAGAGAGGTTGCGGCTGAACAATTGTATCACCGAGATGGACGTCTTCCATTATAGTGTTTGGAGCCGCTTGATCCTTAGGAGATGGTGGAGTAGAAGGGATCGGTGCGGAGGAGGCAGTATCCTACAACTAGAGAGTTGAGGATGGTTGAACTTGAATCTGGGAAGGACTCAGTTTGCGACATTTCCCCCGAAAAAAATGCAAGAGATTGTCGTTGTCTTCAACCTCTATACCCTGCATGGGTTCTTCATGAAAGAGAAGAGCATCCATTGGATGACGCTGCGCTTGTTGAATTCTCGGAAGAAGGAAAGAGAGCAGATGAGGGAGTCCTGTGTGAGGGATGTCGCCCTGTGCCATCTGTCTAGAAATCGCTTGACATTCTGGGTGAATTCGCTAGAAGAAAAATAGGGCCCAATTAACGTCTTCTCATGCTGCGACATCGATCATGGAGTAAAATGGTCAGGAAATACCATAAGTGCGTTCTTGGAGCTTGAGGGCAGCTACCAGGAACTCTAGGACTGAACACTCCGGTTCAAGGTGATAAAGAATCGCGAATTCATTGGATGATTGGCACCGAAAGAGCAGCTTCATAGGTAGGAGGGGTACATCTACACCACCCTCGTGAGGGAGATGGAATCCCCCAGCGATGGTGTTTAGGGTGACAATGACACGAGGGTTAAGACACGTTAGCGGCCAATAGGTTTCTGTAGTGAGAGTATTAGCTACAGCAAAAATTATTTGTGCAAAGAATGGGTGACATTCGACCGAATGCCAAGGTAGTTCGACGAATGCTAAAAGCCTATGAGTTCGCAAAAACTTGCTCAATTCTGGAGCGAGGCCAACACAGAAGGTAGTGATATTTGCTAAAGCTTCCATGGCAAGCAAGACAGCACAAATGCAGAAGATCGCACAGAACAATCAGAGCGCAAAAACACAATAGCATGAAAGAGGGAGAAGAATGTGATTATGTAAAATCACCGAATTGAAGTGCGGGTAGAAAACATAATGATCACCTGTTGTTGGGAATATGCATGCATAATGACGACATATACGCATTAACGAAATCCCTGACATTGAGTGCGGCAGCTAATCATGGTTATGTAATAAAACGGGAATTTTACGTTAGACGTTCAACCAAGACACGTGTAATGGAAAGAGAAGTCAGACAACAACAGCGGCAGAAACTGGACGAATACAAAATACGAATACGGAATTAAGATGAGGAAAGTGTGGAAGAATATGGATGAAGTTTCGACCCCTTTATGGATTTAGGTAGAAGAGTACAAGTTAAAGCAGATTACCGGAACAAAGCAGGGCCGGCCTAATCCTCAATACGATAAGGACCAAATCATTGAAGTTTGAACTTGCCCACTGAATGATTAGACTTAGCATTATAGAATAGAAATAATTGTCCTTTGGTAAAAAAGGGAGTGCGGAGAAATCGATCATGTGTCTTAGCTTGTTGCAGTTGCACTTCTTATAGCGTCAGAAAACTTTCCAAGCGTTGTTCATCCAAGGACCGCAACACATCCAACCGGAAAGTAAAGGATTCCTCTAGCAAGAGCTTATGATTCAATGCCACCCTAAGGCTCGGTACCACAAACACCATGGGTACAATGGCTTCCAACCCATATGCCAATTTGAAAGGTGTATTCCACGTAGCCGCTTTGTAAGTAGTATGGTAAGCCCATAGAACGGAAGGAAGGAATTGATCCCAATGCTCTAGACATTCCATAACTAATTTCTTGAGCATGTTAAGAAGGGTTTTATTGGTACTTTCAACAAGGCCATTGGCATGAGGATAATACAAGGAGCTAAATTTATGAGCAATCTTTAGAGTTCGGTAAGTTCTTGCATTAAGGAATTAACAAAATCTGTGCCCTGATATGAAACAATCTCTAAGGGAAGACCGAACCGAGGGAAAACATCAATCATCAATCATCAAACATTTGACCACCACTAACGCAGTTGCGGACCATAAAGCCCAAGCTTTAGCCCACCGAGTAGCATAATGCATACAAGTAAGTTTATAGCGATGGTTAGTAATCGTAGCAGGAGGTGTAATGGGACTAATGAAATTCAAGCCCCACTTTTGGAAAGGTTCAAGGGGAGTGACATGCTGGAGTGGAAAATGATGCCATTGTAAAGGATATCCCAATCGTTGGCAAGCATTACACTTTTTGACATCAATAGCAATATCACGCTGCATAGTAGGCCACCATAAACCACTGTGTAGAATTTTCTAGTAAGTAAAATCGACTGAAAAATGACCACCAAAAGGAGTAGAGTAGGCCATGTCAATAACCAAAGGAACTTCATGGGGAGGGATACAACATAAGAGTGCACCAGATGAGTCCATGTAGTACAGTTGTCCTACAACGATCCAAAACTGTCGACTATACATCACCAGTTTATGACGAGCAGGAGTAGAAGATTTAGTCGGGGGCTACCACTTGTGAGAAAGATCATAAGAGTATCATCATATGAAGGTGCCACCGAGAGCTCCTGATAATCATCCTGGACTGAATCACTCGCATAGATATCAGGAGTAGTATCATCAATGCCACTTGGAAATTCACTGAAATCAAGCCGAGGTAAGAAATCAGCCAGCGCATGTGCTGACCCCGGACGATGCACAACCTCATAATAAAACTCTTGCAGCAATAGCAACCATCTCGCTAATCGGCCCCCCAAATGTTACTGGTGGACAAGATAAACCAAAGCTGCATGGTCCACATGAAAGTTAAATGGCCATCCCAGTAAATAATGCCAGAATTTCTTCACCGAATAGATCAAACTAAGGCATTCATGCTAAGTTACGGAATAATTTTGTTTAGTAGCAGCTAATCGTGGACTAGCATAATAAATAGAGCGGAACCACTTATCGTGTTGTTGCATGAGCACACTACCAATTGCATGGTCTGATGCATCCACAAAGACATGGAACGAAAGCTGCCAGTTTGGTGCTTGCAGGATCGGGGCCTCGTTTAAAAGGATTTTTAGTCGATCAAAGGAAATTTGGCACTCCTCAATCCATACAAACTGTCGAGGATTGCTAGTAATCAACCAATTCAGGGATATAGCTAAATGTGCGAGCCACCGAAGATGTCGCCCATGCCAACGTATTTGCCCAAGGAATGGCATAACTTCTTTTGGGATCCTCGGGGCAAGAGCCTTCAACACTACTTGCACTTTATCTGGGTCTACTTGAATGCCTTGCTGTGAAATAATATGACCCAACAACTTGCCACAGGACACCGAAAAGACTGAATTGTTGGGATTTAAGCACAAAAAAACTCTCAACACTTAAAGAAGCACCACCGTAAGTGATAGAGGTGTGTCGATGCGTCACCAGATAACGAAAAATCATCTAGATACACTCGCATAAAGGTGGTTAGGTAGGGGAAAAAGTTTCCTGCATACAGCATTGGAAGGTACTAGGAGCATTGCGGAGATCGAGCCACATCACTAGAAACGCATATACGCCCTAGTTTATAATAAACACAGTTTTTGGTATATCCATTTCCGCCATGTGCACCTGATTATAGACATTGCAACCATCCGAAAAGGAATACATTTCCCGTCTGACAACATGATCAAGCATTGTATCCAGAAAGCAAAGTGGGAAGGGATCCGGCATGGTCACCGCATTTAATTTTTGGTAATCCACACATATATGTAACTACTTATTTTTCTTTGGGATAATGGCAATAAATGAAATCCATTCTGCATGCTCAATGGGGATGATGAAAACTACTTTCAGCAAATGATCCAATTCAGCTTTCACCTGAGCAACATAATTGGGTTTCATGCGATAACTGGGTTGTTTGATTGGACGCGCATCCGACTTGAGCATCACACAGTGTTGATAGATGCGAGGGTCAAACCCTTTCATATCTCGATAGTGCCACACAAATACATCTTGGAACTCTCTCAACAACTATAGTAGATCATTTTGAAAAGTTTTGGGTAACCCAGCCTTAAGCGTGACCGGTCTCGATGTACTCTCATTGCGTAGATTTAGGCGATGAGCTGATGTTTCGATACATAAAACTATTGTGGCATGGATATATCCTTAGGTGACTAAAATAAGTGGTGGATATCCTTGGCATTCAAAGCTTGATCGATAACTTGGTCCCCTTCTTTTGTAACCGGAACTATCAAACAAACGATCTGATTCCGATTATCTGCACCCGTTTGTAAGTCCACTATACCCAGGGCGAGCAAATCCTAGTTAGCATTGAGAAAAGCTTGTTCTTCATTATCTAAAAGTCCATCCAACATATGCACATGTTCGGCTACATAAGGTTGAGCATGAAGGTCACAAGGCTTCATCGCGTCCAATGGTACTACATAGTTCCGAATGAATACTTTTGAAAATAAGTTCATGTGTAGACTAGTCCTACAACACTTTGGCTTGTTTCAATCAAGGCCTCTCGAATAGCAAGTTATTATCCAGACTTGAGTCAGGTAATTCTAGAACCACAAAAGTCATTTTGAACACTGCTCCCTGAAGAGTAATGGGTATATCACATACCAAACCTACTGGATGGACCCTCAGTTGGTCGGCCATTCTCACAAAAAATTGAACAAGTTCAATCTGAGTCCAACCTAAAACTTTGCAAAGGGTGGCTGTCGCAATATTCACATAGGAACCTCCGTCAATTAACACTTGAGTAATTTTGTGGTTTTTATACCATACCAAAATTAAAGCAATAACATGATCCACTATAGAATCAACTTCTAGACTGATAATTATCATAGCACCTGTACACGAAGATCCTCGACTAATTTGTTGCTGAAATGGTTATCGTACATCCGTAACCAAGGCTAACAGTTGCCCCAAAGGTATTGTAATAGATGCGTGTGATAGAATATTCCACATAGAGTCTAAATTCGATGTACTTGTTACTGAATTCGGTGGACTCTCCGACAACACTTTCAACGGACTCGGTTCTTCTGGTGGTAGATTCTATGCTGTCTGCTTGATCACAGGTACTAGATCGGGAGAAACTGTTGGTTCTTCACTCACCCACGTACTGGCTTTGGTAAAAACTCTCTGTTGCTCTCAAATGCCAGGCTCAAAAATCTCAGTAGCTAGTTGTAATTTCTTGCCGGATCATGTTTGAATTAGTGCCGCTTGAGTATCGACTGCTAAAATATATACCATATTTGCCATTGGATGCTATCGTTCTTTTCGTCGTTTATTATACTCGAATACCTCCTTGCAATATCTGCGGGTATGTCCAATCTCACCACAAAAATGGCATTTGGGTGGTGGAAGAGATATGCCTTCACCCGATTTATCGGAGTGCCACCGGGTCTGGCCAAAGTTATTTGCTCGTGATCCCCTATAGGTTTTATAACTTTGGTAGGAAGTATTCCTCCAATGCAGTGGTACATAGTGGATAGTCTGTTGTCCCTTCTCCTATATGATAGCATTTACGATTGGCATGGTCTATGCTATGGCATTATATGGATACCTTTCGGTGAAGTGACTTGCCATATTACAAATAGCGCAGTACATTTGATTTAGTGCACAATTATAAGCAGTGTGTCCAAGGCTCTTAAATTTTGTGCAATACACTTGTTTCAATGGATCCTCGCTCGTACCCTTGGTCGCCTTCAACCAGTCCAAATCTTGAGTGAACCCTCCCACTTTATGTTCCAACTATAATTGCATGGCTGTTACTGCATCCAAAGTCATACCACCCACACATCGTATGATGATTACTTGTTTAAGTTGAGGGTTCAATCCATTAATAAACCACTAGGTAATCTCATCCGATAGCTTAGCATGCGCCGGTGGCTGCTGCCATAGATGAGTACGAAACAAAGTTGCATACTCCTTTACATTTTGCTGTGGTTTTTGTCTATTGTTTCGCAAATAGTCCAAGACCTAAACCGCATTTTTCTTCAACGGAAATCATTATAAGAAGGCATCCTTAAGATCGTCCCATTGACCAAAATGATTAACGTCATGTTCAATTAACCACCGAGAAAACCTCATTAACCAGTGTAGATTGGAAAACTATAACCTTATATGCTGGATCCGCTAGATAGTTGAGAACAACATAATTGATTTCAAAAGTTCTCGTGCATCTGGATCATCACCAGAAAATCCTCCAAATTTCGTATATGTAACTCGAGTGGGTATCGGTCGTGGTGGTATGGCCTGCTGCTGCTGTTGTTGTTGTTGTTGACGATGTTGTTGTTGATTTTGTTGTTGTTGTTGTTGTTGTTGTTGTTGTTGTTGTTGTTGTTGTTGGTGTTGTTGCTATTGCGAACCACTCATGTTGTTTAAACCAAGAGGAAATATTACTGCGGAGTGATTTGAACCAGTTAAACCTAATTGCTTCTGTGTTGTCCCGTCGTCTTGCACATTCTTTGGTAATCAGATATTGTTAAGTCATTCCCATATGCCTACTCCCAACGTCCATTCCTCATAGCTGACTTCTGAAGTGAGCTTTTCACCAAAACTTTCATCCAACAATACACTAGTTTCCTCAAAATCAGAACCCAAAGTAGAACTTTCACCGAAAATCTGGAAACTGACCCCGGAATCATACGAATTACCACTGAAATTCAACAAACTGCTATCCAAAATTTCCACGCTGTCATCGAAACTAGTGCTTACATCACCAACCCTACTTTCCATGGATGGGGCTGGTTGTACTTTTGGTATACCCTGTAATCCTTGCACAAGGAAATGCTGAGGTGGCACCCCACTTGCCCAAATGTCTCACTTTTTTTCCGCCGATTGTCCGTCACCACTACTACGCGGAGGTGTTCCCAATGTGCTAGGAAGTTTCTAGGGATGCTGATCCCTTTTGTACTTTAGGTATGATTCTCCGGAATGTGTTCTAGGCATATATAATCGGATTCTATCTCAAATCCTAGTCTTTGCACTGACTGGCTACTCCATGCCCCATGGCCGGTGCCAGTGTTAATCTTTTATGGTTAATCTAGTTATTAACTGATCTATACATGGGTTCTTAGGATTGTCAGGGGTCTGTAATATGAGTACCTTTATATATTTTCTCGAGTCACTTATTAACTTCTAATAATTACAACAGATTCCATTGCTACTTCCTGCACATAACAACCTTCTTACCAATCATCATAACCACATACGCAAAGCTTCTACTGTTTATTTACTATTACTATTATACTCGCAGTTCACTCACAATGCAATAAGCTGTTAACGCACTACCTTATTCACTTCAATATTGAACCTTTTAACCATATAGATGAACACGGCAATTGAATAATTTGTGACAAAATCAACTCTAGCGGATCGCCCAGACAAGAGAGTCCAACGACGCGTCTGTTGTCTATTCCACACATTGCTTCTATTAACCAGGAAAACATTACAACATTTTGCACGAAACCTTTTCAATGCGTGAATTTCCTAATTAAAATTAATCTTCTAAGTAATATTCCAACCTCCTGACATGTCCATCTTCCTTCTGGGAAAGGGGGGCAGAATAGATCCCCTCTCTCTCTCTCTCTTATCTTTCTCTCTCTCGTCTCTGTCTCTGTCTCTCTCTCTCTTTCTCTCTCTCTCTATCTCTCGCTCTCTCTCTCTATCTCTCTATCTCTCTACATGCATGCAGCAATCGGGGAAGGAAGGAAAAAGGAAAAGTCCATTACCTGCAAAAAATATAAGTCCAGTAAAAACAAAATATGAACCTATATAGACTTCACACATATGCGCATGCTTTCTAAATTTACCATAGAACATGCTTTTTCACACACACCACACTTTAACACACAACTCACACACACTACACTTTTAACATACAAGTCACACACACCACACTTTAACACACACTCACACACACCACACTTTAATCACATGTTTTCTCTTTTGGTTCTATTTGGTTTGTTTATATTTTATATAACTCCTTAATATTGTTTAATTTAAGCTTACATGAAAGTATAGTGTAATTAAATACTTTACTATTCACATACACACATATATTACGATAGAGAGTTAAATCATAATATAAGATATATTAACTTAATGTAATCATATTTTTTTAATATTTATTAAATCAAATGTTCACACATATCACATATATGTTGATGGTCACATATTAATTCATAGTAATAAATAATTCTACTTATATAGAATATCTATGAGTACACATATAAGCATGTATGCTTATACACATATCTACATATACTTTTACACACCTATACATACATATACACATGCAAACCTTTAAACACATTCACATAGCACAAACACACTTTCTTAAATACTCATATATATAGATAGACTCATAGGTTTATACCCATAGCCGATGGTAGCTAACACAAATAGTTATCATACACACAATCACACAAATACATAGACACTTATTGTAAAACCTAATACAAGTATGCACAGGTAGGGTATATAGATGGTTTCATGTAAGTAAATATTGATGCACTTTCACACACATAGATATATAGACACTCTTATCCATATTCATAAACCCAAATGTGCATAGATGTTTAAAAAAACATGAATATATTTAACCCCTGTTTAGAGTTGAGGATCTAGAGAGATGCTATAGTAAGAACTAGGATCTCATGAGCTAAATTTTTCAGATTTTAAGGAAGCCTACTTGTATAAAATAGATCTACTTCTACTAAGTGTCGCAAGTCAAGTTTTCCATTCTCCTATCCTCTTACCAATCATAAGTTCTTGAACTCTTATCTTTGACTCACATACACATCCCTACTTTGTTTTCTAATTATTTATTTAAATAATTTTAAGAACTTACTTTTTCTATCAAAAACATGTTAATTACTAACTATGAAATACATGAAAAAGAAATTCCACATTAAAAATAAATAAAGATTAGAACTATTTCACCTGATTAACTACATGCTTCATCTTCATTGTTGTCATCCAAGAAGCCTCATCTAATTCCTAGTCGTCGCTTGAGCTTCTTTTGATTAGCTTAATCCTTTTACCTAACTTTAACTATTGTGTTTTGTATCATTTTCATCTTTCTCATCTGCAAATAGCTTTTAAAATATTTTAGTAAGCATTTTGTAAAAAAGAAACTTCTTTTTTTGTTTATCAAAATGTCTCACTTTCCTTCCGACGATTGTCCGTCACCACTACTACGCAGAGGTGTTCCCAATGTGCTAGGAAGTTTCTAGGGATGCTGATCCCTTTTGTACTTTAGGTACGATTCTCCGGAATGTGTTCTAGGCATATATAATCGGATTCTATCTCAAATCCTAGTCTTTGCACTAATTGGCTACTCCATGCCCCATGGCCGGTGCCATTGTTAATCTTTTATGGTTAATCTAGTTATTAACTGATCTATACGTGGGTTCTTGGGATTGTCAGGGGTCTGTAATACAGAGTCCCTTTATATATTTTCTCGAGTCACTTATTAACT
The DNA here is from genome assembly GCA_020310875.1 of Ceratopteris richardii. Classification (NCBI taxonomy): domain Eukaryota; kingdom Viridiplantae; phylum Streptophyta; class Polypodiopsida; order Polypodiales; family Pteridaceae; genus Ceratopteris; species Ceratopteris richardii. Next base: position 10,786,853 of record CM035420.1, read on the forward strand.
TCTAATTTTTACAATAGATTCCATTGCTACTTCCTACACATTACAACCTTCTTAACAATCATCATAACCACATACGCAGAGCTTCTATTGTTTATTTAGTATTACTGTTATACTCGCAGTTCACTCACAATGCAATAAGCTATTAACGCAGTACCTTATTCACTTCAATATTGAACCTTTTAACCATATAGATGAACACGGCAATTGAATAATTTGTGACAAAATCAACTCTAGCGGATCGCCCAGACAAGAGAGTCCAACGACGCGTCTGTCGTCTATTCCACACATTGCTTCTATTAACCAGGAAAACATTACAACATTTTGCACAAAACCTTTTCAATGCGTGAATTTCCTAATTAAAATTAATCTTCTAAGTAATATTCTAGCCTCCTGACATGTCCATCTTCCTTATGGGAAAGGCCTATGGGGTCTCATGATTCGTATAGATACTTGACCTAGGTTGGGTGAGAGTAAAAATTTAGATATATTAAGGAACTTCAAAGAGTGGGGTAAGAGACATAAAAGAATTATCTTTATTTTATCTTAACACATTAGCAATGCCATGATACAATATATACAAGATCTAGATACTTTTATGAAGGTTTGGGAAACCCTAGAGAGATTTTACTCCTCTTCAACCAAAGTTAGGATGACTCAATTGGGGAGTGAACTCAATAACTTGAGAAATACCTAATACGAATATAAACGATTATCTTTTGAAGATCAAATAGGTGATTGATGCATTGGGAGACATAGATTGTCACATAAATGATGATGACCTATTTGCACATGCCTTGAATGGGTTAAGGGATCATAAGAAGTGGAGGATGTTTAGAAATTTTGTATATATGAGAGATAATCTTACTGACTTTGAGCAATGGGTGGCCTTGATAGTCACTAAGGGGATGAGCATTGGAGGCCGAAAAGAAAAGGAGAACAAAACCCAACCATCATATTCAGGTAAAAGTAGAGGTGGAGGAAGTTCTCAAGGCACAACAAGAGGAAGGCAATGGAGATGATCAAATGGAGATTTTGATCAACACCAAGGAAGCAAATTATTTTCGTTAGGAGTAAAATGCAAGTTCAAAGGAAGAAGAGGAATATACAACCAAAATCTATACAACCATGAGTGAGAAGGTTGCTTCATACATGACAAGTGGCCGGTATGCAAGGGATTGCTATCAAATGGAGAATAGAAATTCATCATGGTATAAAGCGCATGGTATATTGATATTGGATGTAGCAATCATATAATCTACAACAAGGATTTCTTTTCAAGCATGTAGGTGCCATCAACCAAAGGACATGTGAAGATGGGCAATGATACCCTTCATGCTATCACACACATAGGTGATGGTATCTTAGATGGTCTCAAAAAGAAATTGCAGGTCGAATTCAACAGAAAGGGATGCTTTGTGAAAAATCCTAAGAAAGGGCATAGTTTGATAGACAAATGAAGAAAGGCTACTCGCCTTGGGTGTGAATCCAAGTTTGAACTACACTACTTAATTCACATATAGAACCAAGAAGGTAGAAAAATTAGAACAATGCCACAAAAGGTATGGAAATATCAATAATCAAAGATTGAATGATATGGAAAGGAAGAGGTTAGTGCTAGGTTTACCATACCTTTATAATTAGGTTCTTAAAAATATGCATGAAGCTTTTCAATTGGGTAAGCAGACTAGGTTACCTTTCAAGAAGAGAAATTTCGGCTTAAGCAATCCTCATCACTTTGAACCTCACTTTTTTACCTCATACAAGTTTCCCAAGTTCTCTTAATGGTATTAGAGCCACATCAATATGGGTGATGGATTTCTCTAGATAATTAAGAAGCTAAATAGAAACATTTATACTACTTTGCAAATAAGAATTGAGGCCTACTTGCAAGGTAGAAATGTCTATGGGATTCTAGGAGGTGATGAAGCTATGCCGATTCCAAGATCCATAGGATGACCTACACAAGAGGACATAGATAGACTCAAATTTTTGTGTGCAAAGGGTGCTCAACCAAGGTTGTACATACTAAACTCTATCTATGATTTTTTTTATTACCACATACTAAAGGATGAAATACATCTCAAGAGATTTTGGGATGCACGTGAGATCTTCTTCTATGCTAGTGGCAAAACAAGAAAGAATAATCTTTGGAAGGACTTCAAGAAAATGAAGAAAACTCAAAGAAATAAAGTATCATAGAGTTTCTTACCAAGTTCGAGAAGGTTGCAGATTAGTTTGCATCGATTGGATAGGAGATTGAAGAATAGACTATCATGAGGCAGATTCTAAATAAGTGATAAGCAATGGAAATCCTTCAACACAATTTAATACATGCATATCTGATTGCACATGGTTTTGAGAATAGTCCAACTGAAAGCACCTTATAGGTTAAGCGTGCTAATGATGTGCTTCTGATCATTGTTGTCTATGTTGATGACATGCTGCTCACTGGTCCTATTGAGACACATATTGCTGATTTTAAGGCTGATTTGCATGCCTCATTTGAGATGTCTGATTTGGGGCATTTGCATCACTATTTGGGCATTCAGTTTATGCATGTTGATGGTGGAATGGCTTTGTGTCAAACGAAATATATTGACACATTATTGCAGCGTTTTGGCCTTGAAGACTGTAAGCCTATTGCCACTCCTATGGAGACGGGTTTACGATTGAGTCTTCATGATGCTGGAGATGCATTTGATGTTGTTCTCTATCAGCAGGCTGTTGGATGCTTGATTTACTTATGCATTACTCGGCCAGATATTCAGTTTGCTGTCTCACAGATGAGCAGGTTTATGCATTGCCCAGGAGTCACGCATTGGAAAGCGGTTAAGCGCATCTTTCGCTACTTGAGTGGTACTCGGCTACTTGGTTTGTTTTATCCCAAGGGGGGATCACTACTGCCAGATTTGCATGCTTTTTCTGACTCACATTGGGCTGGTTGCTATGACACTCGTGTGTCCACCAGTGGTTTTTGCTTCATGCTTGGTAGCTCATGTATATCTTGGTTGAGCAAGAAGCAGCCTACTGTGGCCACTTCCAGTTGTGAGGCTAAGTATAGGGCAGCTTTCACAGCGACTGTTGAGTGTGTGTGGCTCAGACGCCTTAGGGCTGATTTGGGTGTTGGCCAGTCTTCTGCCACCACCATCTTCACTGACAGTCAGAGCGCATTGGCAGTTGCGAGGAACCCTATGTTCCATGCTCGCACTAAGCACATTGAGGTGCATTATCACTATGTCAGGGAGAGGTTCTCTGCTGGGGAGATCAGCTTGGCATATGTGCCCACGCAGGAGAACATTGCAGACCTTTTCACGAAGGCTCTGCCTAGGGAGAAGTTTGAAGCTTTCCGCAAAGCTTTGGGCTTACTTCCTTTTGTGGAGTGATTTCCACATAGCTTGGCACTTCCTTATACATGAGCGCCAGCTCCTTGTTCACCGCATCACTCCCAGGGGGGATTTGTTGATATATTTAGGTAGTGATGTGTGTGAACACTCTAGGACCGCCAGGGCACTTTTTTCCCTCTTTAGGAGGTTTTTTTCCCCCGACTTGTATATACACCTATTGCCCTAATGGGCTACTTATCTTTGTACATTCTCTAGTAATACATTCAGTCTTGTGTGTTGTGCTCCAAGCTTCTTCTTCTTCCTTGTGTTGTTCGCGTGCTTCCGCAGATGTCTATCTCCAACAAGAAGATCAACAATTTGATGTTCCTTCAAACTTCAAGACCTATGAAGTAGAAGACAGATTAGTTCTAAAAATGAAACCAAAATGAGAAAAGAAAAAGGGGGAGGCATATGACAATGAGGAAAAAACTAAGAAGGTGGTGATCACTCAAGAAGAGAAGGAAGATAGAGACATTTTCATAGCTGATGACATGTCCAGCCAAGAAGAAGAAGCATTGAGGAAATTGGCAAAAACTTATAGAGATGTGTTTTCTTAAAGTTATAAAGATTTGAAAGGAATTGATCCTAAAATTTGTGAACATAATATTCCTATTACTCGTGATGCAAAACCTAGCAAACAAAGACAGTATACCTTTAATGACAAATACTCTGCTAAAATAAAGGAAGAAATCCACAAACTGCTGGCTGCCAATTTCATCTATGAGATTGAGTATACGGAGTGGATATCTCCTATAGTTGTGGTACCTAAGAAGAATGGAAAACTCAGGGTATGTATTAGCTTAAAAAAAGTTAATGCTGCAACTATAAGGGATAGCTATCCATTACCAATAACAGACCATCTTTTGGAAAGAGTTGCAGGTAAAGAAGTCTATAGCTTTTTGGATGGTTTTTCAGGATATAATTAGGTGCCAATAGCTTTGGAAGACCAACATAAAATTGCTTTCTCCACAGAGTGGGGAATCTATGCATTTAGGGTTATGCCTTTTGGTTTAACCAATGCCCCAGCAACCTTTCAAAGATTGATGTGTCACATATTCAAAGAATTCCTTAGAAATATAATCGAAATCTATGTTGATGATCTTTGCACTTTTTCATTAAAAAGACAAGATCATTTGAAAGATCTGGAAAATATATTCAAAAAATGTAGAACATATAGAGTATGTTTAAATCCAGAGAAATGTGTGTTGTTTGTGAGACAAGGGAGAATGTTGGGTCACATAGTCTCTAGAAATAGAATATCAACTAATGAAAGAAAAATCAAGGCCATAGTAGATCTTCCAAAACCGATAAACATAAAAGAACTTCAAACTTTCATGGGACATTGTGGATATTATAGAAAGTTTGTACAAAAGTTTGCAGACAATGCAAAACGTTTGTATGCATTGATTACGAACTTTGAATGGAACACAAAATGTGACCAAGCCTTTGAAATTTTAAAAACTTGTTTGGTCGCAGCACCAATTCTAAAATCCCCACAATGGAATAAAATTTTTCATGTTCATGTGGATGCTTCAAATTATGCTTTGGGATGTGTGTTAGCACAACCATTAGAAGGGAGAAAATTAGACTTTCCAATTGCTTATGCTAGTAGGCAATTGAATTCAGCAGAAAAGAATTATACAACCACTCAGAGGGAAGGATTGGGAATGATTTTTGCTGCAAAAAAATATAGACATTATCTTGTAGCTAACAAGTTTAAATTCTTTGTGGATCACCAAGCCTTACTCTACTTGGTAAACAAACCATGTCACACAGGTAGGATAATCACATGGTTCCTCCTATTGATGGAATTTGAATTTGAGGTAGTGGTCAGACAAGGAAAAACTCATTTAAGAGCAGACCATTTGTCCAGAATCCAAATGAGAGAGCCAAGTACACCTTTACATGATGAATTACTAGATGCATGTCTATTCAAAATAGAGAGTATTCCTGAATGGGCCATTACTTTGGTACCTTTGCTAACCATGGGACCTTGTAGAACACCTAAAAACAACACACATCTGGTACTACAAAGTAGGAATTTTGTACTACTAGCTGGACATTTGTATCATTTCAATCATATGGGTGTATTGGAATATTGTACTCCAGAAGATGAGCAGCAGAAGTATCTAAGAAGAGCTCATTGTTGGAATCCTTGTACTCATGCTTCCATGATAGTCACCTTAAACAATCTCAATAGAATGGGAGTACATTGGCCTAATAAGATTCAAGATGTAAAAAAATATGTTTCCAACTGCTTGAAATGCGAATGCTTGCAAAATCCAGAAATTACAACTTTATATTGGTTTCAAAAAAATCGAGATTGGAGTGCAAACATAATTGAGGAGTTGAGAAGAAATAGAAAAGGAGAGTCAGTGAGAGCTAGTGTAGACTCAAGGAATTTACAAATAATTTTGGACGAATATCAACTGATAGGAGACCAATTGTACAAGAAAGGGATGGATGTATATTTAAGAATCTATGTTCCTGAAAATAAGTATATAGAAATGTTAGAGATGGCACATTCTGGAGTGGCAGGAGGACATTTTTCAAGTGAAAGGACTACTAAACTAATATTATATGCTAGTTTTTGGTGTCCAACTCTATTTCCTAATGCAAGAACATATGTGAAAAGATGTGACATTTGTCAAAGAGTAAGTCAACCAAGTAAAAGAGATAATATGCCATTAGTACCACTTATTTCAGCAAGAGCATTTAGTAAATGGGGGTTGGATTTCATTGCACCTATACATCCTCCAGCAATACAGTCCCATGCTGAATATATGCTAGTAGCCACAGATTACCTGACCAAATGGGCAGAGGCGAGGGCTACAAAAAGGAATGATGCTCAGACCACTGCAAGATTACTTTATGAAAATATTATCACTAGATTTGGATTACCAATTGAATTGGTAAGTGATAGGGGGACTCATTTTTGAACCAAGTAATAGAAAACATAACTCAGTATTACATGATTAGTCATAGAAAGTCAGCCCCTTATCATCCACAAGCCAATGGATTAGCAGAAAGTACTAATAAGGTATTTTGTACTATTCTATCAAAATTGGTAAATACAAATAGGAATGATTGGGATTTGCAACTTAATCACCTCTTATGGGCTTATAGAGTGGCATGTAAAACTACAATTGGAACAACTCCATTTAATTTGGTATATGGACAAAATGTAGTTTTGCCTTTGGAATTTCTCATTCCAACATTAAAGGTGGGAAGTCAATACAAGTGGACTGGACATGAGTTATCTAAGAGAGTGGTGGAATTGGAAAAACTTGGAGCTTCCAGACCTCAAGCAATCATGAGCATATATACAGATAAAAGAAGGCAGAGAGCTTATCATGATATTCATATTAAAGAAAACGATTTGCAAGTAGGGGATTTAGTTTTGGCATATACAGTGAAGGAACATCAGAAAAATTTCAGAAGAAGGGGCATGGACCTTATATTATCAACCAAATCAGTAACAGTAGAGCTATCCAATTAGCTAATATAGATGGAGAAATCATGCCAAATTTCATAAGTGGATGTAGGCTAAAAAGGTATGATCTTCCATTAACTATTCTTGAATGGAGAAGAATACATCAAGCTCAAAACAGGAAAAAAGAAGAGGAAAAAATCAGGTATGAGGCTCAAGAGGAGGCAAAGGAAAGAATAAGAAAGGCCAAGGAGCTTAGAAAAGTCCACTTGTGTGAAACACCTTGAAGAGTGAGAGAGCATTTGCCTATTATAACAATGAATCTTCATAATGAGAAAATCAAGGTTTTGATAGATTCAGGTGCACAAGTTAATCTGATCAGTTCAGTTTTCTTGGATAAGTTCAAATTTAAAAGGAATAAGAGTAAGAGTAAAACTCTTATCAAAACAGTGGAAGGTCAGATAATACAAAGCCTATCTTCACCATCTATTGAAGTTAAGTTCAATGAGGAATATATGAGAATAGATTGTGAAGAGTGGTCTGATCATATGATGACTGAGAAATTAATTTTAGGGCAACCATGGCTAAAGCAAGGTAAATTAATTTTGGACTTTGAAAATATGAAGCTCAAATTGACAATAAATGACAAAAAGTTTTTAATGTTTTTTTTGAGTTAGAAGAACAGGAAAATCAACATGACATCTATGACTCAGACTTGGAAGGATTTACTTTTCCATTAGAAGCTACAAAGGAATTAGAAACAAAACTTCTCCATGACCCAATCTACTTCAGACAAAAACAAGAGAAAATTAAAGGAACCAAATATGTTGACAAGACAGTAGAAAGATGGAAAGTATGGAATAATTAGAAAACTCTAGGCATCAATCCAGAAAGGATGTGGAAACTAAAGACATCCAAGTGTTGTTCATCACAGAGATTCATCAACACCAAATGGAGGGAAAAACTAAAGACATCCCAGCACAGTTTATCAAAAGAAGATTGTTTTACTCCAAAAACAAAGTCAACAAGAGTCAGGTATTTTTGGATGAAAAAATCAGACCTGCTTCTATGGAGAAAAAATAAGGATGAAGATACACTCTTGAAATTCTTCCCATATACTTTACATCATTCTTTTTTCTAGGAAAAACGAATAGGAGGGGAAGAGAAGATGAAAGAGAAAATTATTAAGAATTTGAGAAGAATCATTAAAATTTTCTTTCCTAAGTTATAAATCACCAACAAGATATAGGTTTTAATTTAGCAGGACTAAGCAGTCACTGTGTAATAATTTATTCTTTTGGATATTTTTTCTTATATCTGTCTAAATTCTTTTTCATTTCATTATTTTCTTATTTAAAAAGTGAGTGCACTAGACATCTTGCTACACATGTGATGTGTTACATAAAAACAAGCTCTAAAATAATCTTGGAGTCTTGTGGATTTTATTAATTATTAAAAATGGTATATGGAAGCTTGTGGATCTTATTTGTTGTGAAAAATAACATGTGGAGGCGTTCACATCTTCAAATTTAGAGCAAAAGTAGATAAAAGTAGATAAAAGTAAGAAGGAAAGGAGAGGTATCTATTTTTAGACAAGGAAGGTGCTTGTGTTGATAGCCTCTCAATAAAAAGAGTGGTTCGCTTCGTGTAGGTGTCCAAATTGAGTTATTCTTGTTGAGTTGTGAAGCTTGCAACTTGTACTATATAAATAGATCAGTTTTGTACAATTTTCAATGAGAAAAGGCCAAGCAAGTAGGCATTTTTGTAGATCTACTTTTTTGTGTCTATCCAGTGCCTCATAAGAGACAAACCTCTCTTCAAACTTTCATATCTCAGTCATTCTAAGGTGTTTTTGAGTGATTTTACTTGGAGGAGTTTTTCTAGCTTTCATAATTTCTATCCATATCAAAATTTTTGATATATCTTTAAGCTTTCTTGCTTTTGTACATCAGTTTTCAATTCAGACAGTTAGTCATACCTTGCTGTTGTAGGCCTTCTCATGCCTTGACTTCAAGCTGCTCGTTTTGGAGTTTTACTTCAACTTTTTTGACGTTTTTTGTTTTTAAAGCATGCTACTCAGAGTCTACTTTCACGATATATGAGTAGTTTTGTCAAATTCTGCTCAAAGAGTTTCTGGAGGTTATTTTGTTACAGTGACCTATTTTTGTTTTCTTGAAGGTTTGGAGGAAAGTTTGTTTTTGAAGCTTGGAAATATTTGCTTGGTGTTTTGAAGATCTTGGGAGGTCTCATCATGTTTCGTTGTGTACTCAGATGTTTTACAAGTTTGTAAACACAACATTGTGGTATCAGCGCTTTTTTTTTTGTTTTTTATCAAAGCTTTCATACAACTTATTGAATTATCTTCTTTACTTACAACAATTCAACATGGCATATTTAAGTGCATCAATTGAGAAGTTATCAGATGGGAGAAATTATCCCATGTGGCAATTTAGAATGTATTCTTATCTCATGTCTAAAGGTCTTTGGGGATTGATAACAGGTACACAAGTGAAGCTGGTATTACTAGAAGCTCCTACACAAGCGGATCAAGCAAGAGAGCAAGAATGGATCGAAAGGGAGAGAAGAGTTTTGTTTATTATATCACAAATAGTTTCCAATACTATGCTTGGGCATATAAGAGGTTTGAATACTAGTAGAGAGGCTTGGGAGTCTCTAGAAAGGTTATTTGCAACTACCAACACATCAAGGCAAACACAACTTACTGGTGAGTTGACAAGAGTAAAAAAGAAGCCACGACAATTCGTTAATGATTATGTTCTTGAGGTACAATCTCTTATTGAAGCATGAGCCTCTATTGATGCATCTCCTAGTGAGGATATAAACTTTAACAACATGTTAAATGGTTACGTCTATCATGACTCGAGAGAATCTACCATCCTTTGAAGATTTACAAACGCCCATGATGACTGAGGAAATCAACATAGAAGGTGGCAACTCTTATCATTCACAAAGAGGTAGTCAAGGACAAGCTCTTTATACTTCATCAAATAGATCAAGAGATAGAGGAAATTGGAGAGGAGGAGGAAGATTCAACAACAATTTAAGAGGAAGAGGAAGCTTCAATGCTACTAGAGGAGGAAGAACAACACAACAAAGTCAACAAACTCAATCAAACTAGCAAGGTAACTTTACTTGCCATTATTGTGCTAAAGTTGATCATTATGCCAGGGATTGCTTCTCCAATCCGAATAGAAGAGGTGGTTTTAGAGGACGACAAAGAGGAAGAGGCCAAGATCACATGCATCACAACAACAACAACATAGTACAAGAGGAGGCTCAAACACAGAAGGAAAACGTTCTTATGGCTATGCATATAGAGACACATAAGAGGAAGGTAAACAACAAAACATGGTATGTAGATAGTGGTTGCTCAGACCATATGAGTCACAACATGAATATGTTTGTGAACTTACACAAACCCGATTCAAGAGTCACAGTTGCTACAAGAGATAGTACTGAGCATGAAGTAGTTTACATTGGTGATTGTCCACTTAATGAACATGTTACTCTTAGAGATGTTTTGTTTGTTCCTACAATTACAAGAAATTTGATTTAAGTTGGACAGATGGACAATGGAGTAAAGGTCGATTTTGACAATAATCAGCGGTAGCCTTATCAGAAGAAGGATGGGAATTTTGTTATAAAAGGAGAAAAGGTAAACAGATTATATACTTATGAAGTTGAAGTTCCAGATTATGCACGTTATACAATGGTTAATGGGACTCAAGTAAGTCAATTAGATTTATGGCATAAAAGATTAGGACACATCAGTGTTGGAAGATTAAAAGATATTGCAAACAAATCATTGATTCAAGGTTTACCACAACTACCTAAGCAAGATTTGGACTTTTTTTGTGAGGTATGTCAGTTAAAACAGATACGAAGTCCTTTTTCAAAAGTAGGATTGCAAAGCAGAGGTATTTTGGACTTGATTCATACTGATGTATGGGGTCCATCTCAAGAAGAGTCGATGGCAGGTAGCAAGTACTTTGTAACATTTATTGATGACTTCTCAAAGTTTACATTCATTTATTTTATGAAATACAAATCCTTGAGATGTTCAAGAAGTTTAAATCATTGGTTGAAAAGCAAACAGATCGAAGCATAAGAAGGTTGAGATCAAATGGAGGAGGTGAATATTTTTCTAATCAGTTTCTTGCATTTTTGGAGGAAGAAGGAATTAAAAAGAAGACTACAAACAGATACACACCTCAAGAAAATGGTGTGGCCGAAAGAAGAAACAGGTCTATCTTGGAGATGGGTAGGTGCATGTTAAATGAAAAGGACTTAACACTTACTTTTTGGGCTAGAGCATGCAATATGGCAGTTCATGTGATGAACAGGTTACCACCTTCTCAAAGTCATGTACAGAAAGCACCTTATGAATTGTTTTATGGATCAAAACCAGATATTGTTAATTGTAGAATTTTTGGAAGCATATGTTTTGTTCATGTTCCACAACAATTAAGGTCAAAGTTGGATCCAAGGTAAGAAAAAATGGTTTTCATTGGTATGGCAGAAGGGCAACCAGGATATAGATGTGTGAACCGAGATACGGGAGAGGTAATTGTTTCGAGAGATGTTATTTTTCATGAAGATAAATCTTGGTATAAACATGAAGTGCAGGTAGATGAAGAAGAAACTACAAGAAGTCACGAAGAAGAGCCAAGTTCTCGAAGTTCACCAGAGAGTCAAATTACACATGAAGAGATAAATCCTCCCAATCAGAAGTTGAAGAAAATTCTTGATTTCATTTCAAAGGAAATTGAGTCACTGGAAGAAGAAAGTGAAGGTTCTACATCAAGAAGAACTCAAACTCGAAGGCAAGAAAAGCATGGTAGGACAAGAAGCCAATCAAGGTATCCAGTAAGAGAAAGAAAGCAACCGCAAAGATTTTCTCATGAAGCTTATATTGCAAAACTTCTTGAGGAGCAGGAACCAACAACTTTTAAAGAAGCGTCAAAGGTAAAGAAATGGGTTAAAGCAATGGATGAAGAAATGACAGCTTTGTATGAGAACAATACATGGAGTTTAGTTCCAAGGCAACCGTGATGGTTCAGTAAGTAGATATAAAGAAAGGCTTGTTTGTAAAGGTTATGCACAGAGTTATGGCATCGATTATGAGGAGACATTTTCTCCTATTGCCAAGATATCAACAATAAGGACATTAATAAGTGTTGTTGCAAGCAAGGTATGGAATCTTTATCAATTAGATATAAAAAATGCATTTCTCAATGGTGATTTAAAAGGAGATGTGTACATGGAGCAACCAGCAGGTTATGAAGATCCCAAGAAGCCTACACATGTATGTAAACTCTTGAAAGGATTGTATGGTCTTAAGCAAGCTCCAAGGGCTTGGAATTTTAGATTGGTAAAGTTTCTTGAAAAACAGGGATACATGTGTTCAAATGCAGATACTTCTTTGTATGTTAAGGTTGAAGGATCATTGATTGTTTATATCTCAATTTATGTGGATGACTTGATAATAACAGGAAAGAATGAAGGTGAGATAGCCAAGATCAACGAAGAGCTTGGATCTGAATTTAAAATTTCTGATTTAGGAGAACTGACGTACATTCTTGGAATCAAAGTTATGAAGAAGGATGATAGCATATATCTTTTACAAAGGAAGTATATTTCAGATTTGTAAAAGAAATATGGCATGGAGCATTGCAAGAGTATCAGTAATCCAATGATACCCAATGTGAAGTACAGTGCTAAAGATGGTGAACCTTTAGAAGATCCACTTATCTATAGTTCTTTGATTGGTTCTCTTATATATGCAACTTTAACAAGGCCAGATATTACATTTAGTGTAAGCATATTGTCTCAATTCATGAACAAACCCATAGATGCTCATATGCAAGGAGCTAAAAGGGTCTTGAGATATTTGAAGGGTACATTAAATGAAGTTCTAGGTTATAAATATCATGAAGGTTTGGATCTGAAAGCATACAGTGATGCATATTGGGCTTGAAATAAGGATGATAGAAGGAGTACAGGCGGATATCTGATATTTGCAGGTAATAATTTGGTTTCATGGAGTTCTAAAAACAGCCTACAGTAGCACTTTCAAGCACAGAAGCTGAATATAGAAGTCTTACAAACGCAACATGTGAGATTATGTGGTATTTGAAGCTTTATGAAGATATGAATCTATCTACAACACATCCACTACTTTTTGGAGATAATGTAAGTTTATTACAGCTCGCGTCTAATCCCGTGTACCATGCAAAAACAAAACACATTGAAGTGCACTATCACTATATCCGAGAGAAGGTGGTGAATGAAGATATTGATATTCAACATGTTGGAACTAAAGATCAATTAGCAGACATACTTACAAAAGCAGTAGATGCTCAGAAGCTTAAGCGAATCACAGTACTACTTGGAGTCAAAGCTTTGGATTTAGAGCTTGAGGGGGGCAATGTTACATAAAAACAAGCTCTAAAGTAATCTTGGAGTCTTGTGGATTTTATTAATTATTAAAAATGGTATATGGAAGCTTGTGGATCTTATTAATTATGAAAAATAACATGTGGACACATCTTCAAATTTAGAGCAAAAGTAGACAAAAGTAGATAAAAGTAAGAAGGAAAGGAGAGGTGTCTAGTTTTAGACAAGGTGTTTCTGATGATAGCCTCTCAATAAAAAGAGTGGTTCTCTTAGTGTAGGTGTCCAAATTGAATGATTCATGTTGCATTGTGAAGCTTATAGCTTGAAATATATAAGTAAATCAGTTTTTCTACAGTTTTCAATGAGAAAACACCACGCAAGTAGGCGTTTTTTTAGATCTTGTTTTTTGTGTCTATCCGGTGCCTCATCAGAGACATACCTCTCTTCAAACTTTCATGTCTCAGTTGTTATGAGGTTTTTTTGAGTGATTTTACTTGGAGAAGTTTCTTTAGCTCTCATACTCTCTATCCATATCAAAAGTGTCCATATATCTTTAAGTTTTCTTGCTGTTGTACATCAATTTTCAATTCCGATAGTTAGTCATATCTTGTTGTTGCAGGCCTTCTCATGCGTTGACTTCAAGCTGCTTGTTTGAGAGCTCTACTCCACCTTTTTTGATGTTTTTGGTTTCTTAAGCATGCTACTTAAAGTCTACTTTCCGGATATATGATTAGTTTTGTCAAATGCTGCTCAAAGAGTTTCTGATGATTATTTTGCTACAGTGACCTATTTCTGTTTTCTTGAAAGTTTGGAGGAAAGTTTGTTTTTGAAGCTTGGAAATATTTGGTTGGTGTTTTGAAGATCTTGGGAGGTCTCATAATGTTTCGTTGTGTACCTTGATGCTTACAAGTTTGTAAACACAACATGATGATCACTTCAAATTTGTTGTACCTATGATGCAAACAAGGAAATCATGGTTTATCTGATATTTTATCTTCTATTTTTTTCTCAATATCTTTTTATCTCAAATAAATAAGTTTTCTTTTATATTTCCTGTGACTTATGTGGGTGGAGTTCTTTTTGGTGTTATGTTATATTTCCTCTAAAATGGTGAATCCAAAGGAACTACCCATTCATGACTTCAAAGCTAACTCTGTAACTTTGTCAAGAGGACATTAGTTTTTAGACAGTGAAGCAACAGTAGAAAATGTGGAGCTAGAATCTGATGAAGAACAGGATATCCCAGAAGCTGAGAAGATAGCCAAGGAATTGAAGGAAACCATTAATATCATTGGGCAGCATATCTTTACAGTAGGAATTGGAGGTCATAAATATACAATGCTATGTCAGGAATTCTACAAATTTCAGAAAGTTGCAGCTAATTATAAAAGATGGAAAGCAGTGGGGCTACACAGACTACAAGATGAACCTCTCTTATTTATAGATTTTGAAAGGGTATCACAAGTCATGTCCAATTTGTTGGAACTCGGCAAAGGTAATGAGGCATATTTCAGGTGTTCAATTAAGGACAAAAAGAACAACGAGGTACGGATCACCATTAGAGCAGAACACATTAGGGCACCTCTTCAATTCTATCCCATGGGAACTAAATTGGATTGCAATTTTGTCAAAAAGAATAAAGCAACTTTTGCTGGATATTCAAAGTTTGTGTATTTCAAAGGAAAGGAAAATGAAGAATTTGCCATCAAAATGTTTCTTCAGTATTTGTGTTTCCCAAAGTTGCCAAGAAATACAATGCCACATAAGCCAGTAACATTGGTCATGCTCAATAATAAGGACAAGACTAAACCATTTAGAGTAATGGATGTAACTCCCTACATTCATGACTAGTTGAAGGAAGCACCAAAGCATTGGGAACAGAGGAAATTTATGAATGGAGCACTGTTTCCAACAAGAATTATATACCATGTTTTAGGTATGGAGGATGAGCTCAAATTGGCTCTAGAAGCTCAATATTTCAAGAGTTTGATGTCAGGAATTAAAAGTCCTTCAAAGAGGATGTTTATAAAAGAAGTGGAAGTCTAGATAAGCATGAGGGGATCAGAAAGAAAAAGGAAAGGGGTATCAAAAGAAGTAATTCCAGTAAAGAAGAGAAGATTAGATCCAAGGAATGTGGTCTTGGAACAGGAAGAAGTGACAAAAGAGGAATGTGAAGCAGCTTAGAAAGAAGTGCAAGCCTCAAAGGAACCCCAACCACCTCAAACAAGCAAGGAACAACTCTATTCATATTTGACTCAAGGTAATGATAAGAGGGCAATATATGAAGCTCAGTATCAGAAAATGTTGGAAAATTGTTCATGTAAAGCAACTGATTGGCAACAAGAGGAGGTGGAACATTATGAAGAACTACATGATCAAATGATGGCTACAGAAACTAAAGAAGTGTTTGTCAAAAAGGAAGTGGAATTATTGTCTTATTTTAAGGAATTACAAGGTCCTCCAAAAACTAGAACTACAGTTGTAATAAAAAAGAAGGTCCAGAAAAAGGCTGTCCAGAAAAAGAGGTTAACCAAAAAGAATAAGGGCAAGGCAGCTGAACATGCACAGATGGAGTTGGCAGTAAAATTATCATTAGAAGAAAGGAATCAAGAGAAAGCGATTGCAATAGAAGAGCAGAGAATGGACAAACCAGGGATAGCTAGTTCCTCACAATTTTCATCAGATTCAGAAAGTAATATAGAAAATTTTCTTCTCAAGAGTTTAAATTTCTTAGTACCCAGCACTCAAGTAACCACAGTACAAGCCTCTCTAAAAAACAAAACACTAGAAGATTTGAGTCAAAAGTCAGAAGGGATACAGGTCTATGAAGGATCAACAAAACAAGTTAGCCCTAGGGAGGAAAAAAGGATATTAAAAGGTAAAGAAGTAATGAGGGAAGAAGAGGTTGAAGGAAGGAAAGAATTCAGCAGTGGACTAATAGACACATGATTTCAGCTATATGGGAAAAACCCTCACAACAACCTCATTATCAACTATATGAGGAAAAACAAGGACTGGAAAGTAAAACACAATTATATAGTCAGATGAAAAGTCAAGAGGATGGAAGCAAAAAAGAAGAAAAGGTTGCACTATCAGAAAAATCAGAAAGAACAGATTCTAAGGAATATACAGAAGGGAAAACAGAAACACAAATAAATCAGAGTATAGAGGAGGTATTTTTTTTATCTAAATCATAATGAAGAGTCCACACATACAGGTAATCAGGAAAAGGAAGAAGAATTAGCCTTATGGACATAGATGAGCAAGAGGTGGAACAAAAGGAGCAGCAATTGAATGATCAGATGAAGAACTCAGTAGAGAGTGACTCAACTTCAATCCAGGGAAACAAAGTCCAGGAAGAGGAAAGACAAGCCATTCAAGAAAAACAACAGGAAACTAAGGAAAAGAAGGCAGAAGAGATGGAAGAAGAAAACGGCTATGAAGAGGAAGAGAATCAGGTTATAGCATATGAGGAGGAGGATGGAGAAAAAAATGGATGTAAAGAGGAAAGGCAGATAGAAGTGAAGCAAATTGAGATAGAAACTGTCCTTGAAAGGATACCAAAGGATATTAGATCTGCATGTCAAATCATCATGAGTAACATAGAACAATTCAGACCCTCCAACAGAAATATAATTATATCAGGGATGGTGGCTGAGTCTGAATTTGTAAAAGGTAGTAGGATCATCAAAGAGCAAAAGAAAGAAAAGGAGCAGCTAGAAGATCAGATTAGGGTCATCAAGGAAAAGAATGAAATTTTGTCTCAAAGAATAAATTCATTAGAAGAACAAGAGATTCAAAGCCAGAATAAGATTCAATTTCTTGAAAACAAATGTACCAAACAATTGGAGCATATTAATAAGAAGGAAATGGAATTGAAGAAAATAGAAGGAAGATTTAGAACTCTTCAAAGCTCATATCAGATCATGGTCAAAGCTAATAAAGATATAAACAGATTGTTGATGGAGAAAGGTCAAATGAAAGAAGAGAGTAAGATTTTACAAATAACCCAAGATGAGAGGGAGGAGTTGAATAAAGAAATTATAAGGTTACAAGCAGAATTGAAGGAAGTTAAGGAAACGGAGAAGCAAGCTAGTGTGCATGCTGCTAGTGCAATGAGAGGATACAACAAATTACATTTGGATATAGCAAAAGAAAGGAGTGAATGGCATTTGGATATAGCAAAAGAAAGAAGTGAATGGAAATCAGAGAAAGAGTTATTGATATCCCAAAATCAAGGATTAATGTTGATGGTGGAGAAGTTACAGAAAAACTTGGAAGATACACAAAAACAGGTTGAAGAACAGGTAGTGACCACACAAGCAAAGGAACATGAAGGAGGAGAAGATAACAGAATTCAAAATTTTGATGAACAAGAAGTCAAAGTTGTTGAAGAATATTCAGATGAATTTGTTCAAAGGCTTTTAATAGACATGGAATCAAGAATGGAATTCATAAGGAAAATGCATAACGAGTATGAAGAACAGATTGTAAATTTTGCTCTCAATAAAGGAGTAAACCCAGATCAACATCATTGGGCAGCTGATGGGTTAGGAATACCTTTCTGTATGATTATGGAGACTATTAAAAATTATTTAGATTGCAAGGGTAGGACTACCACCAAATAGATATTTGAAATATGAAGAAGACATTAATGTCACTAAGGAGTTGTTCAAAAAGCTAATCCTAAATGGAGGAACAGATGGTTGGATGCTAATAAGAAATGCAGGAAAATCTGGAAAGAGGCACCTTTACAGTTAAAGATAAATCCAACCTATGGGCCAGTAGCTAGAAGAAGAGAATGGTCAGTGTTTTGGGAAAGAAGAAATGCAGGTCAACTTCCAACAAAATGGCTAAATTTCCCGAAAATAGGAGGACCAAAAGCAGGAACATGGCCAACAAAGAAGTATATGATTGATATAGTAGAATCTGTTATAGCTACATACAAAGATGTAAATGATCCATCTTGTATACTATGGGTAAGAGTGATGTGACTTGTGGTAGCATGCATAGAAACCTTCACAGATACAAATGTCAGGACTCTCAATTACATTGGGTTCAACTCACCTAGAGATGCTCTACTTTTTGACTTAAGTGAAACACCAGATAGAATTTGTTTAATGGCATATTACAGTAGAATAGTATTTTTGGGAAGCCATTATCTTCAAATCTTTGAAGACGCTTTTGACTATGGATTTTTTGAAAGAGAGTCTGAAATTTTCGGGAATTTATCAGTAATCACTAAATCAAGACTCACTGCATATGAAGGTGCTTATACAGAATACTTGAAGAAAGATGTGATAGATAGACCAGAGGCAGCAGTACAATGGAGGAAAGATTTATTTGAAATGGTCAACTATTTGAATATTACAGAAAGAAAGAGTCATGACTTGTTGTCTCAGGTTTATCAAAGAAAGAAGAAATGAAGAATGCTCTCATTATTTTTCTTGTCAGGATATTTTTGTGAGGAGCCAAAAAGTCTAGGAGGGGAAGGATGTTAGAAGAAGCAATTTTTGATGGAAAATTATTTGTAAAATTTCAAAAATTGGTAGACATATTTATACAAATGTTGTAAAAATTGAGGAAGAGTCTTCCTCATGTAAAATAGGATCATATGTATTTTTCCTAGAATTTTTGGAAGCTCTTAGATAGCATATTTTTAGAATAGAAGGCAAAAAGGACCAAAATTCAAGTGTGAAAAGGGACACTTGAAAAAGTATAAAAGATAAATTCTTCTATTTTGAAGAGGTTAGTTGTATTATTTTGATGCTATCCAAGTAATGAGAAGAGCTTTCCTGTAGAAAATCGTGTTTTCTCCTTTCATGATCTTCCTCTTGATTTATTGAGTCTTATCATTGTGTAATCCATGGAATTTGTAAGCTTTCCTTGTGTATTTTCTGAGTGAGATGAATGAAGATGGATGATTCTCAATATATTGAGTAGGAAAGTGCAGAAGAACAAAGCTGGAATTGGAAATTCTCAGTTTTTACAGAATTACGATTGTCTCATCTCTGTGATACAGGTACTAGTTTCAAAATTTGACTTCATATTTGTATTCTACTTTGGAAATGGCATACTTTAGGCACAAAGATAATTGAAAATGCTATTGTAGAACTCAAAATTATCAAAACCCTAGATACTTCTCTCCTTCTTCATAAGTTTCTCATAAAAACAGTCACCTCAACTCTTATTCTTGGATTCCATTAACTAGAAGGGGTTGTGGTCTTTGCATACTTCCCAGATTGACAATTTAAAGATGTATAGTTGATCCTTTTTGCTATAATGATTGGAGAGGACAACTCCAAAGGTTAACAACAAACAATGGCCTACAAAAGAGGACATAGATAGACTCAAACTTTGGTGTGCAAGGGGTTCTCAAGCAAGGTCGTACATACTAAACTCTATCTATGATTTTTTATTACCACATATTAAAGGATGAAATGTACAGACTCTATATTTCAACATATTCCTTAGACAACTCTTCAACCATGAATCCAACAATAATCTGAAGGAAGGTGATTCCGATCAAGATAGTTCAACAAGTGCTGGTTATGTAGATAAGAAAGAAAAGAAGCACAAAGGCAAGAAGAAGGAAAAGAAGAAAGATGTGATCCCCCAAGTCAACTATGCAAGAAAGAGGAAGTGCAAAGGGAAGAAGAAAGGAGAAAAGCATAAAAATCAAATGGTCAAAGTGTTCAACATTGTGCCATTTGTCATAAGACCAAACACACTAATCAAAGTTGGATGTTCAAAGGAAGGACTCGAAGAGGAGGTAGAGGTGGACACAC
>CM035420.1:10811870-11101870 GCA_020310875.1 Ceratopteris richardii
TTCTCGGTGCATTGGATCTTCAAGAGGATGCTAGACTAGAGGACTTTTGAATAAAACACTTGTACGTACTAATTTTTGTTTTTTTTTTGTTTATTCTCTATATTACTTTTATTGTCGCATGCTGATTTCTTGAGTTCTTTTATTATAGAGCACGATGGGAGAGAGTCCTCCAGTCACTCCACATTCCATGATAGAGGAGCAGTTTTTGGAGTTCATCTTTGAGGTTCCTCCCGCGTATATGGCTGCTGCATCATAGTATTGGATCGCTCGAGGTAGCACTCCTCCTGGCCTCACTCTTGGCGGCTTTACTCTTGCCGGCCTCACTCCTGCTGGCCTCACTCCCACCGGTGTCACTCCCACCGGTGTCACTCCTGCGGGTGTCACTCCTGCGGGTGGTGCTACTCCCATAGGAGGTATGTCTCTTAGCTTTGTGACTCCACCACGACCATCTTTTCAGCCATCTCCTACTGGGTCTACTAGTAGACATGTGCATTCGACACCTCAACGCGATACAGGTTCTGGCCCGTCTCGTAGATCAAGGTCATGCTCTAGAGCAGGAGGTTCTAGGAGTGGATCTACAAGTAGGTCTGGAGGCAGAGGAGGCGGCTGTTGTGGAGGCACCGCGACGGATGTTGTGTCACGCGCTTCTACTCCTAGGACGAGTATCTCAGATGTAGGTATGCCACGCAGTACACCACGTACACCTTGGGGTGCTCATGACCATGATGACTCCAAGGTGTATAGTATCTGAGATGGAGCTCCAGTGATGGATGCAGCTAGCAAAGCAATGCGTGCATGCATACGACAACTTTGCTCCATCCAGTTTGGGAACTCTATCATGTTGAAATGGAGTGAACAGGATAAAGATTGGAAGAATTATATCATAGAGACGATTTGTCAGGAGTTCCGACCAGCCAATGGATAATCTCTTGTCAGTTCAGAGTGGATTCTGCACACTGCACGTGAGGTTATGTCCCATGGAGGATCGGAGGCTCATGATGCTTTCAGAGCAAGCTTGCAAAAGTCTGTATGGTTAGATGCTGAGGAGTGGGACGTGATTCGTGACCAGTAGCAGCAGACTCCTGACTGATATCGCAAGCAGCGAGATGCCGTAGCCACACGTTTAGATATGGTTGGACCGTCACATTTGGGCAGCGGCAGATATGACACGATGCGTCATGAGTTTGTAAGTACCATTTCATTTATTGAATTTATTTGTGTTAAATTTCTCATGTATGTTTCTCTAATCTTTTGTATATTTGTTTTAGGAGCTGGCAATGGGTCATCCTCCAACACGAACGGAGGAGTCTTACGGATATCGTCATGGGTTGATTGCACTATTGGAGGACTTGGAGGTACGCGGTGCGGTCATTTCATGGGAGCGTTTGCGATGAGGTAATTAATTTATAAACTTGGTTTTTACTTGTTGTTTGTAATTTTCATGTGAATTTATCTCATTCCATTAATGTTCTTTGTTGCAGGACTGTTGATATGGAATGTTCTTTGCATGTGTATGGCAGTGGAACAGAAAAATTTTGTATTCGATTTTCATATGGCAATGCATTGCTTTGCCACATTTTGTAAAAGCGTCATATATGACAGTGGTTTGCCACACTCTTGTACATGCTTCATTATTGAAATATATAACTTTTGTACATGGTTCGTGATTCATTCTGATTATCTCTTTTGTGTCCAATAATACTCTGTTTCATGAAATCATATTTCGATTGACATTAGAGTACAAATCACATGTACTCGGTTTTTTTTGGGCAGAGTGTATTGTCTTTTGTTAAGCAACATCATGGTAATGTTGCTGTAGCAAAAGACAACACACTCTGCCCATAAAAAATTTTGCAGGTATAGTCGTCGGTATACGCAACGGTACTTTCAGTAATGTCATCGGAATAAGCGTCGGTACACCCAACAGCCGATGGTATACGCAACGGAACTCCCAACAACGACCTCGGTATGGGTGCCGGTATGGGCGTCGGTATTACGGACGCATATACCGACGTATATACCGACGCATATACCAACGTGTATACCAACGCTTATACCGATGCGCATACCGACCTTTACACCGATGTCGCGGCAAATAAAGCCGCGTTCATTTTCCTCGGTAAAAACCTCCGTATATCATCGATCTGTTGTAGTGAACAGAAAGGAAATCAGTAACACGATGCGACATCGGGTGACAGCAAGGTCCTTTCCTTAAATATTTTACAAATAAAATGGTCAATTCGTTTCTATATATGCATTAATAAATGACGCGTTTCTCTATTATACTGATCTACGTTCTATGTCCCTCTGTGTTCACTGTGGATATACTAGAAAATGGAACTGTTTTAGTGAAAATCTGTAAATTTCGTACGATTCATAATACCTCGTAAATCAAGAGGATCTAAGCGTGATCTATCATATATGGCAAGTTGTAGCAACACGCGCGCGCGCGCCCACACATATATATATATATATATATATATATATATATATATATATATATATATATATATATATATAGAGAGAGAGAGAGAGAGAGACGTTCTCTTCTGCAACTTCTGTACTGAGGTGGCAACTTGTTGTTGATCTGATGTCGGATGATTTTTCTGCTGTCATTTTGTATCTCAGAATCATTTTTCCGTAAACGAGATCCATAAAATGAAGTAAGATGCTGTTGTTTTGTACTACAAAGTCATGTGTTAATCATCCGCTGTTGGGAAGGTGAGCGATCAAAGATTATATGCGAAGTCTAAACTCTAACAAATGGAGTTCAGACTCCAGAGAATTCTGAAAATTGGTTTCAAGTCTTAAACATAACAGTTTCCAAGACCACATATGAACA
Source organism: Ceratopteris richardii (assembly GCA_020310875.1). Lineage (NCBI taxonomy): Eukaryota > Viridiplantae > Streptophyta > Polypodiopsida > Polypodiales > Pteridaceae > Ceratopteris > Ceratopteris richardii. Next base: position 10,814,713 of record CM035420.1, read on the forward strand.
CGAGATTATAAGTGAGGCTGACAGAGAACACGGCTTCAATAAGCTTGCTCTTTCTCTATGTCATTATTTATTTTCTTTCTGTTTCGTTTATATGCCCCTTCTCATGTATAGATGTATTCAGAAGTTTGCGCATATCGTCAGAATCAAAGACAAATACATACACATGTTTGCACAGATAGCCAAGGATACATACATGTGACATACATAAACAAAGATGCATATAGGTTCTGAAGCAAAAGTGCATGCAGATAGACTGCGTAGGAAATTAGAAACACACATAATAACACACACACACACACACACATATATATATATATATATATATATATATATATATATATATATATATATATATATATATAGTTGAAGTTTGAGGTCTCTGGAAGAACGTGAAGAGCCCAAGGAAGAAGAAGAACATTGAAGCACAACACACAATACTGAATGTATTAGCAAGTGAATCTACAAAGGTGAGTGACCCTTCAAGGTATATACAAGTCAGGCAAAAAACTCTCGTATAGAGGAAAGAAATTGCCCCGATGATCCTAGTGGGTTCAGACATATCACTACCCAGATATTTCAACAGATGCCCCATAGGAGTGATGAACTTAACAAGGTGCTAGCACTCATGTATAAGGAAGAGTGAAGCTATGTGGAATCAATCCACAAAAGATAGTAAGCCCAAAGCTTTGTGGAAAGCTTAAAACTTCTCCCTAAGTAGAGACTTTGTGAGAAAGTTTGTAGCATTCTCCTTTGTGGAAACATATGCCCAAAAAAGATGTCTCTAGTAGAGAACCTCTACATGACATAATGATAGTGCACCTCAATGTTCTCAGTGCAAGCATGGAACACATGATTCATCAGAACTGCCAATGCACTCTAATTGTTAGCGAAGATGGTGGTGGTAGAAAAATCACCAACACCCAAATCAACCATAAGGCATCTAATCCACACACACTCAATAGTCACTATGAAAGCTGCCCTATACTCAGACTCATAACTAGAAGTAGCCACAATAGGCTATTTCTTGCTCAAACAAAATATGCAACAACTTTCATTATGAAGCAAAAACAACTACTGGAAACATGAGTGTCATAGCAACTAGCCGAGTTAGAGTCCGAAAAAACATGTAAATCAAGTGGTAGTGATCCCACCTAAACAATCCAAGTAGTTGGGTATCACTCCAGTAGCAAAGGATGCGCTTAATTTCCTCCCAATGCGTGACACCTCGGTAATGCATAAAACTTCTCATATGAGATATAACAAACAGAAAATTAGGCCCAATGATGCATAAGTAAATGATGCATTCAACAACCTCCTAATAGAGAACAACATTAAATGCATTGCCAACATCCTCAAAACTCAATCATAAACATGTCTCCGTAGGAGTGGCAATAGGTCTCTAGTCGTCAATGCCAAAATTTTTCAATAATATGTTTTTTCTTTTACACAAAGTTATTCTCACATTAACTTGCATAATCAAAATGCCCAAAAAATTATTCAAATGCCCCAAATATGACATCTCAAATGAGGCATGCAAACCAATCTTAAAATCAACAATATGGTTCTTATTAGGACTAGTGAGTAGCATGTCATCAACATAGAATACAATGATCAAAAGCAAATCATTTGCATGCTTAACATATAAGGTTCTCTTAGTTTGAGTGTTCTCAAAACCATGTTCAACCAAGTAGGCATGCATCGTTTCATACCAAGTACGTGGTGCTGGCTTGAAACCATTTAATGTCTTTTTCCATGTGCACACTTGGTTTTCATGCCCTTTCTCAACAAAATCGGGGGGGTGAAAAACATACATTTCCTCATGTAAGTCACCATTCAAAAATGGAGTTTTAATGTCCAAGTGATTTACATTCCAATGATGATGGGGTAAAGTGAAGTGATTCTATGAACACTAGTGTTTCAGCATGTGGGACAGAAAGTCTCATTGAAATCAATGCCTCTATCTTGAGCATAACCTTTTGCAACATGCCTAACCTTTTTCTTGTATACCCACTTAGTGATAATGGTCTTCTTGTTAGGAGGCAAATCACAACCTCCATAGATAATAACACGAGTTAGAGATTCATCTTTTATAAAAATAGATAACCTTGAGCTTTGGTAGTGAGCCAAGGGTGCAGAAGGAATTCACCCATGAAACCATCTATACTAGGATTCGGGCTCATGTAGGCACACTATATGATTCTTAGAATATCATTTCCCACCTTTGCATCCATTTGAATAAGTTGGAATAGACTCACTTAATGACGAATTCCTTTAAAGACTTCCTCAATATCTACCTCTTGAGTATTTTCGTGAGGGCAAGTTAGTTCCTCCTTTAGTGAAGGTGTCACTCTGTGCTAAGATTCCTCAATCGACACTCCTTCATCAAAATTAGCCCTCTTGCATTCTTCTCTTTCCTTGATTGCATGTTGCTCCTTTGCACGTGTTGTCATTGTTTTCCTAGCCCTAGTCTTCATAGGCAGTCTCGATGATGAAACAACATAAGATTGTGGGGCCATACCTTCATCTTTTGAGGCCACAACAATCATATGCATTGGAACGATGCGATAATGAGGGAAATCCTTTGCATAATGATCCTTGCCCTCAGGACAATGTTGACACGGAGGTGCACCCTTTGATAAGGAGCACCTATTCTGCATATGGTCATACTCTCCACAATGATAACACCTTAGCATCCTAGTATATCAAGGTCTATCTTGCCGATTCTCCTCTCTATTATGTATATTTTATGTAATAGCATAAAAACTATGAGGAACCTGATTGTTGTCTCTATATACGGCTCCCTTGAGGTAATAATAGTCATGAGCCTCATGGCCACTTTTACCACAAAATTGACACCTTACTCTATAGGGGCAGTTCATCTAAGAATGACAGCTCTTGTTCCATGTGCTGCACCAAACTTGCCTTCGGATGTCTTGAGAGGTCTGCAACTTTTCCACTCCTCAGCAAAGATGAGCCACTTCATCTTTGTTCTAGCATGCAGGTGGCGAGACAAAACTTCCTCCTTCAAAGTGCATCCTAGCATACTCTATGCGAGAGGTAGTTGCTACGAAGATTTTCAGAGTAGCATCGAGCATGAGAGATTCCCAAATCTTTTTCTTAGAAAATCTAGGAAGTGCCTTGTCTATCCACATTGTGACCAAGAAATCTCCTAGTGAATTTTGTAACTAGGAGACAAGTGCTTTAGTACGAGTATGTAATTAATGAAATGATTCACCGGGGTGTAATGTGAGATCCTTAAGTTGATCTAGGCCGGCTTTGAAGATTCGCTCAATTGGAATGTTTATGAGAATAAGTCTGCAATGCTTCCCAGGTGGTGAAATTCCCATCTCCATATTGTTTGTACCACTTTTTTGCCAAACCTTCCAATGTCAAAGGAAAAAGATCAGCATCACATCCTCTCAATGTTGAAGCCCACAATTGTAACATAATAAGATAAATCTCCTCCTCACATGGGTGTTTGCATCTTCATATGTTGATGCCTTAAAGGTAGGGAATTTAATGTTCAACCTTGAGAGTAGGTTGGACAGGTCCTCCATTGGCACTTTTACTTCCTCTAAAGTATGTGAAGAGAAATCCAATGTCCTTCTAGGCTTCTCCTTTGAGAGTGAAGTTGAATCCAAATCAATAGGAAAATTTAAGTGTAGATGGGAGCTACATTGACTAGCCATAGGTAAAGAATACTTCTTGAGGCTCCTTTGTACATGAAGAGGATCTATCTCTGCTCGCGTTGTCGGAAAGTTTCCAACCTTTCCGTTGACAACCAGGAAAATTAAAATATCATTATTGGTTAATTCTAATTTCTCATTATTACAATGTTTTTTCTTGGAACTAAACTCTTGTTAAGTATTTGCAGGATCAAATGGATGAAGAAAACAAAAGTTCAAACTATGGTTTACCCTAAACTGCTTAAATAATGTGTGTTTAGGCCATAGAAGTATTGAATTATGGTTTAAAACCCTAGGTTTACATTTATTCATATGTATTTTAGTTAAGAGCATTAATTCCTGGTTAATGATAGAGTTTTAACTAGGTTTTCAATTAATTTTCAAAGGGTTTTAATGGGTTTTTGATGGGTTTCAAGTAGATTTTCAAGGATTTTATTGAATTTTAAGGGTTAAAATAATAGGTATTTAATTAAATTAATCTTTAAAATGAACATTTATGTATGAAAATTTAAAAAATGATTTATTTAATTAATTTACTCATGTATGTGCATTTAAATACTAAGGTTCTAATTAATTTAAACCTTAAACTAAGTTTAATTTAAATGATTTATTTAATTATAGAAAATGAGGATAACTCAATTAAAAACAATAAATTAAATGGATAAATAGCTAGTGGTGTGTATGAGTGTTAGATTAAAGAATGGTTTATATAAAATGTGGAATTAAAGTGATTTAAGGAGTGGTCTGAAAGGATGATGCATTTAAAGTGAATAAAGATGGTTTAAGAAAGGAATGGTGAGAATTAGTGTAAATAAAAAGAGAGGAGTATAAAAGTTGTGTGAATAAAGCCAATTAAAAGTGTGGTGAAAGTTAATGGGAAAAAGTGTGGATGAGGAAATAAAGTAAAACCAAAGGAATGGTTTACAAATGAGTTGAGTAACTATAAATTTGTGTGCTGAGCTCTAGTTTTTTCTAATGTTTCTTGCAGACATTAAAAGCAAAAGTATCGAAGAGCATCGTGACAAAAGAGGAGATTTCAACAAATCAAATATCCGACAATCTGATATAAATCCATAGAAATTATCCTTGATTAAGCTTTTGTATAGGATTCACTAGTTGTTAGCAATCTTATAGAGAAATTTTATCATTGCTTTATAGAATTGTAATCATCCATTATTGTCATTAGCATTAATTCAATTTCAATTTGCATTCTCTTTTTTGTCCATGTCATCTGAAAATCCAATTCAATCTGAAAATAACGCACCTTTAGAAGTAGAAGTTGAAGTAGAAGTAGTTAAGGATATTATTACACACGAATCATTAATGTCAGTATCTCACGATTATTGTCTTAATAGATTTATAGCATTATTTTCAATTGCATCCAATGAACCCCAAGATAACATAGATTCATTTCCACCACCCTTAATTAGGCGTACACAACCTAATCATTTATAAAATCAAGAAGATGAAATTATAAAAGAAAAATTAACTGAGGAAACTTTGATATTACCTATACCTCAAGAAGCTATTGATAGATATAGAGCAGCCCAGCCTTACGGTTCTTAGACGTTTAAAGTGTTACAATTACCTAATCCATATTTCCTAGATTTAAGAGTAATTTAGAATTTCTTTTACCTTAGACTAAAGAAAAATTTACCTAAAACACCTACGATTGTCTCATACACCCTGCGTGTGCGGAGGGATTTAGTGGCTGACTGATCCACCAGCCTTATGTCCGCAACTTCCCGACAATTTGGTGAACCCGACGTGAAAGGTCGGCATGACACCGTAGGTATAAAGGTATATTTACTTTCTGTTTTGCATATGCATATATAGGCAATTTGGCGATTGAAGAAGAAGCGTCGACATCCTTTGTAGCTGCAGCTGATTGTTCCTCGTCACGTCACCTTTATCCATCAACTTTTGTGAAAAGTAACGATTGCACATGCATATAAAAATTTTGCACAGATCACATTCATAAAGAGCCTCTTCGTCAAAGGTTGATCAGGTATATTTTCTTTATTTCTGTTTGCCAAAAAGTAGGAATAGTTTTTATACTTTTATTGCAAAATAGTAGGAAAGCTTGCTTTATTTCTATTTACAAAGTAATAGGGAAAGTTTCTTTATTGCAAAATTGTAGGAAAAATTTCGTTTTGTTTGCAAAGCAATAGGAAATTCTTCTTTTTTCTATTGCAAAATAGTAGGAAAGGTTTTCTTTATTTTTATTTCTAAAGTAATAGGAAAGAATTCTTTATTTCTATTTACAAAATTGTAGAAAAAGTTTCTTTATTGCCAAAGCATAGGGAAATTTTCTTTTGTTTGCAAAATAGTAGGAAAATTTTCTTTTGCAAAGCAGTAGGAAAATTTTCTTTATTTTTGTTGGCAAAGGAGTAGGAATATTTTCTATATTTCTGTTTCTTTTACCACGAAGTCGTATCAGGATCAAGAAATAGACGTACTATTACGAGAATTATATACTTATATTTCATATTTATCTGTAATCTACTATGGCTGACCACTTTGAAGAGCAGCGCATTTGGAAGATCATAGATGCAATTAAAACGGATAGGGGGGAATTTACTAGAATAAATGTAACAGCTTATCTTAAATATTATGAACAATTGACAGAACAATATGGGTTACCTGAAGACAATAAAAAGAGACATTTATACAAATTTCTCATAGTTTCACTAGAGAGAGAATCCGATTGAGAGTAGTTCAACCAAACATGACTTTGGCGGATTTCAAGACTCGGCTTCTTACTGAATTTTTGCATGAAGATTACAGTAAGAATAATAGAGCCACATTCATGTGATGGGTAGGAACAACGAAATTAGACCAACATATTACTCAGGGGTTAACTGAGTTTGATATCAAATTTAACCAAATGCCTCAAGCAGACCGAACAGCTCTAGAACCAGATAAATTAAGAAATTTTCTAAACATGCTAGATCCATCTCTTAGATGAGAGCTAGAACCAATGCTTGAGGATGGAGCGACTGCGAGTGGGCTTACTGGAAATTGGGATAACGTTCGAGCAGCTGTCCATAGGTTAGCCCAAAGACACGAGCGAAATCAGATGCAAACTCTAAGAATATATGAAAGAGATGCACTAGGAAAGATAGATTATGACCCCACTTCTCATAAACCTAGAAAGGATGACTCAGAAATTACAATGTTAAAAACATCAGTAGAATCACTTGTCAAACATGTGGAGACTTTGGCGACTGAAATAGCTACTATAAAGAGTATGCAAGAGCTTAATTTGAGAGATCAGGAGAAACCAAAAGAATTAGAACAAAATCCTAGGAATCAGATGCCAGCTAGAAGACCATTTAACCAAGCACGTAGATGTCTTTGGTGTGATGATTTGGAGCATCCACACTGGACATGCAACTTATTCAAAGAGGCCAAGGATAAGAATTGGGTCACAGAAGTAGATCGAAAGATCTGTGACTATGTAACAAAAAGGCCTTTGGCATCAAACTATGGAAAAGGGGGTATGAAAACCTTTTTTGAAGCCTCCACAAGCCAAAATACTTATGCTTGTAGACTTGATAGTGATGACTCTAATTGTGACTTTTGGAATCAAGTTTATGATACTGCTAGTAGAGGAAAGTTATCAGTTGAGAACTTATATGCTACGAGCTCAGATATTAGATCAAAGACATGTTGGAATGAGCCAGTAGATATGTTCTCAGTATATGCTCATGAAATTAATGTAGACGAGAAAAGAAAACGGGATGAAGAGGGATAGTCTAAACGAACAACTAGGGCTAGAAAAGAGGGTGAAACTACTGATACAATTAAAGAACCGCCTATGATGGAGCCTAGTCACGAACCAAAACAACAGGAACAAGAAAAGAAACCTCAAAATAAGGGTAAAGGAAAGAAAGTAGGAGAAAATTTAGAAAAGAAAACTACAAGTGAAGATAAAAGTCAAGATAAACCTAATGAATCGCAACCCATACGAGAAGAAGGTAGTAAGGAAGAAAAACCGAAAAATAAACCTCCGACTTTTCGATTGATCTCGCAAATCGAAAAACAAATAGACATTCGGAAGGTTATGGATGAAAAAATTATGAAAGCTGAGGTAACCATGACATTGGAGGAATGGTTAGCATTTTCAAGAAATAATGTGAAGGAAGATTTCATGAGTATCATTAAAAGACGAAGAGAACCTATAGAGTATAGAACGGAAGATATAAAAATGGAGGAAAGGAAAGATCAGGATGAATCAAAGGTGAGTGTTGTGCAAACTAATGAATCTAAGTATCGAGAATCTTCTGATCGTAAAAATTATTTGGGTCCCGTAATTGGACATTTGGAAAAAGGAAATGATGACCCAAATAGCCATTATACTCAGAAACATTGGGCTAGGGGTACCACTGAAACTATGGTTAAGATAGGTAATAATAATAAACCGCAAGTAGCATTAATGGATTCAGGATCAGAAATCAATGTAGTCTCAAGGGAGATTTATAATGAAGGGAAATGGCCCATAGATAGAGACCATGGATGGAAAATGAAGGCAACCAACAATGCTTCTGGCTATTTACTAGGAGCTTGTGCAAATGTTCCTATTACTATTGGAGATGTAAAAGAGGAACATAATTTCTTCGTTCATGATGACTGCTCGTACCCAATTATTTTGGGGCAGCCATTCATTTGTGAACAAAGAATGGAGACAAAAGTATTGGACGATGGAAGTGCTTTTGCAAGAATTCGTTCTCGTGATGGCCTTAAATCCGTCCAATTTATGATGCTTTGTATAAACCATCCTCGTAATCGTAGGTCTTTAAGAAAAACTCCTTCAAGACACTTAGATCAGGATTTCGAATAAATGCCACTGTTGAGCGAGATGACAGTGGACTTTGGTTCGAGATCTCGCAAAATCTTGGACAGAACTTAGATAAAATGAGTGTTTATTTTCCATCTGCTACTTTAAATATTTTTCATTTTAAACAAATTTCAAGAAAACTTATAAAAAAATATGAAAAATATTTGAAAAAAAAAGGAGATTTGTTAATGGATGAAAGTATTGATTATATTATTGAAACTACACATTGCTTCTCAACATTAGAAGAATTAGAAATTTGTTATCAAGATAAGTCTAATTCCCATATTCTTATCTCTTCACTTGATGTGTATGCATTAATTCAAGAATATGCCTCTAGTATTAATCATGAGTATGATGCCTTAGTGGAGACCAAATACAAAACTGTTAGTAACAAGGTTAAACCCGTAGCACAACCACTACCAAAATTTAGTAATGATATTATAAAGAATGTAAGTCATGAGCCAATCCTCAGAAATCCGACAAATATTGGCCATGTATTTACTAAAGAATCCTTAAATCAAATTAAATTAGATGCTAGTGGTTTCCTTCTTCCAGCACAAAAAGAGTATTTTCTGAAGATTATTGAGCAACATGGAAGAGCATTTTCTCTAGAGCCTTCAAAGATAGGATGTGCAGATCCTAAGATAGTTTCACCGATGATTATTTTCAATATTCCACATATTCCTTGGAATTTGCGCCCTATTCCTGTACCTAAAGCTCATCTTCCAGAGCTGATTAGATTACTTAAAGAAAAGATTCATATGCATATTTTAGAATCCTCTTCAGCTCCCTATTCAAACCGTTGGTTTACTGTACCCAAGAAGAGTGGAAAACTTTGGTTTATCCAAGATCTTCAACCAGTTAATAAAGTGACTGTTGGAAGCAGCCAGAGGCACAGACGCCACGGAAGCATGTAAAGAAGGAGCAGGGAGCCAGGCGGATCAATTTTTCAAACAAATATGTTTCTTATTAATTCTTCAAACATTCAACAGTGATTGTTATCACTAATTGTAACATATGTATCATAGAAAACCCCATTTTGTAATCCATAGCTCCATTTTGTGCAAGCCGAGGAGTCCTCGAGCTTGAGGAGCTTAGGTAGAATGCTCGTACCAATTTTCGTGATTTTTAGACATCATTTACCCTTCCAAATAGCCTCTAGAACCTATTTTTTAACTAGGCCGGTCACTAGATGTGAAACCGGTCAAAACTAGTCTAGAAACTATAAAAAGAGCTAGAGAGCTCATTTTTGAGGTTAGCTTGTTTGAGATTAGAGTTATTTTGAGCTTGTAAGAGTGTTCTTGAGTAATAGAGCTAATTTCCCACCTTCCATTGTGTCTTGCTTGTCTCTTCATCGTGTGTGTGTATGTGTGTGTGCATTTTTGTGCTTCTCACCTTCACTCTCACATCATCTCACGTTCACGATCTTCATATCACTCCTACCTCTCCCACGGATTGACATTAAGGAGGTGAAGCTTCTTAACGTGGTACTTACCATTGTGCTAGAGCAACACCAAATTTGGCGCCGTTGCCGGGGATCGAGTCTAGGACGAATGTGTGATGGTAAGAGTATAGCAAGAAGTGGCGTTGGAAGGTAAAAATTTCAGTTTTTTGTTGTTGTTTTTACTTAGTTTTTAGTGTTTTTCACCTTCCCCATACTCCATCTTCATCATCGCATCATCATCTCCATCTCCAAAAAAATCAGAAAATTCACCATATCCCCCCATTCACCTCAATTCCCCTCATTTGTGCATGCGAGAGAGCGAGAGAGAGTTTTTGCGCTTGTATGCACTTGTGTTTCTTGAGTTTTCTTGCAGGTACAGAGCTTCAGAGCATCAGGAGAGCTTCCAAAAGGTAAAACATGTACTTCCTGTCAGAAATTTCCGAGCAGGGCGGACCATCGCGATGGTCTGCAATTTTCGGTTTTTCAGGTAGGCGACCACACCACTAGATAGGCGATACTTGCGCATTCACGGAACCACAATTACATCTCAAAAATTCGTTATTTGGTGGACCATCGCGATTGGCTCGGACCATCGCGATTGTGTCGCACCATCGCGATAGGCTCACGCCATCGCGACGGCTCGGCCGGACCATCGCGACGGTTCGCTTTTTCGGACCATCGCGACGGTTCACTTGAGCCATCGCGACGGTCCACTTGGACCATCGCGACGGTTCAGCTGACCCCGGACCATCGCGATTGGCTTATGCCATCGCCACGACAGTGCCACGTGTCACGATAAACCATCGCGACGGTTCATTTTTTGGACCATCGCGACAGCCCAAAATCGGACCATCGCGATTGGCTCAAGCCATCGCATCGCGGACCATCGCGACGGTTCATTTCGGACCATCGCGATTGTCCACCGTTGACCGTTGACCGCGCCATCGCGATTGTCCGCCTGGTCACGCCATCGCGACGGTTCATTTTTCGGACCATCGCGACGGTCCATTCCCACGCCATCGCGATCGTTCACTTCGGGCCATCGCGACGGTTCACCTTTTCGCGCCATCGCGATTGTCCAACTTTGACCGTTGACCCGTGCCATCGCGACGGATCACCTTTTCGGGCCATCGCGATTGTCCAAATCCCACGCCATCGCGACGGTTCACTTTTTCGGACCATCGCGACGGTCCCAGACCATCGCGATTGCCCACCCCCATCGCGAATTTTGAACTTCAATTTTTGACCAATTTTGAGGGTATTTTTGAAAAATTTTTGGACCATTAGACTCATAGGAGATCCCTTAGCTCATATTTGAAGGAAAACTTGACCGTCAGTTTTTACCCCCCAGGGCCTGAACGCTCATAACTTTTTCATCCGAAGTCCGTTTTTTGAGCTTAATAGCTCGTTAGAAAGCTCGCGACGAGTACTACGTGACCTCAACTGTTTTTTTCATAAAGGATACATCTATTTTTAGATAAGCTATTTTGAGGTTCACCCAGTGTGGGACTAGGAAGCCAGGGGGCACACATTAAAATTTGGGCAAAAAGGGAAGGGATTGAAAAGGGTGTATATACTCAAGTGTTTGATCATCTTGTGAATTGGTCTAACATTGGAAGTTTCCAGGTCTAGCAAAGGCAATCAAAGGCAAGCAAGCAAGGCAGTGAAGACAGCAGAGCTTGGGAAGCACGGCTTCTTGGACAACAGGGCATCAGAGCAACCAGAAAAGCCGACTCGAGGTTGGAAGATTACTCAACCCCCTCAGTCAATTCTTAGCTTAGGCTAAACGATAGCATTGTGGATTTAAGACGATAGGAACGCCTCAAGTTCAAGATACTTAATTCTTTCAAGATACTTAATTCTTTCAAGTTTAAGACTACAAGTAAAGGTGTGTGTGACGTGAAAACCTAAAGGAAAGAACATAAGTCTGACGGAACGAGAACTCAAAATCATAACGAAAGTCGAATTCCTGACGCATATATTAAGACAAGAATCCAAAGAAAAATTAAAAAGAATCAAGAATTAATCACAAAGAACCATTGACGATCTAAGTGTGTAATTAAGTGAGCAAGGAAGGAAATTAATGAACCTTAGATCAGGCAAACATATAGGTAAGTCGGACAGAAGAAGCCTTAGATCATCAGAGGCTAGTGTAAGAACCACAGCTCGATCTTGGGCTCAGCAATTGAATAGCAATTATCCCTACGTGAGCTCAGAGACTAGCGAATCAGAAATGGCATTTAGCACAGACAGACCAGAAGGAGGGTCCCATGTAGCATACCTAGAAAAACCAGAAGGACCCTATAGAACGCAACTAGAGTTTCTCCGAACCAACCGATTAGGTGCTCGCATCTATGAGGATGGTTTGCAAAGGCAAGTGGTGCAACTGCACAACCCTGATCAACCCATTGGATTGGAAAGACCAGTGGCGAAATTTGAGAGAGACGCTTACATAGACAAAGAAGGAACCATGTACATCCTAAGTACACAGCCCAACGATACTAATGAGTTTGGCACAATTCAATTAGGGACGGAAGCGAAATTTCAAGGAAAAGAACCGTTAGAAGAACCTAGGACACCTAGAGGGAAATCCGTATTAACAAGAGTACTCATCCCAGAGTGGATCCCTCAAGATAACAGGAGCACCGAGTTGTTTGTAAACAAGGAGACAGATGAAGCCTTTTGGAGGTACAGGAAGGAAAACCCTGGTGAGGTAGGCATCATTACAATTTATGAATTCAAGGACCCAGATACACCTGGAAAGGTTGTATACCTGGATGAGGCTTCAGAAAGAGTCTTTGTGGTGCCTGAGCGCGCTAAAAACACCTACACATGGAGAGGCGAATTGATATTCCCTCCACCTAGAACGAACATAAATGCAAGTCAACAAGGGGCAGGAACATCCTCAGCCCATGGAAATCAAAGAGAAGGAAATCACGAGAGACCGGAAGTAAGCTTCAATCACCCCATAGGGAGAGATAGAACAACCACGAACACTAATAGGACGGATAGACAAAGAGAACATGGAATACCAGATGGTAGAGATGATTTTCCTCTACCTAGACCACGTGAACACGCAAGAGTATTGAGACCCACACAGTTGGTAAAATCAATGAAAAATTATTTTGATGGGACAGGAGATCCCTATGACCATGTCGCAGAATTTAAGCAAGTACTGAGAGCAGAACAAGTCGAGGACATGTTCACGCAGTACAATGCATTTGGACTAACGTTAAAGAATACCGCTTTAACTTGGTTCCAACCACTGCAACAAAGGCAATTTAGAGACATCCATCACTTTTTAGAGTCATTCATTACTGAATTCTCTAAAAGTGGGGTTAGACATGACACGTCCTCGTTGATTCATAGTTTTAAACAGACCCCTCAGGAAACAGTTAGACTGGCAGGACGTAGGTTCAGACAATATGTTGAACGATGTCCAATGCAAGAGCTACCCTCACAAGCTAAGCAAGTGTCTTTGTTCCTAGATGGCTTGTTGAGCGCTAAACTACGCTCTTATGTGTACCTAAAAGAACCCAGAACGCTAGAGGAGTGTGTAAGAATATGTATAGACATTGAGGATAACCTAGGAGAGGAATTAGAACTCTCAAAAGTCTATAAAGACTCAGACTGTTCTTCTCTAGCATCCACAAAATTGTCGAATTCAATAGAGGATCTAGCAGAAAAAGTGGCCCAAAAACTAGGAGTTTCTAGTAAACAGGTGCCCAAGCTACCTACAAATGTACGTTGTTACACTTGTGGTGGAAATCATTTGGCAAACATGTGCCCCAATGCACCTCAACCTCACGCCAACCCTAGTGGCCAATATTGCACAATTGAGAGAAGATACACGAATCATACGGCTCAGGACTGCCCATACAACAAACAAACCGTGAGACAGAACTACCCACAAACATATCAGCAGCCAGGTAGGTATCAAGGCCAATACAATGCTCAGCCTTATTACTATAGGCCTCCCCAGAACTACCCATACCAGGCTCAACAGAGACCTCAACCCGTCTTAGCTCAGCAGCCACCCCCACCAGCGAATGTCATCTCAGTCAAATACGCTGCTGCAGAAGAGAACCTAAGTAGGGCCTTAGTGCCTTCTTCACCCTTGATCACAGAAAGTGACCCGAACTCAAACAGTTTTGACTCTACTCATGTAACTAGTCCACCCGCTTATTACACGGAGTCACCAGAACACGTGGAGACATATCATTATGATAGTCCTCCAATGGAACCTAGTTGGGAGCCAGACTATGCTAATGTGATGTACGCAAACCCAAACCCACGGCCCCAATTGAGACAACAAAGACCACAGGGCCCTAGAGGACCATGCTTTAGGTGCCAAGGAGATCACTTCATAAAGGATTGTCCACACCCCCCAATAGCAAGGCAATCACAGTACTATAGCATCCAAGGCTTTTGTGCCGATTGTGGCAAAGAGCACATAATCAAAGATTGTCCTAAGAACCCAGTTAACACTTCAAATGTGACACCGATCAACGTGATAGGCATTGTAAACAATGCAGATGGATCCAACCCTACGTACGTGCCTATCCAAGCTATAACCAGAGCCCAGGCGCTCTTACAAAACCAACAACTTAATCAAGAGAAAGTAGCCGGAACTAGTGAAGTTGCAGAATCTAGCAGTAAAAAGACAAAATCTTGGAAAGATTCTAGAGAAAGGATAAAGAGAAAGTGGAGTAAAAAGATAAGCGAGTTGGAAGGAAGTCTAAGAGAATCTAGAGCCAAAATACAAGAGTTGGCTTCACAAGAATTAAACCAAGAAATCCCAGCTCAGAAATCAGGATCAGTTTTAGCGGAACCCATACCGGAAGATCTAGACATGATGTTTCGTGCATATCAGGCTAGAATAAAAGAGGGACCTCAGGTCACGGAAATGAGTAAAAACTACCCTCGAGCTGATCTAGAAATAGAGAGAACTAAACTTTGCATGAAGATGGTAGAGTTAGCACAAGCTTTGTTTGAAGCCTCTAGATATCTTAATTGGAATAACATGGCAAAACCGGAATTGCACTTTCAAGGACTAATGGAGAGGCTAGAACACTTGATAGAAAGCAAAGAGAAAAAGGATCAGCATAGGAACCCTATTGTCCCAGAGACACAGGAGAGGAATGCACCATCCCTGTCTCAAGTGCCCAATACAGAAAGTCAAGATAACATGTCTTCCCTACATAGGTACTCACATGAATTTTTGAGGGAAATCCAAGAAGAGAAATGGAGAAAAGAACAAGGAACTCATCCTCCTATTCAAGAAATAGACGACTTGCAGGAACAATTTCCCCAAGACATCCCCTCTATATATGATGATGTAGAGGTGGAACAACTGAGTGAACCCACAGGATTTGAATCTAATTCTTTACAAGAGTTACCTCAGTTCACAGGACCTTGGGAAGCTAAGTCTATTAGTATGAGAGCACCCACGATAATAGTGAGGAATGAAGAATCAGTGATCCCTAGGAACACGGAAGTGATCAAGAATACCAAAGTACAGTGTAATCTCACTCTGGAGGAATTGTTAAAGGTAAAACCAGAATTGTGGAAGCACGTAGCAAATCAATTCCCTGAGCTAGCTACCACACCCTCTCAGAGAGGATCACATAAGAAGGTACCAGAGATACCCGTGGAAAAGATTGGAGACGTAAGCGAAGGAGAGGAAGGTAACACATATCTTCCAATAACCCATCAGGGCTACACCACGAAAGCCATCTTAGATTCAGGAGCCGGAGTAGCCATCGCTACTACCGCTTTGTGGAAACGTTGGGGTAAGCCAGCACTCAGACCCACCAGGATGAAGCTACAAATGGCTGATGGACACATAGAAAAACCATTAGGCTTACTAGAAGGCATATCTCTCACCACTTGTGGTGTAGAATTTGAGCATACTTTCGCCATTTGTGACTTTGCTAAAAATCATGCGTATGAGATGATATTGGGACGACCATTCATGCGTCAATTGCAAATTGTACAAGATTGGGGAACTAATTCTTTGTACTTGCAACTTTTAGGAGTGACTACTAAAGTCAATCTTAAAGACTATTCACATAGAGATGTACCCCCAATACAATGGAATACCATCCATAAGACTCCAGTAGAAACGGAATCCGTGCACTCATTAGAATCAGATCCTTCTTGGTTGCATGAGGATACCCATTTATGGATGTGTAAAGTAGCCAAACAAGAGGAAGAAAGATTAGAAGCAAGGATCTTAGGTGCGGAACAACATCCACGAACCCTTCAAGATCCAGCCTACGCACCTGTAGTATTCCCTGACGAGGAGTTTGAACCCCATGGTTGGGCAGAGATTCTAGCAACCATGGATGTAGCCATCAATGAAGAACAATGGACACCCCACTGTGACGAGGATGGCTATGACATTTCAGTTTTTACGATAGAGCCAATCATGTGCGATGCAATTTTAGAAGAGTGTGAACCAGACACTGATGCATTTGAGGATGCAAGCGATTTTGATTTAGAATCAATTATCATGGACCCACCCTTTGCATCAGAGGAAGAATATTTCTACGAAATAGAGACTCACACTCAGAGACACGAGGACATAACGAACGAGGTAAGGTTAGCCACGGAAGTGACTACCAAGAGTGAAGGCAAGAAAAGAAAGAAGAAAGAAACCATGTCAGAAAAAGAAGAATCTTTGTTTGAAGTACCCGAGAATTTCAAGAAATATGAAATCGACGATAGAAGAATCATGGTACGAATGCCTAATAGAAAGGCGAATGACGGACAAGTATATGATAACCGAGAGAAAACCAAGAAAGTAATAGTTGCCATAGAAGGAGAAGAAGAAAAATGCACATACATAGGGCATGACTTGACGACTGAAGAAGAGGAAGAGTTAGTTGCCCTATTGCGCGAATATAGAGATGTTTTTGCTTGGAGTTACAAAGATTTGAAAGGAGTAGATCCAGATGTCTGTTCTCATAGAATCCCTACGACTCCAGATGCAAAACCGACAAAACAAAAACCTTACACGTATAATGATAACTACGCTGCGAAGATTAAAGAGGAGATAGATCGCTTGATAGAAGCAGGATTTATTTACGAAATTGAGCATACCAAATGGGTATCCCCCATTGTGGTTGTGCCCAAGAAGAATGGAAAATTGCGTGTGTGTATTAACCTTAAAAAAGTTAATGCCGCAACGATTAGGGACAGTTATCCTCTTCCTATCACAGAACATCTATTGGAAAGAGTCGCGGGCAAGGAAGTTTACAGCTTCCTTGATGGTTTTTCAGGCTATAACCAAGTAGCCATTGCTCCAGAAGATCAACACAAGACGGCTTTTGCCACAGAATGGGGCATATTTGCATTTCGTGTAATGCCATTTGGCTTGACAAATGCACCCGCTACTTTCCAGCGACTCATGTGTCATGTTTTTAAGGAATTTTTACGCAAGAGCTTGGAAGTTTATGTCGATGACTTATGTGCTCATTCAAATGTAAGACAGACACATATCCCAGAGTTAAGACAAATATTTGACAAGTGTCGAGAATATCAGGTTTGTTTGAACCCAGAAAAATGCGTTTTCATGGTCAGACAAGGCAAAATTCTAGGACACATTGTGTCAAAAAATGGAATCTCTACGGACGAGGAAAAGGTGAAGGTAATTGCAGAATTACCTAGACCAACTAATGTGAAAGAGGTACAGGCATTTATGGGCCATTGCGGTTATTATAGGAGATTCATACACATGTATGCAATCATAGCTAAGCCTCTGTACTCTCTTTTAACCAATTTCGAGTGGACGGATGAATGTGAAAATTCATTCAATGAACTCAAACGACGCTTGTGCTCAGCACCTATATTGACTACCCCAGATTGGAGTAAGCCATTTCATGTACATGTGGATGCATCCAATTATGCTATAGGATGTGTGTTAGCACAACCCACGAATGAAGGTAACATAGATCTCCCCATAGCTTACGCTAGCAGACAACTGAACGCAGCAGAAAGAAATTACACCACGACGGAACGAGAAGGATTAGGGATGATCTACGCTGTAAAGAAGTTTAGGCACTACTTGTTGGCCAACAAATTCAAGTTCTTTACAGATCATCAAGCCCTATTATACTTAGTCAACAAACCATGTAACACAGGGCGCTTGATACATTGGTTTCTATTACTCATGGAGTATGATTTTGAAGTGGTAGTTAGGAAAGGAAAGACACATCTTAGAGCCGACCACCTTTCAAGATTAACCTCAGGAGAAGCTCCTCAAGGAGTAGCGGATGATCTACCAGATGCATACTTGTTTAACCTTGAGGTAGCACCAGAATGGGCTAAGCCTATAGTCCCCATTCTCACCTATGGACCCAAGAATCCTAGGATAAAGATCAAAGAAGGAGAGATTACCAAGTCTCAGAGATATCAAATAATGGCAGGAAGCATATACAAACAGGATAATCAAAAGATTCTTGCTTGTTGCGTAGATGAATCAGAACAGGCGAATTGGTTGCAATTAGCACACATAGGTGCACTGAAGCAACATCACTCAAAACATCGAACATTACAGACTCTGCAGAGATTGGGAGTACATTGGCCTACGATGGAAGCAGATGTCTACAAGTTGTGTAAGGAATGCCATGTTTGTGGTGAAAGACCACCAGTAGAGCATGCGACACTATATCACGTGTCTCTCACACCAGACTGGAGTGAACCTTTAGTGACCTACTTGAGGACGAACACATTCCCTCAAGGAATGACCTTAGCCCGACAACGCAGTCTAGAGCACGAAGCTCAAGACTACTCACTTATTGGCGATAATCTATACAAAAGAGGACGAGATGGATATCTAAGACAATGTGTTCATGAGAGCGATTATCTTAGCATACTAGAGACTGCACACCAAGGTGTTGCAGGAGGTCATTTTGGACCCGATAGGATAATCAAAGCCATCCTCTTTTCAGGATTATGGTGGCCCACTCTTCACATGGATGCACATACCTATGTAAAGAGATGTGACGTGTGCCAAAGAACTCAGTTTCCTACACGCAGAGATGAAATGCCATTGAAACCCATGATGGGCGGACGTGCATTTTCTAAGTGGGGTATAGACTTCGTAGGACCCATTAACCCCCCTGCAAAAGGTACACATGCGGAATACATTATTGTTGCTACAGATTATCTGACGAAATGGGTAGAGGCAAAAGCCACAAAAAAGAATGATGCACACACGACTGCAAAATTCTTATTTGAAAATGTCTTTACAAGATATGGATTGCCTATAGAGATAGTGAGCGATCGAGGCACTCACTTTCTAAACCAAGTCATTGAATATTTGTTACAGGATTTTATGGTGATTCACAAGAAATCTGCACCATATCATCCTCAGGCCAATGGTCAGGCTGAAAGCACTAACAAGATACTTTGTACCGTACTGACGAAACTCGTGAACAATAAACGTTCAGATTGGGACAAACAGCTACACCACGCTGTTTGGGCATATCGAGTGGCCTACAAGACCGTACTCAATGCAACTCCCTTTCAGATGGTTTTTGGTCAGAATGCAGTGCTTCCTTTGGACTTCTTGATACCGACCCTTAAGGTTGCACAAGAACATCAGTGGACCGGCCATGAATTATCAGCGAGAATAATGGACTTGGAACGATTAGGAGAAACCAGACTAAAGGCAGCAGCAGGAATATACGCCGCGAAGAAGCGACAGAAAGCATATTTTGATGCACATGTGAAAGATAAAGGCCTAAAAGAAGGAGATTTAGTTCTAGTGTATACGCTGAAACAGCATGCACGCAAGTTAGAAAAGCGAGGTTATGGACCTATGATCATTAACAGACTCTCGACTAGTGGAGCAGTACAGTTAGCCACCTTAGAAGGAGATATAATGCCTAATTACATTAGTGGCTGTAGAGTCAAGCTATATCAAGAACCTCTTACTGAAGATATGCTTAGACGACTCACGTTGGCAAAGAAGCGTAAGGAGGAAGAAAATAGAATACGAGCTGAAGCTCAGGCAGAAGCCATAGAACGCATTAAGCGCATGAAGCTAAGAAGACAAGGACTAGGGAGAGAACATTATAACCATCTGGAAACATCACCCAGATATCCCATGGCCATGTGTCAAGTAAAGTCAACCACTCATCCTAGCATAGTGGACAGGAGACCATTCCTTAAAGTTAGGCTAGAGCACGGTAACCATAGCCAAGAACTCAGGGCTTTGATTGACTCAGGTGCTGCGACTAGTGCGATTAGATGGTCCCACTATAAGGCTTCAGGAATAGAAATGCGGCCAATTGAGGCATACCTCATAGGCCTAGGAGGCATGGAAACCCCTTGCATGGGTGAGGTGGACCTTCCTATCCTCATTAAGGATGTGACCATGACAGCAAAGCTACTAGTGTGCCATGATGACGACCTGATAGAACCCCTAATCCTTGGCCAAGATTGGCTATACGATCACTCAGTGGACCTAAACCTTAGACAAGGCTCCTTACAGATTGGAACCTTAGAGCAGAAGCGAGTGATACCGCTTGACTTCCCTAACGGCATTCCGCTTGACGGTTGTGACCCTAGACCCTATGAAACGCATGCGACGGAAGACAGGAAGATTTTTGGGCAAACCAGTCACGTTACGTCTACACCAACCCACTCGGGCTTGGCTATAGACAGTTGTCAGTCAGAAGAACGACAGGAGATCTTCCCTGGGACTTCCTGCAAACTAGAAGCGACAGTTA
Source organism: Ceratopteris richardii (assembly GCA_020310875.1). Classification (NCBI taxonomy): domain Eukaryota; kingdom Viridiplantae; phylum Streptophyta; class Polypodiopsida; order Polypodiales; family Pteridaceae; genus Ceratopteris; species Ceratopteris richardii. The sequence continues at coordinate 10,835,422 of CM035420.1, forward strand.
CCCAAACGCAAGGACAGAAGGGCACCATCAGAGGTCAGGTGGGTTGCATCAGCGGCCAAATGAGCACGACACCCTGCGGTGCTCATCCTTCCAAACTTGTTGCGGACTGGCCTAGATTAAAGTTAAATAAGGCATCACTTCCTAATGGGCAGGTCACACAAGTGTTGGATCTCCCTTCTTTTCCAAAGCAGAGCGTCCAATGGACCTCTCAAACCCAACCACGAAGGAGTAAACCACAACAGAGGAACCCAGACCGACTGCAGTATCGGAGGAAACAACAAGGAAGGCAGTTCAGGCCACCCAAAGGAAGCGGCACCAGACAAATATGGGTGCCAAAAGGACAAAAAGGACCAAAGAACTCCAGCCACGCAGAAATCGACAAAAAAAGGGCAGTACAGAAACAGAATCGATATCCACCATCCCCTCGACCTTCTTCTACAGGTCCGAGCATTCGACAGATTTGGATCGCCAAGAAGTATCTTATCAATCGACCCACACCCACGTAGATTTGGGTACCCAAACCATGTATCGTAGCTCAACCCATAAGCCATGTAATATATAACCCCCATAACTCATTTCATCCCTCGATACCACCACACCCGACACCACCCTTTGCCCCTCAGCAGAAACCCACCACCCACTCCAAGATCCTTAGGAAATGGATACCGAAACGTGTCCAACCGTCTTCCCCTAACCCGTTGTCTAACTACCCCCCGACTAACATACAACCTTGTACTCAATTACTAACCTTTAAACCTTGTATAAATTCACCCACCATCATCACACATCACTCGTAATCTCATCTCATCAAGAAATGTATGCATGATCTGAAACGTATAGGTGTCTAGAGACCTGCACTAGTGCTGCAAGAAACATTGCATCCATCACATCACAGCACTTGGCTCCACTGGTTACGCATCAGTTATGGAAAGGGATTGCGGTCTCACTTTAATGGGATCATAATTAATTTCCATGCTAATGTGTTAATCTTTTGTAGCAGATCTTTCTCACTAGCGCATCAGCCACCATGCAAACCGACGAAGGAACATCAGGAGCAGGCCCCAGTGTAGCGGCTGTGCCCCTCAACGTGCTACGAGCAGAGTCCCACCCGACTGCTCCACCGCCGGAATTTCAGGGATTTCCAGGGCCAATGCCTATCGACAACCCACCCATGGGCTACACCGAAAAGATACACAGAAACTCTCATTGGTTTCAGGGCCTTGCAGGACCCCTTGCGGACGCGGACTTTATATTCGAATCCTCTCTGACATTTGATGACCGCACGTGGGGAAAGTACCAGTTTTTCTCTAGAGAGTTCGAAGCCCTACAAAGCACCCAGGATTTAACTCATGTTTGGGCCAGAGCAGGCTTCACAGAATACTTCAGTGATCCTCTGCCCAAACCGGATTTTTACAGGTGCTATTACTTAATCACTACCTTACTGGCATCAGAGAATAAGGACATCCCAGGAACCTTCATATTGCCTACTCTAGTGGATGATCCACCTTACAAAAGGTTTTACCTATCTAAGGATTTAATCCGAGCGGCCATCAAAATTCATGGCACCCACACACCCACAGATCGAGAGAGATTAATTCCAGAACCGATGAAACGTGGGGATGTCACGAAGTGGGAGGAGATTTCGGCAATTACACCTGAGCTGTCGAAGCCACTAAGGATATGCATGCAACATTTCGCATTTCCAGCTCAAGACAGATTTACCATGCCCCATAAACGAATCTGGTTCGGATTGTATTTGGCATGCACGGGACCTCAAACAGTTGATCTGGCAAGCTGGATCATAGACCAAATGTACCTGGCACAACACAGATGGGAGCGTAAAAAAGTGCTTAACGGATGCTGTGCACTCACAAGAATTGTGTATATGTGTTTGGCTTATGACTTGCCCATCGAGCGTGCATTAACAGGAGAGGAATTGAAGGCATTCAAGGGTGCAACGAAGAAAGCCAGGAAGCCCAGTAGGACACGGGCAGGTAAGCGCATGCGAGGCACCATCCCTTGCCTCCAAGTGCCAGAGTCGCCGTCACCACAACCCTCTCCCGAGCGACCACAGACAGAAGCGGCTCCCACTGTACAACCTATTCGCATACGGTTGTCCAGACCAGTGATTACGGAGACCACCACTAGTACCGCTGCACCTCAGGCAGCTGCCACCTCAGAACCCACCACCACAACAGCAGAAGCTCCCACCACTATTGGTGCGGAAGCGTTTTCTTTCCCGATACCACATATGGAGGCCGACCCCATAAACACGACATTTGATTTTGAGATGCCCGATGCATTCTCAAACGAATTCCAGTATTCAGAAGCGCAACTGTTCTCCCAGGAATATGAACGCCCCAGCTACCCTACCACGCCGCGAGACTTGCCACAGGGACAAGCTGTGTCAAGCTCTGAAGAAGAGAGAACCGAAACAGACAACGAGGAAGGCGACGATGAAGCCAGCCAGGGCTCACATGACGGACAGACAGAGGGCCAAGGCCAACAAACCGACACACACGGCGACACCAGCACCTATGAAGATGAGACATTCGAAGCCGCAGCGTACACACTGGCTATAAAGAAATTATATCGTACCATGGAGAAGGTCTGGGCACGAAAGAAGTTAACTGAAGAGGAGAGCCAGGCATTAATTGAACAGGAACTCATCTCCGGAGGATTCGAAGATGCATATATCAGAGGGTTCAGAGAGTTAGTCAAATCAGTAGGCTCCCATGAAGCACTCAGGTTTTTACAAAGAAAGCAACTACCACAGTTTGATCCCCGCCGAGTGCGACTACTCTCAAAACCTGGGGAGTATATTCGTGTACCAACAAGAGCCCAATCTTCAGCACAAGCCAGGGAGGCACGCCTCGCCCCTGAACGTTCATTAACCGCAGAAACCATCCTTGTAGATTCGCCACCCCGTACTACCATTGTACATACCACTACTATCCTCGAAATAACATCCACCCCTTCTACTCCCCTCTCACCTCATCTTTCACCAACCCATCCCGTATCACCCGCACACCCACCTGCTTTCCCCACATTCACACCTGTACACAGCAATATAGCCACAACCTCGTCCTTACCCATTCATACCACCATGCCCACACCCAACCCTCCGCATCCATATGTTAACCCCTTCACCCCTTCATCCTTCCCAGCGTTTCCCCCACCTCTCAGATCCCCATTCCCCTTCCTAACCCCACTAACCTTCTCACCAGTCTCACCTCCCCAACCTACCATAACCCCTATTCCCCCGTTTCACCAAGCTGCTCCAACATTCCCCCCTGTAAACTACTCTACATTTGTAAATCCCGTGTTCACACCTACACAACCACCCACAATCACACCACTTTTCACAGTCACAACACTAAACACGTCCAATGGCATGGACATATCACCATCCACCTCACCACCACCCACTCCACTCACAGCACCCTCATATTTAGGCACTTCACAATTTTCCACAATCACCACTGCATCCACTGTCCCAACCCCACTTCCCATTCCCACTGCATCTACTCCCACTACATCCTCATTTAGCACTTCACTCATACTATCGCCCACCATAGACACCGCATTTCAACACATGTTCGCATGCATGACGCAAGTCCGCGAAGAGTTTGCATCACTCGGCACCAACTATCAACAGCTGCAGGTGACAACGAATGAACTACAAACGCAGCTTAACTCACTATCAATTGAGAATGCCTCACTGAATACCCGATACCAAGATTTACGAGAGGCCTATCACAAGTTAGAACTAGAAAGTGAGGAGAAAACCAAAGAGGCCACCGCGGATTTGGATAACCTACTTAGAGCCCAGACTGTCCGCAATGCAACGCTTACTAGAAATATGGGCTTATTAAGAAGACACTTAGCCGCAGCAAAAGAGGAGAACCAGAGACTCCAAGAGCAGAACAGAGAAAACTTGGAAGCGGCTTTAGATCATCCAGAACAGCCACTAAGTCCGAGCAGATTCAAGGCAATCCCATCTGAGTCGATGCGGATGCTGCTAGACGACCATGTCAGATTGCTCGAGGACTATGATCGTATGAACGAAGAACATCAAAAGTTAAAGGAAGACCACAAACTGCTACAACTCAGAGAACCAGCAACACAACATGTATCAGTAGCAGCGGAATTACCAGCGCCTGTGGACCCTGCCCCTGAAGTTTTAGAGGAACTCAACGCACTCCGGGCCCAGGTAACAAATCTTGAATCTAGGATTGCCATCTATGAAGCACCACCAAGGCCAGACTCCCCACCTGAGCTACCAGCTGAGGAAGAAACCGTCACTATCCCGGTGGAGGAGACATTCGAAGAGGCTTATGAACCGATACCCATCCCAGGCGGACGTGTCACGGCCGAAGGCCAGATGACCTATGAATTACCTACTCCCGCGTGGATGAAGACAGTTGAAGAACTCGGAACGACACACTCGGCCAGAGTAGAGGCACAGCTACATGCCATGGCCATAATTGAAGAGAAAATTTTACAGTCACCATTCTTTGCTCAATTGGCCCCGCGACGATACATATCTGGGCATGAGCTCCAATATAAACCGTACTTCATGTTAATGGCCGAATACCAGTTAACCATAGAGAAAGAAACAGGCATGAAACCAACGCATGCCACTCAATTCGAGCCAGAGGACTTGCCACCAAGGGCGCAGAGAGGTGAAATCCTTCAACCAGACTGGCGCAAAGATTTATTGCAAAATTATCCAGAGATGATGAGCACGTGGGTAAAAGCGCCGCTTCACTTAAAATTTAATCCGTGCTGGGGACCAGTACCACGACGCCGCTCTTGGACTGCCTTCGCTATAAAGCTACAGAACAATAAGCAGTGCCAAGACTGGTTGAACTATCCCTACTTCAAGCCACCAGTCGCGTTACCCACAGTAGGCTACATGATGGCGACGATCCGCCACTGGCTCCCTCGATTAAAACATATGGATGATATTGCCGCGCACATGACTGTCAAAATCTTTGACATGATGCAGATGGTCTTTAAAGTCTTCCGGCGCATCAAGGCTCCCCATGTTAACACCCCGGGCTTTGAGCATGGCAACTTTGATTTAGTCTATGATATGAGCACAACGCCATCGCTACGGGTGTGTTACGCCTGGCACTGCAGGATCAAATATCTGCCGGCATGTTACAAGCAAACATTCGAAGAAATGTTCACCACCGGCTTTTGGGAGTACCATTCAGAGGTATTTATAAGCAGGCCCACACACTTATTGCAATTATTCGCCTGTGAAAGGATGGTGTACTCCACACATTATCAGCTCCCACCACCAGACGAGCCGCAACCTATTGATTGGGAGAAACTCGAGGCTGACCTAGCCCGAGGCATTCGTATCTCCGAGCACACCCTCGCTCAGGACCTCCTACAGAACTACATCCGGCAGACCTCACAACAAGGTTCTGTCAGGGACGACAGAAGCGAGAGGGAGGGGGGTGTTGGAAGCAGCCAGAGGCACAGACGCCACGGAAGCATGTAAAGAAGGAGCAGGGAGCCAGGCGGATCAATTTTTCAAACAAATATGTTTCTTATTAATTCTTCAAACATTCAACAGTGATTGTTATCACTAATTGTAACATATGTATCATAGAAAACCCCATTTTGTAATCCATAGCTCCATTTTGTGCAAGCCGAGGAGTCCTCGAGCTTGAGGAGCTTAGGTAGAATGCTCGTACCAATTTTCGTGATTTTTAGACATCATTTACCCTTCCAAATAGCCTCTAGAACCTATTTTTTAACTAGGCCGGTCACTAGATGTGAAACCGGTCAAAACTAGTCTAGAAACTATAAAAAGAGCTAGAGAGCTCATTTTTGAGGTTAGCTTGTTTGAGATTAGAGTTATTTTGAGCTTGTAAGAGTGTTCTTGAGTAATAGAGCTAATTTCCCACCTTCCATTGTGTCTTGCTTGTCTCTTCATCGTGTGTGTGTATGTGTGTGTGCATTTTTGTGCTTCTCACCTTCACTCTCACATCATCTCACGTTCACGATCTTCATATCACTCCTACCTCTCCCACGGATTGACATTAAGGAGGTGAAGCTTCTTAACGTGGTACTTACCATTGTGCTAGAGCAACAGTGACCATTAGAAATGTGGGTACAGGTCCAATTGTGGATGAATTTGCGGAAGCATTTTCAGGCAATTCTATATATTCAATGGGTGATCTCTACTCTGGGTATGATCAATTTCAATTGGCATTAGAGAGTAGAGACATTAGTACCATGAAAACACCTTTGGGATTAGTTAGGATGTGTACGTTACCTCAAGGTGTGACCAATTCAGTAGCACATATGATGAGTGCAATGAATTTGGTTTTGCACGATTTTATTCCTCACATTACTATGCCCTTTATAGATGACATTCCCATTAAGGGTTGCTTGGAAGAAGAGAAAGATAGCACTCTGGATGAAGATGGTTGTCAAAGATTTGTAAAGGCTCATATCCTTGATTGCAAAAAAATCTTTGAGCGATTTATTCAAGTTGGCTTAACATTATCTATAGAAAAAACAACTTTTGGTGTTAATGAGGTCCTAATTGTAGGTCATCTTTGTGGCTATTATGGACGAAAGCCATACCCTCAGAAAATTGATGCCATTAGTAAGATTTCGGAGATATGTCAAAATGTGAGTGAAATTCGTCGATTTTTAGGAGCTTGTATCTTCTATGTTATATGGATACCACATTTTGCACATATAGCTGACTATCTTTATGATTTATTAAGGAAGAAAAGAAAATTTTTATGGACAGAAAACATACTCAAGCAATGCGTAGATTAAAGAAGTTATTACAAGAAACTCCAATCCTTAAACGAGTAGATTATACGAATAATAAGCCTATTATTTTGACTGTTGACACTAGCCCTATTGGGATAGGCTGGGTCATAAGTCAGGACAATGAAGAGGGTAGAAGATATGCCGTGAGATTTGGAGTGAAAATTTTGCGTAACACTCAAAGACATTACCCGCAAATTAAAAGAGAACTTTGGGGTTTAGTCACAACTCTAAAGTCTGATAAAGAATATTTCATAGGAGCAAATGTGATTGTGGAGACAGATTGTTTACTGCTAATTGGAATGATCACAAACTGTTCTTCACCGGATATTGCAATGCTTCGCTGGATTTCTTATATTAAATTTATAAATCCAGTTTTAATCCATATTTCAGGAAAGTCTAACTCTGTTGCTGATATGCTCTCAAGAGCTAGGTATGATGAGAATGATGAAGCCAAAGTAGATACTAATACGATAAATTATGATTCCCAAGTTTATGTATATGAAAAATTTAATTCAGATGAATACGAAGGAGAGTGGCTAGAGATTGGAAAGTATCTTAGTACTTTAGTTAGATCACCTTCATGGTCTTCAAATAGATTTAGAAATATTAGAAAAAGAGCATTTAACTTTTTCTTAAAAGATGGGTTAATTTGGAGACATGCAAGGGGGAAGATCAAAATGCCACAACGAGTACTAGGTACTAAGAATCTTCAGATGCAAGTCATGAAGAGCATGCATGATACTTTATGGGCCGGGCATAAAGGATTTGTTGCCACTTATGAAAAAATTAGAGAGTGTTACTGGTGGCCAGGTATTTATGTTAATGTAAAGAAATATGTGGATTCTTGCGATGTATGTCAAGTTTATTCATCGGTTAAGCATAGGGATCCACTGCATCCTACGTATCCACCATGCATACACTATAAGTGGGTAGTTGACTTAGTAACCATGCCCAAAGGTATCGATAGAATGAGATACATAGTTCTTGCTCGAGAAGATCTTACTAATCATGTTGAAGTCCGAGCTCTAAGATCAAAAACTACTTTCAATGTATGTAAATTTCTTCTTGAAGATGTGATTTCAAGATTTGGGTACATTGAGAAGATAGTAGCCGATAGGGGTGAATTAGATGCGCAAGAGGCTAGGGAATTCTTTGCTAGGCATGGAATTCGTTTAGCTCTTACGACTTCATATAACCCTGAGGCTAATGGAAAGATTGAAAGAGGGCATTCTCCTATCATAAAAGTGATTTCTGAATTGGCCGAAATTTTTGCCATTCTCTTTGTGGGCTGATAAAATGACCTGCACTAGAACAATTGGATTTATGCCGGCAGAGTTAATGTACTCCCAAAAACCAATTTTTCCAGTAAATACCCAAATTCTTACTTGGACTTCGCTTCCTTGGAAAGATAATCGATCTACTGAAGACTTGTTAGCTCCAAGAATTCAGCAACTAGAGCAAGGGAATGAAAGGTTAAATGAAGCTATAGCTAAATTGAAAGATTCTAGGCTTAAAAATAAAAAATATTTTGATAAATCACATAGGTTAAGGCCAAAGCCAATACAAATAAATGATTGGGTATTGATATATGATAACACATTCGATACACAGTATGATGCTCGTAAAAAATTAAAAAAGCGTTGGTTTGGACCTTATGTGGTGGTCAAAATTTATGAAAATGGAACGTATGCCTTACGAGAGTTAGATGGAACTCCACTTAACAATTTAATTGCAGGTAAGAGAGTTAAAATATTTAAACAAAGAAATGAAGAATTTTATGATTTAATATATGATGAAGGGAATGATGAATGTTTTTTTTTAATAAAAATAATGTTTAAATTTTCTTTTAAATATGTTTTTTATTTCTTTTACATGTATGAAAATAAAAAAATTATTTATGAAAACTAATTTTTCTTGTAAGTCTATACATTGTTGCTTGATAGCAGGAGTTGAAGATGTTTTTTTCTGAACCAATAAATTAAAGACTGATGTATGATAAAATATGAAGCGCAGGAGATTGAAGATAGTACATGAAGTTTAAAATTCAAGTGATCAAAGCGTTATTTGGATGAAAGGTGATGCTGAAGATGGAGTCAATATAGATCAGGTGAAAAAGTTCTAAACCTGATTTATGTTTTAATTTATTATGAAAGTTCATGCATTATCATAATTAGATATGTACATTCTTCAGATAGGTTAAGAAACCTCTTAAAATTATGAAAAGTAGAATTTACACTGAAGTAGGAATGTGCTTGAAGAGAAGATAGGGATTAGAGACCTATGGCTGTCATATGAATAGTTGAAGGAACCCTTAACTTGCAACTCCTAGTAGAAGTAGACTTGTTTTATATAGGTAAGCTTCCTTAAATCTAACCCATTTAGCTAAAGAGATCCTAGTTCCTGCTTTAGCTTACCTCTAGATCCTTTGCTCTGATTAGGGGTTAAGCCTTTCCCCTTCATCAAAAAAGTTGCGAAGAAAAATTGAAAGCATTACATTAATGGTTGGTGCATATGATAAGAGAAAAAATTTGACAAAAAGAAAAATTATTAAAAAAAAAAAAGAAGAAAGAAAAATCAAATGATTTCAATAATTCAGTTGTGGTCTTGAAATCACTTCTCAATTAAAAAGCGAGCTATATAAGGCGGATGTATGTTGGAGGGGAATTAGTTTTTTGTATCTTAAATGGCAAGTGGCTAGGAGATGAGGATAGAAGGCCTATATAACATATGCTTTACTTATGAACAGAGTTAATAGAAGAGTTAGTACGAACACTATTTGAATGACTTCTAAAGTTTCCTTCTAAAACCTGTTTCCAATTCATGCATTGAACGAAAAGGTTGAAATTCAAGCTTACATAATTTTATAAGTTTTCTTTGCTATCAGAAGATGTACTAATAATAGAAGCATTTTTTATAGACTATTTGCATTTCAGTCATGAATAATTTTCAAAAGAATTTGATGCTGCCTTCTATGATCTGTAGGTTTGGCCCATCGAGGACGATGTGCAGGTTTGGTCGGGGCGAATGTCGGAAAGTTTCCAACCTTTCCGTTGACAACCAAGAAAATTAAAATATGATTATTGGTTAATTCTAATTTCTCATTATTACAATGTTTTTTCTTGGAACTAAACTCTTGTTAAGTATTTGCAGGATCAAATGGATGAAGAAAACAAAAGTTCAAACTATGGTTTACCCTAAACTGCTTAAATAATGTGTGTTTAGGCCATAGAAGTATTGAATTATGGTTTAAAACCCTAGGTTTACATTTATTCATATGTATTTTAGTTAAGAGCATTAATTCCTAGTTAATGATAGAGTTTTAACTAGGTTTTCAATTAATTTTCAAAGGGTTTTAATGGGTTTTTGATGGGTTTCAAGTAGATTTTCAAGGGTTTTATTGAATTTTAAGGGTTAAAATAATAGGTATTTAATTAAATTAATCTTTAAAATGAACATTTATGTATTAAAAATTAAAATATGATTTACTTAATTAATTTACTCATGTATGTGCATTTAAATACTAAGGTTCTAATTAATTAAAACCTTAAACTAAGTTTAATTTAAATGATTTATTTAATTATAGAAAATGAGGATAATTAAATTAAAAACAATAAATTAAATGGATAAATAGCTAGTGGTGTGTATGAGTGTTAGATTAAAGAATGGTTTATATAAAATGTGGAATTAAAGTGATTTAAGGAGTGGTCTGAAAGGATGATGCATTTAAAGTGAATAAAGATGGTTTAAGAAAGGAATGGTGAGAATTAGTGTAAATAAAAAGAGAGGAGTATAAGTTGTGTGAATAAAGCCAATTAAAAATGTGGTGAAAGTTAATGGGAAAAAGTGTGGATGATGAAATAAAGTAAAATCAAAGGAATGGTTTACAAATGAGTTGAGTAAGTATAAATTTGTGTGTTGAGCTCTAGTTTTTCCTAATGTTTCTTGCAGACATTAAAAGCAAAAGTATCGAAGAGCATCGTGACAAAAGAGGAGGTTTCAACAAATCAAATATCTGACAATCTGATATAAATCCATAGAAATTATCCTTGATTAAGCTTTTGTATAGGATTCACTAGTTGTTAGCAATCTTATAGAGAAATTATATCATTGCTTTATAGCACTGTAATCATCCATTATTGTCATTAGCATTAATTCAATTTCAATTTGCATTCTCTTTCTTGTCCATGTCATCTGAAAATCCAATTCAATCTGAAAATAACGCACCTTTAGAAGTAGAAGTTGAAGTAGAAGTAGTTAAGGATATTATTACACACGAATCGTTAATATCAGTATCTCACGATTATTGTCTTAATAGATTTATAGCATTATTTTCAATTGCATCCAATGAACCCCAAGATAATGTAGATTCATTTCCACCACCCTTAATTAGGCGTACACAACCTAATCATTTAGAAAATCAAGAAGACGAAATTATAAAAGAAAAACTAAGTGAGGAAACTTTGATATTACCTATACCTCAAGAAGCTATTGATAGATATAGAGCAGCCCAGCCTTACGGTTCTTAGACGTTTAAAGTGTTACAATTACCTAATCCATATTTCCTAGATTTAAGAGTAATTTAGAATTTCTTTTACCTTAGACTAAAGAAAAATTTACCTAAAACACCTACGATTGTCTCATACACCCTGCGTGTGCCGAGGGATTTAGTGGCTGACTGATCCACCAGCCTTATGTCCGCAACTTCCCGACAGCGTAATCGAGGGCTGTGATTGAAGACCAATAGCCCGATCAGAACAGAATTTTCTATGGCCTCACTGTGTGACTACACGTCGGGTGCTTTTTAGTGTGCTTTAGGATGTAAGATGCAATTTAATGTTGTAAGCAGTTTTTATCTATGTTTTAAGGGCTTAAGCTATAAAATATCTAAGATCAACGTATTTAACTATTGACCTAAATCAAGGAGTAATTACTTACTATCACTTAGGTCACAAAATGATTTAAAGTTCAATGAGTTATTACTATGACCATATGGTTGTGCAGCTTGATACTTAGACAAACCATACTGATATGATTGAGAGACTTAGGTTTCACTAGTAATGCGATCTTCCATGAATTCTTTTTCTTCTAGTTCTATATTGACTACGTTCTTCTTAGATTGAGTGCTATTATTTATAGCTGGAGGTAATAAAACTTCAAAAATAAAAGATGAAGAAATAGCATCCTCATTCATAGACTCATTACTCACAGAAATCAGGAACATATATAGAACAATATAAATTGATGATTGATCAAGTGAGTCACTAATTGCATAATCTATGATGTGGATTACGTAAAATTGTTCTCTTGTTGATCCTAATCATGAATATAAACTACTTCAACAAAAAAACCTTTTACATTTTTAAGTAAGAATGCTAGGATAATTCTCCAAAATCCTAATACAAGATTAACCTAAAATAAATTGATATAGGAAAAGTGGAAGAAGTAGCACGTATGCAACTCCAATCTCCCGATCTCAACTGCTCATAAATGCACATCAATGCTCTACAAAAAATATTAGTAAAACATAACTTTTTTTATGAAAAATAAATTATTTTTAAATTACTTTCAATCTTTATCATATATATATCCACTCAGATTTTCCATGCATACATCCATGCTTTTTCATTCATACATACACATGTACTCATTCTTCATACACGTGCATACATCTTATACTTTTAATCATGTATCTTACTTGCACATGCACTCTCAATCATACTTATCATGCACATGTGCATATCACCTATATTCACGCTCATGCACATTCTCATATGCATACACACTCACTCTCACATTCACTGTCATCATGTATACATCTAATTCATGCATACTCATTCATACATGCATCTAACTCTTATGCATACACATTCGCATATATCCACATGCATCTAACAGCATGCATAGTCATGCATATCTGCATCTAATATCCGTATGCATTCTCACATCCTGCATGAAAATACTAACTTACTTATGCATATGCATTCTCATACTTTCATGTACATTCACACATGTATATGCATACAATTCCTTCTTATACATTCGTACTTTAGTCATTCATGGATACTTATGCACATGCATTTATGCATTCCTAGATAAACATGCATACAATCACATGTATATTCATTAAACCTACACACTCTGATATGCATGCATATACCTCATGCATTCTCATGCATACATGCATGTAACTATTATGCGTACACATTCTCATATATGGACATGCATCTAGCATCATGCATACTCATGCATACATGCATCTAAGTCTTATGCATGCATGCTCTCAAACATATATACCTACTCACAAACATGCATGTACTTCACTCATAAGCATGACTACATACTTACATTGATACATGTATATGCATACACTCAATTATGCATGACACATGTACACATTGCTTACATGTCTAACGATAATGAATCTATATTGATTATAGTCACCAGTCTTAGAATGTATATGCATATAAATCAATACTTTTTTACCTGTATATAATTCAAAATACTCAAAATATTTGAATTTTCCTACATACAAACTTACTTCCACTTGAAATAAATTTTGTAACGATCATATAGCTATAAGAAGAATGCAAGTCATGCTGTAATATTATGATCAATAACCTCAAGAAAGAAGAACACATGTTCCTATTATCTTATTTCTTGGTTTTCTCATGTAAAGCGAAAAAAAGAAGCGGGTATATGAATGAACTTCTCATTCTCCCTCTCTCTCTCTCGTCTTTTCCGTTGCATAAAGCAACATCCAACGTTGTCTCTACTCATATCCATGAATCTCCGTTTCTCTCTCTCTCTTTCTCTCTCTCTCTCTCGTCCCCCCCCCCTTCTCTCTCTCTCTCGCTTGTGTTAGGCTATCCCGTGTTGAGTAAATTAGGGTAGTCAATGAGTGAGGCAGAGCTGCAAGCTGTAGGTTGAGTCGGATGGCAACCGAAAGGACAACCACCCGTTGGATAATCTTCAAGCTTCAGATATGTGAATGCGGTAGGAAGAGGTCTGGGACCTCCAAAGGCATTGATCGGAGCACGAAGCTTCTCTGATATAGGGCCTTATTCAATAGCAATTGGAAGTCATTGGTGCAATGAGAACAGATGAGAGGAGGCGGTACACATTGGTACTAGCATCGGGGGGCTCAAAACAGACGATCTATAGAATATTGTCAGTGATGCGTTGTTCTTTTAGCAATGCAATAAGGTATACAGGAGGAAATGGAAGCTCCTAGTCAATACGCATGTAGCTATGGTGGCAAGGACCTCGGAAGGGGCAGCACCGATAGCTTGAGCATGCGATTGGATCTAGAGGTGAGGAGGCACGGGTGGCTAGCATGGTATCGGGCCATCTCCTTCAAAAGCAAACTGAAGTCCCCATCTTTGCATTAAACTATGTGCAAACTGAAGTCCCCATCTTTTCTCTTGTGAGAGAAGAACCGAGGTCATAATATTCATATATGAGGATAAGATACACAACTTTAAGAACATTCATAGAATTGAATGAATGTTCTTCAAAAAACCTACTCTCATCTGCAAAAATCTTCAATAAAATTCTGTAACATATACGTCAACGTTGATAAAGGAGATGATGCAGATATGGCATAATTATGAGTATCTGCCTTGAAATCATTGGACATGAGGGAAATCGATCCATATCTACAGATGCATCCCTTTCCCACGATACATCAATGTCATAGGATTTAGTGTCTTATTAAGATCTAACATGCAAGGAATTGTTGGAATTAATATATACGCGATTTTCGATGCATCAATGGTAGAGGCGCACGTCAAAAAAGCTCATAAGAAGGATGTAATGTCACAAGAAAAGGTGAACGTGAAGTAGAAACTAGTCACTCGTCAGGGGGGCAGAATAGATCCCCTCTCTCTCTCTTCTCTTTCTCTCTCTCGTCTCTCTCTCTGTCTCTCTCTCTCTTTCTCTCTCTCTCTCTGTCTCTCGCTCTCTCTCTCTCTCTATCTCTCTATCTCTCTACATGCATGCAGCAATCGGGGAAGGAAGGAAAAAGGAAAAGTCCATTACCTGCAAAAAATATGAGTCCAGTAAAAACAAAATATGAACCTATATAGACTTCACACATATGCGCATGCTTTCTAAATTAACCATAGAACATGCTTTTTCACACACACCACACTTTAACACACAACTCACACACACTACACTTTTAACATACAACTCACACACACCACACTTTAACACACACTCACACACACCACACTTTAATCACATGTTTTCTCTTTTGGTTCTATTTGGTTTGTTTATATTTTATATAACTCCTTAATATTGTTTAATTTAAGCTTACATGAAAGTATAGTGTAATTAAATACTTTACTATTCACATACACACATATATTACGATAGAGAGTTAAACCATAATATAAGATATATTAACTTAATGTAATCATATTTTTTTAATGTTTATTAAATCAAATGTTCACACATATCACATATATGTTGATGGTCACATATTAATTCATAGTGATAAATAATTCTACTTATATAGAATATCTATGAGTACACATATAAGCATGTATGCTTACACACATATCTACATATACCTTTTACACACCTATACATACATATACACATGAAAACCTTTAAACACATTCACATAGCACAAACACACTTTCTTAAATACTCATATATATAGATAGACTCATAGGTTTATACCCATAGCCGATGGTAGCAAACACAAATAGTTATCTTACACACAATCACACAAATACATAGACACTTATTGTAAAACCTAATACAAGTATGCACAGGTAGGGTATATAGATGGTTTCATGTAAGTAAATATTGATGCACTTTCACACACATAGATATATAGACACTCTTATCCATATTCATAAACCCAAATGTGCATAGATGTTTAAAAAAACATGAATATATTTAACCCCTGTTTAGAGTCGAGGATCTAGAGAGATGCTATAGTCAGAACTAAGATCTCATGAGCTAAATGTTTCAGATTTTAAGGAAGCCTACTTGTATAAAATAGATCTACTTCTACTAAGTGTCGCAAGTCAAGTTTTCCATTCTCCTATCCTCTTACCAATCATAAGTTCTTGAACTCTTATCTTTGACTCACATACACATCCCTACTTTGTTTTCTAATTATTTATTTAAATAATTTTAAGAACTTACTTTTTCTATCAAAAACATGTGAATTACTAACTATGAAATACATGAAAAAGAAATTCCACATTAAAAATAAATAAAGATTAGAACTATTTCACCTGATTAACTGCATGCTTCATCTTCATTGTTGTCATCCAAGAAGCCTCATCTAATTCCTAGTCGTTGCTTGAGCTTCTTTTGATTAGCTTAATCCTTTTACCTAACTTTAACTATTGTGTTTTGTATCATTTTCATCTTTCTCATCTGCAAATAGCTTTTAAAATATTTTAGTAAGCATTTTGTAAAAAAGAAACTTCTTTTTTTGTTGATCAAAATGTCTCACTTTCCTTCCGACGATTGTCCGTCACCACTACTACGTAGAGGTGTTCCCAATGTGCTAGGAAGTTTCTAGGGATGCTGATCCCTTTTGTACTTTAGGTACGATTCTCCGGAATGTGTTCTAGCCATATATAATCGGATTCTATCTCAAATCCTAGTCTTTGCATTGACTGGCTACTCCATGCCCCATGGCCGGTGCCAGTGTTAATCTTTTATGGTTAATCTAGTTATTAACTGATCTATACGTGGGTTCTTGGGATTGTCAGGGGTCTGTAATACAGAGTCCCTTTATATATTTTCTTGAGTCACTTATTAACTTCTAATAATTACAACAGATTTCATTGCTACTTCCTCCACATAACAACCTTCTTAACAATCATCATAACCATACGCAGAGCTTCTACTATTTATTTAGTATTACTGTTATACTCGTAGTTCACTCACAATGCAATAAGCTGTTAACACAGTACCTTATTCACTTCAATATTGAACCTTTTAACCATATAGATGAACACGGCAATTGAATAATTTGTGACAAAATCAACTCTAGCGGATCGCCCAGACAAGAGAGTCCAACGACGCGCCTGTCGTCTATTCCACACATTGCTTCTATTAACCAGGAAAACATTACAACATTTTGCACAAAACCTTTTCAATGCATGAATTTCCTAATTAAAATTAATCTTCTAAGTGATATTCCAGCCTCCTGACATGTCCATCTTCCTTATGGGAAAGGCCTATGGGGTCTCATGATTCGTATAGATACTTGACCTAGGTTGGGTGAGAGTCAAAATTTAGATATATTAAGGAACTTCAAAGAGTGGGGTAAGAGACATAAAAGAATTATCTTTATTTTATCTTAACACATTAGCAATGCCATGATACAATATATACAAGATCTAGATACTTGTATGAAGGTTTGGGAAACCCTAGAGAGATTTTACTCCTCTTCAACCAAAGCTAGGATGACTCAATTGGGGAGTGAACTCAATAACTTGAGAAATACCTAATACGAATATAAACGATTATATTTTGAAGATCAAATAGGTGATTGATGCATTGGGAGACATAGATTGTCACATAAATGATGATGACCTATTTGCACATGCCTCGAATGGGTTAAGGGATCATAAGAAGTGGAGGATGTTTATAAATTTTGTATATATGAGAGATAATCTTACTGACTTTGAGCAATGGGTGGCCTTGATAGTCACTAAGGGGATGAACATTGGAGGCCGAAAAGAAAAGGCGAACAAAACCTAACCATCATATTCAGGTAAAAGTAGAGGTGGAGGAAGTTCTCAAGGCACAACAAGAGGAAGGCAATGGAGATGATCAAATGGCGATTTTGATCAACACCAAGGAAGCAAATTATTTTCATTAGGAGGAAAATGCAAGTTCAAAGGAAGAGGAGGAATATACAACCATGAGGGAGAAGGTTTCTTCATACATGACAAGTGGCCAGTATGCAAGGGATTGCTATCAAATGGAGAATACAAATTCATCATGGTATAAAGCGCATGGTATATTGATATTGGATGTAGCAATCATATAATCTACAACAAGGATTTCTTTTCAAGCATGTAGGTGCCATCAACCAAAGGGCATGTGAAGATGGGCAATGATACCCTTCATGCTATCACACACATAGGTGATGGTATCTTAGATGGTCTCAAAAAGAAATTGCAGGTCGAATTCAACAGAAAGGGATGCTTTGTGAAAAATCCTAAGAAAGGGCATAGTTTGATAGACAAATGAAGAAAGGCTACTCGCCTTGGGTGTGAAGCCAAGTTTGAACTACACTACTTAATTCACATATAGAACCAAGAAGGTAGAAAAATTAGAACAATGCCACAAAAGGTATGGAAATATCAATAATCAAAGATTGAATGATATGGAAAGGAAGAGGTTAGTGCTAGGTTTACCATACCTTTATAATTAGGTTCTTAAAAATATGCATGAAGCTTTTCAATTGGGTAAGCAGACTAGGTTACCTTTCAAGAAGAGCAATTTCGGCTTGAGCAATCCTCATCACTTTGAACCTCACTTTTTTACCTCATACAAGTTTCCCAAGTTCTCTTAATGGTATTAGAGCCACATCAATATGGGTGATGGATTTCTCTAGATAATTAAGAAGCTTAATAGAAACATTTATACTACTTTGCAAATAGGAATTGAGGCCTACTTGCAAGGTAGAAATGTCTATGGGATTCTAGGAGGTGATGAAGCTATGTCGATTCCAAGATCCATAGGATGACCTACACAAGAGGACATAGATAGACTCAAATTTTTGTGTGCAAAGGGTGCTCAACCAAGGTTGTACATACTAAACTCTATCTATGATTTTTTTTATTACCACATACTAAAGGATGAAATACATCTCAAGAGATTTTGGGATGCACGTGAGATCTTCTTCTATGCTAGTGGCAAAACAAGAAAGAATAATCTTTGGAAGGACTTCAAGAAAATGAAGAAAACTCAAAGAAATAAAGTATCATAGAGTTTCTTACCAAGTTCGAGAAGGTTGCAGATTAGTTTGCATCGATTGGATAGGAGACTGAAGAATAGACTATCATGAGGCAGATTCTAAATGGAATTAGAAGTGATAAGCAATGGAAATCCTTCAACACAACTTATGATCTCATCATCGATGTACAAACTCTATAGTCTAACATATTCCTTGTACAGCTCTTTAAGCAAGAAGCCAACAATAATATGAAGGAATGGAATTCCTATCAAGGTAGCTCAACAAGTGCTTTTTATGTAGTTAAGAAAGACAAGAAGCACAAAGGCAAGAAGAAGGAAAAGGAGGAAGATGAGATCCTCCACAATAACTGTGCAAGAAAGAGGAAGTGGAAAGCAAAGAAGAAAGGAGAAAAGCATGAACAATCAAACGTTCAAAGTGCTCAACATTGTGCCATTTGTGATAAGACCAAAAACACCAATCAATATTGGTAACAATAGAGGTAGAGGTGGACACACCTTAAACAATGACAATAGAACTCACAATAGAAGGTACTTCAACAATTATTGAGAATATCAACCACAAGAAGACTTATTGCTTCTAATAAATTTGAGCAACTGTAGAGAAGGTACTGGGGTATCCACTTTTAACAAGAGCAGAAAATATGCAGTACCAGTACTTTGCCTACTCAAGGGAGTTCCTCCTTAGGGAATTATACCCTTTAACATTTCTACGAGCAAACAGATAACAATTATTGCAGTGAATTGTAAATACTCAGGGAGAAGATTAATGACAAATGAAAATAGTGGAAGACCAAACCACTCCTTAGTTCCAACAGATGATTACAACATAGGAAAAGGAAATGCTACAAAAGCTGATGCTCTCTGCTAACATGTCAATCCAGAACAAAACGGAGTCAATACAACAATTTCATCCGATAAATGAACACAACTAGATGAAGACTAGCACTGAACGCAACTTAGATGAAGACTTGCTCTGCTCAGTACAAAGGTATGAAGACTAGCTCTAATGGAAGAGCATGCATGGAAATACCATTGACTCAAACTAAATGACAAAACCAAGCAACTCTTTACACTACAGTGCTATTAGCCCTCCATTGGAAGCCCACGCTTTGTATCCTCGCCACAGAGTGACTTCCTACGGTAGGCTTGTAGCCACAGAGTGCAAGAGAGGACCAAAGAGTGCCAGAAATAAGTTCTATATGTATCAGTCTATCCCCCCAATGAGTACTAATCCATTGCTTTTATAGGCTCCAATAGGCCAAGAGGGCCTTGCCAATGCCTCACGTCCACTTAAGATGCGCCAATTGATTGCCCCAAAATTGGAGGGGTAGATCAAATATGCCACTAGATTTGAATTTGATCATCAAGAATAGGCAACCGTCACGAATGGTTGGCGGCAATAGTCATTTCTCCACTTTCACTTTTACCACTTACACTTTTACCACTTACACTTTTAGTGTCACTTTTGCATGCAAGCTCAGATCCTCATTTACATGCCACCCGCGATATTTGAATGACTCTCAGAAGCACATCCTTCACATAATTGTTTTTAATAGCTTTTGACCTTCATCTATTATGTGTGAGAGATGGTGGTGTGGATGGAGGGATGCAGAGTTGATTCTACTCCACCAATCTAAGATCCCAATGAATTCTTTAATTGAAAGAGTCATCTTCTTCATACTCGAAAAGCACCAACGTAACAACATCAGAAGAAATTTTGCCAAAGCATGTTCGATATGAAAGGGATGATCAGGGAGTTGATTTATGTCTTTGGATATAAGACACGTGAGGAGCCAATTGAATTCTCTTGGGATAGTCATCTGAAATTTATCAAACATGGGTGTGGAGAGAGAATGGAAGCGGAGGTAGGGGAGATGGAGGGGGGAAAGAAGGAGGTGGGTGTGGGGGCTATGGGGGAAAAGATGAGGGGGTGGAGGGGGAGGTGGATATGGTGGTGGAGGTGGGTGTGGGGGCTATGGGGGAAAAGATGAGGGGTGTGGTGGGGGAGGTGGAGATGGTGGTGGAGATGGTGGTGGAAGTGGGTGTGGGGGCTGTGGGGGAAACAATGAGGGGGTGGTGAGAAAAACGATGAGGGAGTGGTGGGGGAAAAGATGAGGGGGTGGAGGGGGAGATGGAGATGGTGGTGGAGGTGGGTGTGGGGGCTGTGGGGGAAAAGATGAGGGGATGGTGGGGGAGGTGGAGATGGTGGTGGAGGTGGGTGTGGGGGTTGTGGGGGAAAAGATGAGGGGGGAGGGGGACGTGGAGATGGTGGTGGAGGTGGGTGTGGGGGCTATGGGGGAAAAGATGAGGGGGTGGTGGGGGAGGTGGACATGGTGGTCGAGGTGGGTGTGGGGGCTGTGGGGGAAAAGAGATGGAAGAAAGGAGGAGGTGATGGAGGAGGTGGAGGTGGAGGGGGAAATGGTGGTGTCTGGGGGCTGAGGAGAGAAATATGAGGGGGGGAGGATGCACAGAAGACTGAAACCTTAATACATCAATCATGAACAGACTTTATGGTCACATATTTTGGTCTTCTTGTTTGCAGAATTTGCATCTCCTCCAGAACCTAAAGCCTCTTCTTGACTGAAGACTCTTTCTTTCATCTTTTCCAAAACCCATGCAATGGTCTCCTCTTTGTTTGAAAAGTCTAAGATGATAGCAAAAGGGCTCTGACAATCACATTGAGGGGTTTCTTGAAGTCCAAACTTGATGTTTTTCAATTACTCGTGCATGATCCCAAATCCACACCTTTTTTTGGGCAATGTTTACGTCCATATTGCACTTGAAATTTGTTTGTTTACTGATATCTTGTCTGTCGATATTTTGTTTATTGGTGCAGTTTTCAAGCAAGAGCATGCATATTAATATGCAAAGCAGAACCTCACTTTGTCTGCGCAAACATCATCTACGGTAAGCTCGGAGACTAGCCCTAAAATGCCCGCTTTTGTATCAGGGTGAGTCGGGTGAATCCTACGCGTTGCAGACCTATCACTCAAGCCACGAGTCTGCAACTGATACGAAAAGTTGTCTATGCAATGAGAGAGAGAGAGGGGAAGAGGGGGGGGGTGGGATGAGTGGCGACGGGGATGGTGGGAGGAAAGAGAAGGGGAGAGTGGGGGTGGGGGTGATGGGGGAAGAGAGGAGGGGGTTGCGGGGTTGGTGGGGGGAGAGAGGATGGGGTGGCAGGGTGTGGTGGTGGGGCTGGTCGGGGGAGAGAGGAGGGGGTGCCGGCGAGTGGTGGTGGGGGGGGGTCGGTGACGGGAGAGAGGAGGGGGTTGTAGGGCTGGTGGGGGGAGAGAAGAGGGGGTGGTGGCGAGTGGTGGTGGGGGGGTCGGTGATGGGAGAGAGGAGGGGGTTGTAGGGCTGGTGGGGGGAGAGAGGAGGGGGTGGTGGGGAGTGATGGTGGCGGGGTTGGTGGGGGGAGAGAGGAGGGGGGTTGCGAGGTTGGTGCGGGGAGAGAGGAGGGGGTGGGAGGGTGCTGCAGAGGTGGGGGGAGGGAGGGAGCACCAGGTGGGGAGGGGCTGTAGAGGCGGGGGAAGAGAGATAGCCACGGAGGGGCTGTGTGAGGGGAGAGAGGAGGGGGTGGTGGCTGTAGGGTTGGCGAGGGTGGTGGGGATAGCAAGAGAGAGTAGGGGGGAATGGGGGGCCATGCGGGGGAGGGAGGAAGGAGGGAGGGGGGGAAGAGGGGGGGGGAGAGAGGGAGGGAGGGAGGGAGAGAGAGAAAGAGAGAGAGAGAGAGAGAGAGAGAGAGAGAGAGAGAGGTGCTACAGACCCCCACATCAAGTCTTTGCACCATCTCGGTGGAACTTTTCCTTTTTATTGGCTTATTGAATAGACAAAACTAATTGCAAAGACTGAATGAAATGTGGTATGTACAATGAATGAAGTTCTTCCACTTTCACTTAATTCAGGTCATTCTTCACCCTAGATATATTGACCAAGGGTATCCTCTTACCCTGCAAATTCTCTAGATGCACTGCTCCATGTGGTAATACCTTTATCACTCTATATGGACCTATTTATTTGGGTGCCAATTTGGTTGAAACTATTGGGATGTGATGCACCAAAACTAAGGATCCTTCCTGTACTTCATTGGACCTAAGATACCTGTCGTGCACTCTCTTGCGCTCTTCTTGTGTTACCTGAAGTTTTTGCATTGCTCCTTCTCTGTATTCTTCTAATGCCACCAATCTCCTACTGGGAGATTCAATTCCAATGGTTTTGGCTCCAAGTTCTCTTTTGATAATAAATTCTAACAGTGCTAATGCCTCTTTTCCATATACTAAGCGAAATGGACTCTTGCTAGTGGTTAATTTTAAAAACTAGAAAAACACAATTCCTGGAAGAAGTTCAAGCTACAGATGCTATAAAAGACAGAATCTCAGGAACATATAGAAAAAGTAAACACAAAGAAATATAAAAAGAAAAAGAAGTTGAGAAAAAAAATAACGAAAGAAGATCAACAATTTGATGTTCCTTCAAACTTCAAGACCTATGAAGTAGAAGACAGATTAGTTCTAAAAATGAAACCAAAATGAGAAAAGAAAAAGGGGGAGGCATATGACAATGAGGAAAAAACTAAGAAGGTGGTGATCACTCAAGAAGAGAAGGAAGATAGAGACATTGTCATAGCTGATGACATGTCCAGCCAAGAAGAAGAAGCATTGAGGAAATTGGCAAAAACTTATAGAGATGTGTTTGCTTACAGTTATAAAGATTTGAAAGGAATTGATCCTAAAATTTGTGAACATAAGATTCCTATTACTCGTAATGCAAAACCTAGCAAACAAAGACAGTATACCTTTAATGACAAATACTCTGCTAAAATAAAGGAAGAAATCCACAAACTGCTGGCTACCAATTTCATCTATGAGATTGAGTATACGGAGTGGATATCTCCTATAGTTGTGGTACCTAAGAAGAATGGAAAACTCAGGGTATGTATTAGCTTAAAAAAAGTTAATGCTGCAACTATAAGGGATAGCTATCCATTACCAATAACAGACCATCTTTTGGAAAGAGTTGCAGGTAAAGAAGTCTATAGCTTTTTGGATGGTTTTTCAGGATATAATTAGGTGCCAACAGCTTTGGAAGACCAACATAAAACTGCTTTCTCCACAGAATGGGGAATCTATGCATTTAGGGTTATGCCTTTTTGTTTAACCAATGCCCCAGCAACCTTTCAAAGATTGATGTGTCACATATTCAAAGAATTCCTTAGAAATATAATGGAAATCTATGTTGATGATCTTTGCACTTTTTCATTAAAAAGACAAGATCATTTGAAAGATCCGGAAAATATATTCAAAAAATGTAGAACATATAGAGTATGTTTAAATCCAGAGAAATGTGTGTTGTTTGTGAGACAAGGGAGAATGTTGGGTCACATAGTTTCTAGAAATAGAATATCAACTAATGAAAGAAAAATCAAGGCCATAGTAGATCTTCCAAAACCGATAAACGTAAAAGAACTTCAAACTTTCATGGGACATTGTGGATATTATAGAAAGTTTGTACACAAGTTTGCAGACAATGCAAAACGTTTGTATGCATTGATTACGAACTTTGAATGGAACACAAAATGTGACCAAGCCTTTGAAATTTTAAAAACTTGTTTGGTAGCAGCACCAATTCTAAAATCCCCACAATGGAATAAAATTTTTCATGTTCATGTGGATGCTTCAAATTATGCTTTGGGATGTGTGTTAGCACAACCATTAGAAGGGAGAAAATTAGACTTTCCAATTGCTTATGCTAGTAGGCAATTGAATTCAGCAGAAAAGAATTATACAACCACTCAGAGGCAAGGATTGGGAATGATTTTTGCTGCAAAAAAATATAGACATTATCTTGTAGCTAACAAGTGTAAATTCTTTGTGGATCACCAAGCCTTACTCTACTTGGTAAACAAACCATGTCACACAGGTAGGATAATCAGATGGTTCCTCCTATTGATGGAATTTGAATTTGAGGTAGTGGTCAAACAAGGAAAAACGCATTAAAGAGCACACCATTTGTCTAGAATCCAAACGAGAGAGCCAAGTACACCTTTACATGATGAATTACTATATGCATGTCTATTCAAAATCGAGAGTATTCCTGAATGGGCCATGACTTTGGTACCTTTGCTAACCATGGGACCTTGTAGAACACCTAAAAACAACACACATCTGGTACTACAAAGTAGGAATTTTGTACTACTAGCTCGACATTTGTATCATTTCAATCATATGGGTGTATTGGAATATTGTACTCCAGAAGATGAGCAACAGAAGTATCTAAGAAGAGCTCATTGTTGGAATCCTTGTACTCATGCTTCCATGATAGTCACCTTAAACAGTCTCAATAGAATGGGAGTACATTGGCCTAATAAGATTCCAGATGTAAAAAAATATGTTTCCAACTGCTTGAAATGTGAATCCTTGCAAAATCCAAAAATTACAACTTTATATTGGTTTCAGAAAAATCGAGATTGGAGTGCAAACATAATTGAGGAGTTGAGAAGAAATAGAAAAGGAGAGTCAGTGAGAGCTAGTGTAGACTCAAGGAATTTACAAATAATTTTGGACGAATATCAACTGATAGGAGACCAATTGTACAAGAAAGGGATGGATGTATATTTAAGAATCTATGTTCCTGAAAATAAGTATATAGAAATGTTAGAGATGGCACATTCTGGAGTGGCAGGAGGACATTTCTCAAGTGAAAGGACTGCTAAACTAATATTATATTCTGATTTTTGGTGTCCAACTCTATTTCCTAATGCAAGAACATATGTGAAAAGATGTGACATTTGTCAAAGAGTAAGTCAACGAAGTAAAAGAGATAATATGCCATTAGTATCACTTATTTCAGAAAGAGCATTTAGTAAATGGGGGTTGGATTTCATTGCACCTATACATCCTCCAACAATACAGTCCCATGCAGAATATATGCTAGTAGCCACAGATTACCTGACCAAATGGGCAGAGGCTAGGGCTACAAAAAGGAATGATGCTCAGACCACTGCAAGATTACTTTATGAAAATATTATCACTAGATTTGGATTACCAATTGAATTGGTAAGTGATAGGGGGACTCATTTTTTGAACCAAGTAATAGAAAACATAACTCAGTATTTCATGATTAGTCATAGAAAGTCAACCCCTTATCATCCACAAGCTAATGGATTAGCAGAAAGTACTAATAAGGTACTTTGTACTGTTCTATCAAAATTGGTAAATACAAATAGGAATGATTGGGATTTGCAACTTAATCACCTCTTATGGGCTTATAGAGTGGCATGCAAAACTACAATTGGAACAACTCCATTTAATTTGGTATATGGACAAAATGTAGTTTTGCCTTTGGAATTCTCATTCCAACATTAAAGGTGGGAAGTCAATACAAGTGGACTCGACATGAGTTATCTAAGAGAGTGGTGGAATTGGAAAAACTTGGAGCTTCCAGACCTCAAGCAATCATGAGCATATATGCAGATAAAAGAAGGTAGAAAGCTTATCATGATATTCATATTAAAGAAAACGATTTGCAAGTAGGGGATTTAGTTTTCGCATATATAGTGAAGGAACATCAGAAAAATTTCAGAAGAAGGGGCATGGACCTTATATTATCAACCAAATCAGTAACAGTGGAGCTATCCAATTAGCTAATATAGATGGAGAAATCATGCCAAATTTCATAAGTGGAGGTAGGGTAAAAAGGTATGATCTTCCATTAACTATTCTTGAATGGAGAAGAATACATCAAGCTCAAAACATGAAAAAAGAAGAGGAAAAAATCAGGTATGAGGCTCAAGAGGAGGCAAACGAAAGAATAAGAAAGGCCAAGGAGCTTAGAAAAGTCCACTTGTGTGAAACACCTTCAAGAGTGACAGAGCATTTGCCTATTATAACAATGAATCTTCATAATGAGAAAATCAAGGTTTTGATAGATTCAGGTGCACAAGTTAATTTGATCAGTTCAGTTTTCTTGGATAAGTTCAAATTTAAAAGGAATAAGAGCAAGAGTAAAACTCTTATCAAAACACTGGAAGGTCAGATAATACAAAGCCTATCTTCACCATCTATTGAAGTTATTTTCAATGAGGAATATATGAGAATAGATTGTGAAGAGTGGTTTGATCATATGATGACTGAGAAATCAATTTTAGGGCAACCATGGCTAAAGCAAGGTAAAGTAATTTTGGACTTTGAAAATATGAAGCTCAAATTGACAATAAATGACAAAAAGTTTTTAATGTTTTTTTTGAGTTATGAAGAACAGGAAAATCAACAGGACATCTATGACTCAGACTTGGAAGGATTTACTTTTCCATTAGAAGCTACAAAGGAATCAGAAACAAAACTTCTCCATGACCCAATCTACTTCAGAAAAAAACAAGAGAAAATTAAAGGAACCAAATATGTTGACAAGAGAGTAGAAAGATGGAAAGTATGGAATAATTAGAAAAATCTGGGCATCAATCCAGAAAGGATGTGGAAACCAAAGACATCCAAGTGTTGTTCATCATAGAGATTCATCAACACCAAATGGAGGGAAAAACTAAAGACATCCCAGCATAGTTTATCAAAAGAAGATTATTTTACTCCAAAAACAAAGTCCACAAGAGTCAAGTATTTTTGGGTGAAAAAATCAGACCTGCTTCTATGGAGAAGAAATAAGGATGAAGATACACTCTTGAAATTCTTTCCATGTACTTTACATCATTCTTTTTTCTAGGAAAAACGAATAGGAGGGGAAGAGAAGATGAAAGAGAAAATTATTAAGAATTTGAGAAAAATCATTTAAATTTTCTTTCCTAAGTTATAAAGCACCAGCAAGATATAGGTTTTAATTCAGCAAGACTAAGCAGTCACTGTGTAATAATTTATTCTTTTGGATATTTTTTCTTATATCTGTCTAAATTCTTTTTCATTTCATTATTTTCTTATTTAAAAAGGGAGTGCACTAGACATCTTGCTACACATGTGATGTGTTACATAAAAACAAGCTCTAAAATAATCTTGGAGTCTTGTGGATTTTATTAAGTATTAAAAATGGTATATGGAAGCTTGTGGATCTTATTTGTTGTGAAAAGTAACATGTGGAGGCGTTCACATCTTCAAATTTAGAGCAAAAGTAGATAAAAGTAAGAAGGAAAGGAGAGGTATCTATTTTTAGACAAGGAAGGTGCTTGTGTTGATAGCCTCTCAATAAAAAGAGTGGTTCGCTTCTTGTAGGTGTCCAAATTGAGTGATTCTTGTTGCGTTGTGAAGCTTGCAACTTGTACTATATAAATAGATCAGTTTTTGTACAATTTGCAATGAGAAAGAGCCAAGCAAGTAGGCGTTTTTGCAGATCTTCGTTTTTGTGTCTATCCGGTGCCTCATCAGAGACAAACCTCTCTTCAAACTTTATATCTCAGTTATTCTAAGGTGTTTTTGAGTAATTTTACTTGGAGGAGTTTTCTTAGCTCTCATACTTTCTATCCATATCAAAATTTTTGATATATCTTTAAGCTTTCTTGCTTTTGTACATCAGTTTTCAATTCAGAGAGTTAGTCATACCTTGCTGTTGTAGGCCTTCTCATGCCTTGACTTCAAGCTGCTCGTTTTGGAGTTTTACTTCAACGTTTTTGACGTTTATTGTTTTTAAAGCATGCTACTCAGAGTCTACTTTCACGATATATGAGTAGTTTTGTCAAATTCTGCTCAAAGAGGTTCTGGTGGTTATTTTGTTACAGTGACCTATTTCTGTTTTCTTGAAAGTTTGGAGGAAAGTTTGTTTTTGAAGCTTGGAAATATTTGCTTGGTGTTTTGAAGATCTTGGGAGGTCTCATCATGTTTCGTTGTGTACTTTGATGTTTACAAGTTTGTAAACACAATATTGTGGTATCAGAGCTTTTTTTTTGTTTTTTATCAAAGCTTTCATACAACTTATTGAATTATCTTCTTTACTTACAACAATTCAACATGGCATATTTAAGTGCATCGATTGAGAAAAAAAGTATGTATTAACTTAAAAAAAGTTAATGCTGCAACTATAAGGGATAGCTATCCATTACCAATAACAGACCATCTTTTGGAAAGAGTTGCAGGTAAAGAAGTCTATAGCTTTTTGGATGGTTTTTTAGGATATAATCAGGTGCCAATAGCTTTGGAAGACCAACATAAAACTGCTTTCTCCACAGAATGGGGAATCTATGCATTTAGGGTTATGCCTTTTGGTTTAACCAATGCCCCAGCAACCTTTCAAAGATTGATGTGTCACATATTCAAAGAATTCCTTAGAAATATAATGGAAATCTATGTTGATGATCTTTGCACTTTTTCATTAAAAAGACAAGATCATTTGAAAGATCTGGAAAATATATTCAAAAAATGAACATATAGAGTATGTTTAAATCCAGAGAAATGTGTGTTGTTTGTGAGACAAGGGAGAATGTTGGGTCACATAGTTTCTAGAAATAGAATATCAACTAATGAAAGAAAAATCAAGGCCATAGTAGATCTTCCAAAACCGATAAACGTAAAAGAACTTTAAACTTTCATGGGACATTGTGGATATTATAGAAAGTTTGTACACAAGTTTGCAGACAATGCAAAACGTTTGTATGCATTGATTACGAACTTTAAATGGAACACAAAATGTGACCAAGCCTTTGAAATTTTAAAAACTTGTTTGGTAGCAGCACCAATTCTAAAATCCCCACAATGGAATAAACTTTTTCATGTTCATGTGAATGCTTCAAATTATGCTTTGGGATGTGTGTTAGCACAACCATTAGAAGGGAGAAAATTAGACGTTCCAATTGCTTATGCTAGTAGGCAATTGAATACAGCAGAAAAGAATTATACAACCACTCAGAGGGAAGGATTGGGAATGATTTTTGCTGCAAAAAAATATAGACATTATCTTGTAGCTAACAAGTTTAAATTCTTTGTGGATCACCAAGCCTTACTCTACTTGGTAAACAAACCATGTCACACAGGTAGGATAATCAGATGGTTCCTCCTATTGATGGAATTTGAATTTGAGGTAGTGGTCAGACAAGGAAAAACTCATTTAAGAGCAGACCATTTGTCCAGAATCCAAACGAGAGAGCCAAGTACACCTTTACATGATGAATTACTAGATGCATGTCTATTCAAAATAGAGAGTATTCCTGAATGGGCCATGACTTTAGTAACTTTGCTAACCATGTGACCTTGTAGAACACCTAAAAACAACACACATCTGGTACTACAAAGTAGGAATTTTGTACTACTAGCTAGACATTTGTATCATTTCAATCATATGCGTGTATTGGAATATTGTACTCCAGAAGATGAGCAGCAGAAGTATCTAAGAAGAGCTCATTGTTGGAATCCTTGTACTCATGCTTCCATGATAGTCACCTTAAACAATCTCAATAGAATGGGAGTACATTGGCCTAATAAGATTCAAGATGTAAAAAAATATGTTTCCAACTGCTTGAAATGTGAATCCTTGCAAAATCCAGAAATTACAACTTTATATTGGTTTCAGAAAAATCGAGATTGGAGTGCAAACATAATTGAGGAGTTGAGAAGAAATAGAAAAGGAGAGTCAGTGAGAGCTAGTGTAGACTCAAGGAATTTACAAATAATTTTGGACGAATATCAACTGATAGGAGACCAATTGTACAAGAAAGGGATGGATGTATATTTAAGAATCTATGTTCCTGAAAATAAGTATATAGAAATGTTAGAGATGGCACATTCTGGAGTGGCAGGAGGACATTTCTCAAGTGAAAGGACTTCTAAACTAATATTATATGCTGGTTTTTGGTGTCCAACTCTATTTCCTAATGCAAGAACATATGTGAAAGATGTGACATTTGTCAAAGAGTAAGTCAACCAAGTAAAAGAGATAATATGCCATTAGTACCACTTATTTCAGCAAGAGCATTTAGTAAATGGGGGTTGGATTTCATTGCACCTATACATCCTCCAGCAATACAGTCCCATGCTGAATATATGCTAGTAGCCACAGATTACCTGACCAAATGGGCAGAGGCCAAGGCTACAAAAAGGAAAGATGCTCAGACCACTGCAAGATTACTTTATGAAAATATTATCACTAGATTTGGATTACCAATTGAATTGGTAAGTGATAGGGGGACTCATTTTTGAACCAAGTAATAGAAAACATAACTCAGTATTTCATGATTAGTCATAGAAAGTCAGCCCCTTATCATCCACAAGCCAATGGATTAGCAGAAAGAACTAATAAGGTACTTTGTATTGTTCTATCAAAATTGGTAAATACAAATAGGAATGATTGGGATTTGCAACTTAATCACCTCTTATGGGCTTATAGAGTGGCATGCAAAACTACAATTGGAACAACTCCATTTAATTTGGTATATGGACAAAATGTAGTTTTGCCTTTGGAATTTCTCATTCCAACATTAAAGGTGGGAAGTCAATACAAGTGGACTGGACATGAGTTATCTAAGAGAGTGGTGGAATTGGAAAAACTTGGAGCTTCCATACCTCAAGCAATCATGAGCATATATGCAGATAAAAGAAGGCAGAAAGCTTATCATGATATTCATATTAAAGAAAACGATTTGCAAGTAGGGGATTTAGTTTTGGCATATACAGTGAAGGAACATCAGAAAAATTTCAGAAGAAGGGGCATGGACCTTATATTATCAACCAAATCAGTAACAGCGGAGCTATCCAATTAGCTAATATAGATGGAGAAATCATGCCAAATTTCATAAGTGGATGTAGGGTAAAAAGGTATGATCTTCCATTAACTATTCTTGAATGGAGAAGAATACATCAAGCTCAAAACAGGAAAAAAGAAGAGGAAAAAATCAGGTATGAGGCTCAAGAGGAGGCAAAGGAAAGAATAAGAAAGGCCAAGGAGCTTAGAAAAGTCCACTTGTGTGAAACACCTTCAAGAGTGAGAGAGAATTTGCCTATTATAACAATGAATCTTCGTAATGAGCAAATCAAGGTTTTGATAGATTCAGGTGCACAAGTTAATTTGATTAGTTCAGTTTTCTTGGATAAGTTCAAATTTAAAAGGATAAGAGTAAGAGTAAAACTCTTATCAAACACTGGAAGGTCAGATAATACAAAGCCTATCTTCACCATCTATTGAAGTTAAGTTCAATGAGGAATATATGAGAATAGATTGTGAAGAGTGGTCTGATCATATGATGACTGAGAAATTAATTTTAGGGCAACCATGGCTAAAGCAAGGTAAAGTAATTTTGGACTTTGAAAATATGAAGCTCAAATTGACAATAAATGACAAAAAGTTTTTAATGTTTTTTTTTGAGTTATGAAGAACAGGAAAATCAACAGGACATCTATGACTCAGACTTGGAAGGATTTACTTTTCCATTAGAAGCTACAAAGGAATCAGAAACAAAACTTCTCCATGACCCAATCTACTTCAGACAAAAACAAGAGAAATTTAAAGGAACCAAATATGTTGACAAGAGAGTAGAAAGATGGAAAGTATGGAATAATTAGAAAAATCTGGGCATCAATCCAGAAAGGATGTGGAAACCAAAGACATCCAAGTGTTGTTCATCACAGAGATTCATGAACACCAAATGGAGGGAAAAACTAAAGACATCCTAGCACAGTTTATCAAAAGAAGATTGTTTTACTCCAAAAACAGAGTCAACAAGAGTAAGGTATTTTTGGGTGAAAAAATTAGACCTGCTTCTATGGAGAAAAAATAAGGATGAAGATACACTCTTGAAATTCTTTCCATGTACTTTACATCATTCTTTTTTCTAGGAAAAACGAATAGGAGGGTAAGAGAAGATGAAAGAGAAAATTATTAAGAATTTGAGAAAAATCATTAAAATTTTCTTTCCTAAGTTATAAAGCACCAGCAAGATATAGGTTTTAATTCAGCAGGACTAAGCAGTCACTGTGTAATAATTTATTCTTTTGGATATTTTTTCTTATATCTGTCTAAATTCTTTTTCATTTCATTATTTTCTTATTTAAAAAGTGAGTGCACTAGACATCTTGCTACACATGTGATGTGTTACATAAAAACAAGCTCTAAAATAATCTTGGAGTCTTGTGGATTTTATTAATTATTAAAAATGGTATATGGAAGCTTGTGGATCTTATTTGCTGTGAAAAATAACATGTGGAGGCGTTCACATCTTCAAATTTAGAGCAAAAGTAGATAAAAGTAGATAAAAGTAAGAAGGAAAGGAGAGGTATCTATTTTTAGACAAGGAAGGTGCTTGTGTTGATAGCCTCTCGATAAAAAGAGTGGTTCGCTTCGTGTAGGTGTCCAAATTGAGTTATTCTTGTTGAGTTGTGAAGCTTACAACTTCTACTATATAAATAGATCAGTTTTTCTACAATTTTCAATGAGAAAAGGCCAAGCAAGTAGGCATTCTTGCAGATCTTCGTTTTTGTGTCTATCCGGTGCCTCATCAGAGACAAACCTCTCTTCAAACTTTCATATCTCAGTCATTCTAAGGTGTTTTTGAGTGATTTTAGTTGGAGGACTTTTCCTAGCTTTCATACTTTTTATCCATATCAAAATTTTTGATATATCTTTAAGCTTTCTTGCTTTTGTACATCAGTTTTCAATTCAGACAGTTAGTCATACCTTGCTGTTGTAGGCCTTCTCATGCCTTGACTTCAAGCTGCTCGTTTTGGAGTTTTACTTCAACTTTTTTGATGTTTTTTGTTTTTAAAGCATGCTACTCAGAGTCTACTTTCACGATATATGAGTAGTTTTGTCAAATTCTGCTCAAAGAGGTTCTGGTGGTTATTTTGTTACAGTGACCTATTTCTGTTTTCGTGAAAGTTTGGAGGAAAGTTTGTTTTTGAAGCTTGGAAATATTTGCTTGGTGTTTTGAAGATCTTGGGAGGTCTCATCATGTTTCGTTGTGTACTCAGATGTTTACAAGTTTGTTAACACAACATTGTGGAATCAGAGCTTCTTTTTTTGTTTTTCATCAAAGCTTTCATACAACTTATTGAATTATGTTCTTTACTTACAACAATTCAACATGGCATATTTAAGTGCATCAATTGAGAAGTTATCAGATGGGAGAAATTATCCCATGTGGCAATTTAGAATGGATTCTTATCTCATGTCTAAAGGTCTTTGGGGATTGATAACAGGTACAGAAGTGAAGCTGGTATTACTAGAAGCTCCTACACAAGCGGATCGAGCAAGAGAGCAAGAATGGATCGAAAGGGACAGAAGAGTTCTGTTTATTATATCACAAATAGTTTCCAATACTATGCTTGGGCATATAAGAGGTTTGAATACTATTAGAGAGGCTTGGGAGTCTCTAGAAAGGTTATTTGCAACTACCAACACAGCAAGGCAAACACAACTTACTGGTGAGTTGACAAGAGAAAAAAAGAAGCCACGACAATTCGTTAATGATTATGTTCTTGAGGTACAATCTCTTATTGAAGCATGAGCCTCTATTGATGCATCTCCTAGTGAGGATATAAACTTTAACAACATGTTAAATGGTTACGTCTATCATGACTCGAGAGAATCTACCATCCTTTGAAGATTTACAAATGCTCATGATGACTGAGGAAATCAACATAGAAGGTGGCAACTCTTATCATTCACAAAGAGGTAGTCAAGGACAAGCTCTTTATACTTCATCAAATAGATCAAGAGATAGAGGAAATTGGAGAGGAGGAGGAAGATTCAACAACAATTTAAGAGGAAGAGGAAGCTTCAATGCTACTAGAGGAGGAAGAACAACACAACAAAGTCAACAAACTCAATCAAACTAGCAAGGTAACTTTACTTTCCATTATTGTGCTAAAGTTGATCATTATGCCAGGGATTGCTTCTCCAATCCGAATAGAAGAGGTGGTTTTAGAGGAGGACAAAGAGGAAGAGGCCAAGATCACATGCATCACAACAACAACAACATAGTACAAGAGGAGGCTCAAACACAGAAGGAAAACGTTCTTATGGCTATGCATATAGAGACACATAAGAGGAAGGTAAACAACAAAACTTGGTATGTAGATAGTGGTTGCTCAGACCATATGAGTCACAACATGAATATGTTTGTGAACTTACACAAACCCGATTCAAGAGTCACAGTTACTACAAGAGATAGTACTGAGCATGAAGTAGTTTACATTGGTGATTGTCCACTTAATGAACATGTTACTCTTAGAGATGTTTTGTTTGTTCCTACTATTACAAGAAACTTGATTTAAGTTGGATAGATGGACAATGGAGTAAAGGTCGATTTTGACAATAATCAGTGGTAGCCTTATCAAAAGAAGGATGGGAATTTTGTGAAAAGGAGAAAAGGTAAACATATTATATACTTATGAAGTTGAAGTTCCAGATTATGCATGTTATACAATGGTTAATGGCACTCAAGTAAGTAAATTATATTTATGGCATAAAAGATTAGGACACATCAGTGTTGGCAGATTAAAAGATATTGCAAACAAATCATTGATTCAAGGTTTATCACAACTACCTAAGCAAGATTTGGACTTTTTTTGTGAGGTATGTCAGTTAAAACAGATACGAAGTCCTTTTTCAAAAGCAGGATTGCAAAGCAGAGGTATTTTGGACTTGATTCATACTGATGTATGGGGTCCATCTCAAGAAGAGTCGATGGCAGGTAGCAAGTACTTTGTAAGATTTATTGATGACTTCTCAAAGTTTACATTCATTTATTTTATGAAATACAAATCCGAAGTGTTTGAGATGTTCAAGAAGTTTAAATCATTGGTTGAAAAGCAAACAGATCGAAGCATAAGAAGGTTGAGATCAAATGGAGGAGGTGAATATTTTTCCAATCAGTTTCTTGATTTTTGGAGGAAGAAGGAATTAAAAAGAAGACTACAAACAGATACACACCTCAAGAAAATGGTGTGGTCGAAAGAAGAAACAGGTCTATCTTGGAGATGGGTAGGTGCATGTTAAATGAAAAGGACTTAACACTTACTTTTTGGGCTAGAGCATGCAATATGGGAGTTCATGTGATGAACAGGTTACCACCTTCTCAAAGTCATGTACAGAAAGCACCTTATGAATTGTTTTATGGATCAAAACCAGATATTGTTAATTGTAGAATTTTTGGAAGCATATGTTTTGTTCATGTTCCACAACAGTTAAGGTCAAAGTTGGATCCAAGGTAAAAAAAAAATGATTTTCATTGGTATGGCAGAAGGGCAACCAGGATATAGATGTGTGAACCGAGATACGGGAGAGGTAATTGTTTCGAGAGATGTTATTTTTCATGAAGATAAATCTTGGTATAAACATGAAGTGCAAGTAGATGAAGAAGAAACTACAAGAAGTCACGAAGAAGAGCCAAGTTCTCGAAGTTCACCAGAGAGTCAAATTACACATGAAGGGATAAATCCTCCCAATCAGAAGTTGAAGAAAATTCTCGATTTGATTTCAAAGGAAATTGAGTCACTGGAAGAAGAAAGTGAAGGTTCTACATCAAGAAGAACTCAAACTCGAAGGCAAGAAAAGCATGGTAGGACAAGAAGCCAATCAAGGTATCCAGTAAGAGAAAGAAAGCAACCGCAAAGATTTTCTCATGAAGCTTATATTGCAAAACTTCTTGAGGAGCAGTAACCAACAACTTTTAAAGAAGCGTCAAAGGTAAACAAATGGGTTAAAGCAATGGATGAAGAAATGACAGCTTTGTATGAGAACAATACATGGAGTTTAGTTCCAAGGCAACCTAACATGAAGGTAAGTGGTAACAAATGGGTGTATAGGATAAAGTGAAACAGTGATGGTTCAGTAAGTAGATATAAAGCAAGGCTTGTTTGTAAAGGTTATGCACAGAGTTATGGCATCGATTATGAGGAGACATTTTCTCCTGTTGCCAAGATATCAACAATAAGGACATTAATAAGTGTTGTTGCAAGCAAGGTATGGAATCTTTATCAATTAGATATAAAAAATGCATTTCTCAATGGTGATTTAAAAGGAGATGTGTACATGGAGCAACCAGCAGGTTATGAAGATCCCAAGAAGCCTACACATATATGTAAACTCTTGAAAGGATTGTATGGTCTTAAGCAAGCTCCAAGGGCTTGGAATTTTAGATTGGTAAAGTTTCTTGAAAAGCATGGATACATGTGTTCAAATGCAGATACTTCTTTGTATGTTAAGGTTGAAGGATCATTGATTGTTTATATCTCAATTTATGTGGATGACTTGATAATAACAGGAAAGAATGAAGGTGAGATAGCCAGGATCAACGAAGAGCTTGGATCTGAATTTAAAATTTTTGATTTAGGAGAACTGACGTACATTCTTGGAATCGAAGTTATGAAAAAGGATGATAGCATATATCTTTTACAAAGGAAGTATATTTCAGATTTGTTAAAGAAATATGGCATGGAGCATTGCAAGAGTATCAGTAATCCAATGGTACCCAATGTCAAGTACAGTGCTGAAGATGGTGAACCTTTAGAAGATCCACTTATCTATAGGTCTTTGATTGGTTCTCTTATATATGCAACTTTAACAAGGCCAAATATTACATTTAGTGTAAGCATATTGTCTCAATTCATGAACAAACCCATAGATGCTCATATGCAAGGAGCTAAAAGGGTCTTGAGATATTTGAAGGGTACATTAAATGAAGTTCTAGGTTATAAATATCATGAAGGTTTGGATTTGAAAGCATACAGTGATGCATATTGGGCTTGAAATAAGGATGATAGAAGGAGTACAGGCGGATATCTGATATTTGCAGGTAATAATTTGGTTTCATGGAGTTCTAAAAAACAGCCTACAGTAGCACTTTCAAGCACAGAAGCTGAATATAGAAGTCTTACAAACGCAACATGTGAGATTATGTGGTATTTGAAGCTTTATGAAGATATGAATCTATCTACAACACATGCACTACTTTTTGGAGATAATGTAAGTTCATTACAGCTCGCGTCTAATCCCGTGTACCATGCAAGAACAAAACACATTGAAGTGCACTATCACTATATCCGAGAGAAGGTGGTGAATGAAGATATTGATATTCAACATGTTGGAACTAAAGATCAATTAGCAGACATACTTACAAAAGCAGTAGATGCTCAGAAGCTTAAGCGAATCACAGTACTACTTGGAGTCAAAGCTTTGGATTTAGAGCTTGAGGGGGGCAATGTTACATAAAAACAAGCTCTAAAGTAATCTTGGAGTCGTGTGGATTTTATTAATTATTAAAAATGGTATATGGAAGCTTGTGGATCTTATTAATTATGAAAAATAACATGTGGACACATCTTCAAATTTAGAGCAAAAGTAGACAAAAGTAGATAAAAGTAAGAAGGAAAGGAGAGGTGCCTAGTTTTAGACAAGGTGCTTCTGTTGATAGCCTCTCAATAAAAAGAGTGGTTCTCTTAGTGTAGGTGTCCAAATTGAATGATTCATGTTGCGTTGTGAAGCTTATAGCTTGTAATATATAAGTAAATCAGTTTTTTTACTGTTTTCAATGAAAAAACACCATGCAAGTAGGCGTTTTTTTAGAT
Source organism: Ceratopteris richardii (assembly GCA_020310875.1). NCBI lineage: Eukaryota > Viridiplantae > Streptophyta > Polypodiopsida > Polypodiales > Pteridaceae > Ceratopteris > Ceratopteris richardii. The sequence continues at coordinate 10,873,680 of CM035420.1, forward strand.
CTTGTTTTTTGTGTCTATCCGGTGCCTCATCAGACACATACCTCTCTTCAAACTTTCATATCTCAGTTGTTATAAGGTTCTTTTGAGTGATTTTACTTGGAGAAGTTTCTTAAGCTCTCATACTCTCTATCCATATCAAAAGTGTCCATATATCTTTAAGTTTTCTTGCTGCTGTACATCAATTTTCAATTCAGATAGTTAGTCATATCTTGTTGTTGCAGGCCTTCTCATGCGTTGACTTCAAGCTGCTTGTTTGAGAGCTCTACTCCACCTTTTTTGATGTTTTTGGTTTCTAAAGCATGCTACTCAAAGTTTACTTTCCGGATATATGATTAGTTTTGTCAAATGCTGCTCAAAGAATTTCTGATGGTTATTTTGCTACAGTGACCTATTTCTGTTTTCTTGAAAGTTTGGAGGAAAGTTTGTTTTTGAAGCTTGGAAATATTTGGTTGGAGTTTTGAAGATCTTGGGAGGTCTCATAATGTTTCGTTGTGTACCTTGATGCTTACAAGTTTGTAAAGACAACATGATGATCACTTCAAATTTGTTGTACCTATGATGCAAACAAGGAAATCATGGTTTATCTGATATTTTATCTTCTATTTTTTTCTCAATATCTTTTTATCTCAAATAAATGTGTTTTCTTTTATATTTCCTGTGACTTATGTGGGTGGAGTTCTTTTTGGTGTTATGTTACATTTCCTCTAAAATGGTGAATCCAAAGGAACTACCCATTCATGACTTCAAAGCTAACTCTGTAACTTTGTCAAGAGGACATTAGTTTTTAGACAGTGAAGCAACAGTAGAAAATGTGGAGCTAGAATCTGATGAAGAACAGGATATCCCAGAAGCTGAGAAGATAGCCAAGGAACTGAAGGAAACCATTAATATCATTGGGCAGCATATCTTTACACTAGGAATTGGAGGTCATAAATATACAATGCTATGTCAGGAATTCTACAAATTTCAGAAAGTTGCAGCTAATTAGAAAAGATGGAAAGCAGTGGGGCTACACAGACTACTGGATGAACCTCTCTTATTTATAAATTTTGAAAGGGTATCACAAGTCATGTCCAGTTTGTTGGAAGTCGGCAAAGGTAATGAGGCATATTTCAGGTGTTCAGTTAAGGACAAAAAGAACAACGAGCTATGGATCACCATTAGAGCATAACACATTAGGGCACCTCTTCAATTCTATCCCATGGGAACTAAATTGGATTGCAATTTTGTCAAAAAGAATAAAGGAACTTATGCTGGATATTCAAAGTTTGTGTATTTCAAAGGAAAGGAAAATGAAGAATTTGCCATCAAAATGTTTCTTCAGTATTTGTGTTTCCCAAAGTTGCCAAGAAATACAATGCCACATAAGCTAGTAACATTGGTCATGCTCAATAATAAGGACAAGACTAAACGATTTAGAGTAATGGATGTAACTCCCTTCATTCATGACTAGTTGTAGGAAGCACCAAAGCATTGGGAACAGAGGAAATTTATGAATGGAGCACTGTTTCCAACAAGAATTATATACCATGTTTTAGGTATGGAGGATGAGCTCAAATTGGCTCTAGAAGCTCAATATTTCAAGAGTTTGATGTCAGGAATTAAAATTCCTTCAAAGAGGATGTTTATAAAAGAAGTAGAAGTCCAGATAAGCATGAGCGTATCCGAAAGAAAAAGGAAAGGGGTATCAAAAGAAGTAATTCCAGTAAAGAAGAGAAGATTAGATCCAAGGAATGTGGTCTTGGAACAGGAAGAAGTGACAAAAGAGGAATGTGAAGTAGCTTAGAAAGAAGTGCAAGCCTCAAAGGAACCCCAACCACCTCAAACAAGCAAGGAACAACTCTATTCATATTGGACTCAAGGTAATGATAAGAGGGCAATATATGAAGCTCAGTATCAGAAAATGTTGGAAAATTGTTCATGTAAAGCAACTGATTGGCTACAAGAGGAGGTGGAACATTATGAAGAACTACATGATCAAATGATGGCTACAGAAACTGAAGAAGTGTTTGTCAAAAAGGAAGTGGAATTATTGTCTTATTTTAAGGAATTACAAGGTCCTCCAGAAACTAGAACTACAGTTGTAAAAAAAAAGAAGGTCTAGAAAAAGGCTGTCCAGAAAAAGAGGTTAACCAAAAAGAATAAGGGCAAGACAGCTGAACATGCACAGATGGAGTTGGCAGTAAAATTATCATTAGAAGAAAAGAATCAAGAGAAAGCCATTGCAATAGAAGAGCAGAGAATGGACAAACCAGGGATAGCTAGTTCCTCACAATTTTCATCACATTCAAAAAGTAATATAGAGAATTTTCTTCTCAAGAGTTTAAATCTCTTAGTACCCAGCACTCAAGTAACCACAGTACAAGCCTCTCTAAAAAACAAAACACTAGAAGATTTGAGTCAAAAGTCAGAAGGGATACAGGTCTATGAAGGATCAACAAAACAAGTTAGTCCTAGGGAGGAAAAAAGGATATGAAAAGGTAAAGAAGTAATGAGGGAAGAAGAGGTTGAAGGAAGGAAAGAATTCAGCAGTGGACTAATAGACACATGATCTCAGCTATATGGGCAAAACCCTCACAACAACCTCATTATCAAATATATGAGGAAAAACAAGGACTGGAAAGTAAAACACAATTATATAGTCAGATGAAAAGTCAAGAGGATGGAAGCAAAAAAGAAGAAAAGGTTGCACTATCAGAAAAATCAGAAAGAACAGATTCTAAGGAATATACAGAAGGGAAAACAGAAACACAAATAAATCAGAGTTTAGAGGAGGTATTTTTTTAATCTAAATCATAATGAAGAGTCCACACATATAGGTAATCAGGAAAAGGAAGAAGAGTTAGCCTTATGGACATAGATGAGCAAGAGGTGGAACAAAAGGAGCAGCAATTGAATGATTAGATGAAGAACTCAGTAGAGAGTGACTCAACTTCAATCCAGGGAAACAAATTCCAGGAAGAGGAAAGACAAGCCATTCAAGAAAACAACAAGAAACTAAGGAAAAGAAGGTAGAAGAGATGGAAGAAGAAAAAGGCTATGAAGAGGAAGAGAATCAGGTTATAGCATATGAGGAGGAGGATGGAGAAAAAAATGGATGTAAAGAGGAAAGGCAGATAGAAGTGAAGCAAATTGAGTTAGAAACTGGCCTTGAAAGGATACCAAAGGATATTAGATATGCATGTCAAATCATCATGAGTAACATAGAAAAATTCAGACCCTCCAGCAGAAATATGATTATATCAGGGATGGTGGCTGAGTCCGAATTTGTAAAAGGTAGTAGGATCATCAAAGAGCAAAAGAAAGAAAAGGAGCAGCTAGAAGATCAGATTAGGGTGATCAAGGAAAATAATGAAATTTTGTCTCAAAGAATAAATTCATTAGAAGAACAAGAGATTCAAAGCCAGAATAAGATTCAATTTCTTGAAAACAAATGTACCAAACAGTTGGAGCATATTAATAAGAAGGAAATGGAATTGAAGAAAATAGAAGGAAGATTTAGAACTCTTCAAAGCTCATATCAGATCATGGTCAAAGCTAAGAAAGATATAAACAGATTGTTGATGGAGGAAGGTCAAATGAAAGAAGAGAGTAAGATTTTACAAATAACCCAAGATGAGAGGGAGGAGTTGAATAAAGAAATTCTAAGGTTACAAGCAGAATTGAAGGAAGTTAAGGAAACGGAGAAGCAAGCTAGTGTGCATGCTGCTAGTGCAATGAGAGGATACAACAAATTACATTTGGATATAGCAAAAGAAAGGAGTGAATGGTATTTGGATATAGCAAAAGAAAGAAGTGAATGGAAATCAGAGAAAGAGTTATTGATATCCCAAAATCAAGGATTAATGTTGATGGTGGAGAAGTTACAGAAAAACTTGGAAGATACACAAAAACAGGTTGAAGAACAGGTAGTGACCACACAAGCAAAGGAACATGAAGGAGGAGAAGATAACAGAATTCAAAATTTTGATGAACAAGAAGTCAAAGTTGTTGAAGAATATTCAGATGAATTTGTTCAAAGGCTTTTAATAGACATGGAATCAAGAATGGAATTCATAAGGAAAATGCATAATGAGTATGAAGAACAAATTGTAAATTTTGCTCTCAATAAAGGAGTAAACCCAGATCAACATCATTGGGCAGCTGATGGGTTGGGAATACCTTTCTGTATGATTATGGAGACTATTAAAAATTATTTAGATTGCAAGGGTAGGACTACCACCAAACAGATATTTGAAATATGAAGAAGACATTAATGTGACTAAGGAGTTGTTCAAAAAGCTAATCCTAAATGGAGGAGCAGATGGTTGGATGCTAATAAGGAATGCAGGAAAATCTGGAAAGAGGCACCTTTATAGTTAAAGATAAATCCAACCTATTGTCCAGTAGCTAGAAGAAGAGAATGGTCAGTGTTTTGGGAAAGAAGAAATGCAGGTCAACTTCCAACAAAATGGCTAAATTTCCCAAAAATAGGAGGACCAAAAGCAGGAACAGGGCCAACAAAGAAGTATATGATTGATATAGTAGAATCTGTTATAGCTACATACAAAGATGTAAATGATCCAGCTTGTATACTATTGGTAAGAGTGATGTGACTTGTGGTAGCATGCATAGAAACCTTCACACATACAAATGTCAGGACTCTCAATTACATTGGATTCAACTCACCTAGAGATGCTCTACTTTTTGACTTAAGTGAAACACCAGATAGAATTTGTTTAATGGCATATTACAGTAGAATAGTATTTTTGGGAAGCCATTATCTTCAAATCTTTGAAGACACTTTTGACTATGGATTTTTTGAAAGAGATTCTGAAATTTTCGGGAATTTATCAGTAATCACTAAATCAAGACTCACTGCATATGAAGGTGCTTATATAGAATACTTGAAGAAAGATGTGATAGATAGACCAGAGGCAGCAGTACAATGGAGGAAAGATTTATTTGAAATGGTCAACCATTTGAATTTTACCGAAAGAAAGAGTCATGACTTGTTGTCTCAGGTTTATCAAAGAAAGAAGAAATGAAGAAAGCTCTCATTATTTTTCTTGTCAGGATATTTTTGTGAGGAGCCAAAAAGTCTAGGAGGGGAAGGATGTTAGAAGAAGCAATTTTTGATGGAAAATTATTTGTAAAATGTCAAAAATGGGTAGACATATTTATACAAATGTTGTAAAAATTGAGGAAGAGTCTTCCTCATGTAAAATAGGATCATATGTATTTTTCCTAGAGTTTTTGGAAGCTCTTAGATAGCATATTTTTAGAATAGAAGGCAAAAAGGACCAATATTCAAGTGTGAAAAGGGACACTTGAAAAGTATAAAAGATAATTTCTTCTATTTGAAGAGGTTAGTTGTATTATTTTGATGCTATCCAAGTGATGAGAAGAGCTTTCCTGCAGAAAATTGTGTTTTCTCCTTTCATGATCTTCCTCTTGATTTATTGAGTCTTATCATTGTGTAATCCATGGAATTTGTAAGCTTTCCTTGTGTATTTTCTGAGTGAGATGAATGAAGATGGATGATTCTCAATATATTGAGTAGGAAAGTGCAGAAGAACAAAGCTGGAATTGGAAATTCTTAGTTTCTACAGAATTACGATTGTCTCGTCTCTATGATACAGGTACTAGTTTCAAAATTTGACTTCATATTTGTATTCTACTATGGAAATGGCATACTTTAGGCACAAAGATAATTGAAAATGCTATTGTAGAACTCAAGATGATCAAAACCCTAGATATTTCTCTCCTTCCTCATAAGTTTCTCAGAAAAACAGTCATCTCAACTCTTATTCTTGGATTCCATTAACTAGAAGGGGCTGTGGTATTTGCATACTTCCCAGATTGACAATTTAAAGATGTATAGTTGATCCTTTGTGCTATAATGATTGGAGAGGACAACTCCAAAGGTTAACAACAAACAATGGCCTACAAAAGAGGACATAGATAGACTCAAACTTTGGTGTGCAAGGGGTTCTCAAGCAAGGTCGTACATACTAAACTCTATCTATGATTTTTTATTACCACATATTAGAGGATGAAAAATATCTCAAGAGACTTGGGATGCACTTGAGATGTTCTTCTCTGTTAATACCAAAACAAGAAAGAATAATCTTTGGAATGAGTTCAAACAAATAAAGAAAACGCCAAAAAAAAGTATCACATAGTTTTTTACCAAGTTCAAGAAGGTTGAGGATTACTAGAGCTGATTGAAGAAGAGTCCATAATGAGGTAGATTCTAAATGGAATTAGAAGTGATAAGCAAGGCAATCCTTCAAAACAACTTATGATCTCATTATCGATGTACAAACTCTATATTTCAAAATATTCCTTAGACAACTCTTCAACCATGAAGCCAACAATAATCTGAAGGAAGGTGATTCCGATCAAGATAGTTCAACAAGTGCTGGTTATGTAGATAAGAAAGAAAAGAAGCACAAAGGCAAGAAGAAGGAAAAGAAGAAAGATGTGATCCCCCAAGACAACTATGCAAGAAAGAGGAAGTGCAAAGGGAAGAAGAAGGGAGAAAAGCATAAAAATCAAATGGTCAAAGTGTTCAACATTGTGCCATTTGTCATAAGACCAAACACACTAATCAAAGTTGGATGTTCAAAGGAAGGACTCGAAGAGGAGGTGCAAGAGGTGGATTTGGTAACAATAGAGGTAGAGGTGGACACACCTTTAACAATGACAATAGAATTCACAATAGAAGGTACTTCAACAATTATTGAGTATATCAACCACATGAAGACTTATTGCTTCTAAGGAATTCGTGCGACAAAGAAAGTAAAGAAGATGATCTTTTATTGTACATACATTAAAGATGTTCAGATCTTGATATAGGCAACATTTCTCTTCTATCTTACTCGAAACGTCCAAACCATATACATAAAGTAAAACAAAGGATGACACCAAACACAATGCGGAGATGATTGGTAATGTCAAAACTTGCAATGGTAGTACAAACATTATGATCAAGGTTCTTTATGCACCATCTATCACTAAAACCATAATAAGTGTAGACCAAATAGTTGAAAAAGGCTTAGAATTTAGGTTCACCCAACACAAAGTTTTGTGGAAGAGCCATGTGCAACACTGGCCAAGATCATAGTGTGATCTTCGATAGAATGCTGCTAGCCAGGCAAACCAGCAGCAGACTTTTACATTCATTTTCTATAGCCAAACTACAAGGAAAACTTGTACCCTTCTAAGTGCGAGGGCTCGTGACTCGTCCTACGACAGCTCGGGGATTTCGAACCTAAAGGGTCAACAACAAACATATTGGGATACATTGTCCCGCCCTAGTGGAGACAACGAGCAATTCTGGTCGCATGAATGGGAGAATGATGGGACGTGCTCAGACTTGGATCAGCGGGCTTATTTTAAGTCTAAACTGCATCTCCATAATTCTATATACCTTGTATCCGCTTTACAAAGGTCAAGTAAAGAAGCTGACGGCGAAAACTATAAGCATGGCTATGGAGGATCAATGGCGCACACAGTTTGACACGGAGGCAGGCGGACAGATTATTTTTGATAATGATGCACGCAGCTCTGTTGACTTTTTTGCTAGAATATGCCACATCATCATTTTCGCAAGTGGTTGAGAAGACGTGAGTACCTTTCCAACTCTCTTCATTCCAAATATTCACTTGGATTGCTTTCATGTCGATTCGCATAAAAGCTACGACACAGAATCCAAGTTTCCTTGTGATTACACTTCTGAAAATTAGAGCAATTGATAAAAAGCTTTGTTTTGCTCTGATTTTAAGAATTGTAATATGATAAATGTTCATGAATCTCTAGCAGAAACAACATGCACTTTTTTGTATTACTTAACAAACTCTTAACAGGTGCTTAAATTCTTAAACGTTATAAGCTGCTAAGAGTTTATAAAATTGATAAGAAAAGATATTTCTATGATCTGCGGAAGTTGAACTTGGGTATGTCTTCAAAAGCTTAAAATTTTACTTTTTATTTTCAGCTTAGAGATGCTACATATTTAGTCTTCCACAATGGAATTTAAAAATATGATCTGTAATAGATAATTAAATCTTTCACTGCAAGTTAAATTTTGACCACAATCAGATTTCTCTATAAATCAAAAAAGAAATATAGTACCAAGAGAGTTATGCAAAGGAAACAATACAAGACTTTATATATGTATTGTTGAACTGTGAGGAAATGTGAAACTGTTGATTGTGAGGAGATCTCTCTCTCTCTATAGACTAGCAAATAGTACAAAACAAAATCTGAATATATAAATAAATATATATATAAAATAAGATAATTATATACATAAATAAATATAAAAAGAATTAGTGTTTTAAATAATTTAATTAAATATATAAAAAAAGGATTACATAAGGAAAAAATCTGAATATATATATATATATATATATATATATATATATATATATATATATATATATATATATATATATATATATATATATATATATATATATATATATATATATATATATATATATATAATAAGATAATTATATACATAAATAAATATAAAAATAATTAGTATTTTAAATAATTTAATTAAATATATATAATTAAATATATATAATTAAATATATAAAAATAGCATTACGTAAGGAAAAAAACTGAATATATAAATAGATATATATATATAAAATAAGATATTTATATACATAAAAAAGTATAAAAAGAATTAGTGTTTTAAATAATTTAATTAAATATATATAATTAAATATATATAATTAAATATATAAAAATAGGATTACGTACGAAAAAAATCTGAAAAAATCCACGCAAAGGTTCTTCGCCACTTTCCTATCACTCCACGAATTAAGAACATGTTTAGATGCAAATCTATAGCTGAGTTAATGTCATGGCATACAAAGAGCACGTCTACAGATAATGTAATGCGAGTGCCTGCTGACTTTGATGCTTGGAAGCATATTGATAGTAAGTGATCAGAGTTTGCTAGTGAGCCTCGGTCCATACGTCTAGGCCTAGCTATGGATGGAGTGAATCCATTTGGATTACGCAGTTCTTCATGGAGCACATGGCCTGTATGTTTGGTCAATTATAATATCCCACCATGGTTGGCCACAAAGAAAGCTCATTTATTATTAGCTCTTATTGTACCAGGTAAGTATAAGGTAAAAAACATGGATGTATATCTTGCACCACTTGTGGAAGAACTACACATTTTATGGGATGGGATTACTGTGCGTGACATGTCTCAACCTATAAGAAGACGAGACGTGCAAGTGCAAGGCATACTTATGTGGACAATGCATGATTGGCCTGGTTATGGTGAATGTTTAGGTTTATCGATTTCGGGTTACCATGCTTGTCCTTTATGCGCACCACGACTCGAAGCACGCTATTCGAAAGCACTACGTAAAACTGTCTATGAAGGACATCATAGATATTTTCCTGATGGACATGTTTTACGTGAAGGACAAATTGGTCGACAAGCATAACACGAAATGAAAGCTAGCGATTGGAAACAACTGTGCGATTCAGAAAATCCAGTTGCTGGCATAAAACGGTTGTCTATCTTTCATGAACTCCCTTATTGGAGTGATTAGTTGATCAATCATTTGGTGGACCGGATGCATATTTTTAAGAATGTGGGAGACATTCTTTGGAAAACTTTGATCAGAAAGAAAGAAAGCAAAGCACAAAGGGAGGACTTAGAAGAGCGAGGTCGTCTGCGAGAGTTGTTGGCAATTACTAAGCCCAACAGAACAGTATCGTTACCAAGAGCTCCTTGGGTGCTTCGCAGGATGGAAGAGCAACAAGTGAAGAAAACAATTTCAGAGTTTCGAACACCTACTAGATGCATGAGGTGTCTAAAGACTGCTTTCACACAAAACGACAATCTTGCAGGACTCAAGTCTCATGATTGGCACAAGTTTTTACAGTTTCTGCTCCCTATAGTTCTAAAAGATTATCTTTCAGAGGATGTATAAAGAACCATTTATAAACTTAGTTCTTTAGTACGATGGATATCTTCTAAAGAGATAAATAGAGATAGCATAGAGAGTGCGAAACTCAATGCTATCGAGGTTGTTTGTATGGTAGAGAAATACTTTCCCACAAGTATTCTCACTATTCAACTTCATTTAATGGTTCATGTGGTAGATGAAGTTGCAATAGAAGGAACTGCACATAGTCGATGGATGTTCTTCTTAGAGTGCTTTATAAAGACATTCAAAGGATTTGTTCGACATAGAGCACATCCAGAGAGTAGCATGGCAGAGGGATGGCTTGTACAAGAATCTCTTGTATTCATAACTAAGTTTCTACGTATGTCGGATCCTGAAATGTCTCGCTTATGGAGCGATGATGAAGATGTTCGTCTCGTAGGCGATGAACCACAAGGTAAAGGATTGCAGAGAAAAATGGATGCAGCTTTCAGAGAGAAGGCAATTAATTTTTGCATAGTTAACTCTGAGCCTATGCAGAAGTGGTTAGAAAGATATGAGCTTGTTAAGGAATCTAACACAAAGGAAAGAGCTCAGTCTCGAAGAAATTGTTCCACTCGATTTCTGCCTCTTCTAGAAAGTCATCGACCTCTTCCACCTTTTCCAATGAGCAAATGGCTAGATACAGCGGTTTCACAAGCAAAGGCAGCGGGTGAAGATATCTCTGAAGAAGAAGAAGAACTCGCAAAAGGATGTGACTGGGAGTATATTAAATACGGTGCACTATGGTCTCATGGACGACACTTTCGAGTCGCACGAATCGATCAAAATAGTTCTACTTTTGATAGTGGAGTGATGGTGAATTTTGTACAAAAAAGTAGAGTGAGTGCAAGAGATGATCATGCTCTAGAAGGCGAGCTAGATTATTGTGGTGTGATTCAAGACATCTTGAAACTATCTTTCAGAAAGTTTGATTACTTTGTTTTTGATGTGAAATGGTTCAAACTAGTCACCTCTGAAAGAAACGCAACAGTGAGACGGGATAAAAGCGGTTTGCTTCAAGTAGACTCCACAAGATTATGGACACATGAAAGGGATACATTTGTACTTCTCGAACACTATGAGCAAGTTGTTTTTATACCAGATTCAAAAGAACCAGAGTGGCTATTTGTTTTACAAGTCCCTCAACGTAGTAGACAATTTTTTGAGAACATAGATGTAGAAGAAAGTCCATCTCTAGTGGACTCAGAGATTCATTCGATAGTCAAGGAGGAAGAGATCATTGTTCGAGAAGAAGAGGTCATTGTTCGAGAAGATGAATCAATAGATGATGATCAGGAAGAAACCAGCATAGCAAGCGATTTAGAAGCCATCAATATAGAGATAGATATTCTCGGTGCATCGGATCTTCAAAAGGATGCTAGACTAGAGGACTTTTGAATAAAACACTTGTACGTACTAATTTTTGTTTTTTTTTGTTTATTCTCTATATTACTTTTATTGTCGCGTGCTGATTTCTTGAGTTCTTTTATTATAGAGCACGATGGGAGAGAGTCCTCCAGTGACTCCACATTTCATGACAGAGGAGCAGTTTTTGGAGTTCATCTTTGAGGTTCCTCCCGCGTATATGGCTGTTGCATCATAGTATTGGATCGCTCGAGGTAGCACTCCTCCCGGCCTCACTCTTGGCGGCTTTACTCTTGCCAGCCTCACTCTTGCTGGCCTCACTCCCACCGGTGTCCCTCCTGCAGGTGTCACTCCTGCTAGTGGTGCTACTCCCATAGGAGGTATGTCTCTTAGCTTTGTGACTCCACCACGACCATCTTTTCAGCCATCTCCTACTGGGTCTACTAGTAGACATGTGCATTCGACACCTCAACGCGATACAGGTTCTAGCCCGTCTCTTAGATCAAGGTCATGCTATGGAGCAGGAGGTTCTAGGAGTGGATCTACAAGTAGTTCTGGAGGCAGAGGAGGCGGCTGTTGTGGAGGCACTGCGACGGATGTTGTGTCACCCGCTTCTACTCCTAGGACGAGTATCTCAGATGTAGGTATGCCACGTAGTACACCACGTACACCTTGGGGTGCTCATGACCATGATGACTCCAAGGTGTATAGTATCCGAGATGGAGCTCCGGTGATGGATGCAGCTAGCAAAGCAATGCGTGCACGCATACGACAGCTTTGCTCCATCCAGTTTGGAAACTCTATCATGTTGAAATGGAGTGAACAGGATAAAGATTGGAAGAATTATATCATAGAGACGATTTGTCAAGAGTTCCGACTAGCCGATGGATAATCTCTTATCAGTTCAGAGTAGATTCTGCACACTGCACATGAGGTTATGTCCCATGGACGATCGGAGGCTCATGATGCTTTCAGAGCAGGCTTGCAAAAGTCTGTATGGTTAGATGCTGAGGAGTGGGACGTGATTCGTGACGAGTAGCAGCAGACTCCTGACCGATATCGCAAGTAGCGAGATGCCGTAGCCACATGTTTAGATACGGTTGGACCGTCACATTTGGGCAGCGGCAGATATGACACGATGCGTCATGAGTTTGTAAGTACCATTTCATTTATTGCATTTATTTGTGTTAAATTTCTCATGTATGTTCCTCTAATCTTTTGTATATTTGTTTTAGGAGCTGGCAATGGGTCGTCCTCCAACACGAACGGAGGAGTCTTACGGATATCGTCATGGGTTGATTGCACTATTGGAGGACTTGGAGGTATGCGGTGCGGTCGTTTCATGGGAGCATTTGCGATGAGGTAATTAATTTATAAACTTGGTTTTTACTTGTTGTTTGTAATTTTCATGTGAATTTATCTCATTCCATTAATGTTCTTTGTTGCAGGACTGTTGATATGGAATGTTCTTTGCATGTGTATGGCAGTGGAACACAAAAATTTTGTATTTGATTTTCATATGGCAATGCATTGCTTTGCCACATTTTGTAAAAGCGTCATATATGACAGTGGTTTGCCACACTCTTGTACATGCTTCATTATTGAAATATATAACTTTTGTACATGGTTCGTGATTCATTCTGATTATCTCTTTTGTGTCCAATAATACTCTGTTTCATGAAATCATATTTCGATTGACATTAGAGTACAAATCACATGTACTCGGTTTTTTCTGGGTAGAGTGTATTGTCTTTTGTTAAGCAACATCATGGTAATGTTGCTGTAGCAAAAGACAACACACTCTGCCCAGAAAAAATTTTGCAGGTATAGTCGTTGGTATACGCAATGGTACTTTCAGTAATGTCATTGGAATAAGCGTCGGTACACCCAACAGCCGATGGTATACGCGACGGAACACCCAGCAGCGACCTCGATATGGGCGCCGGTATGGGCGTCGGTATTACGGACGCATATACTGACGCGTATACCGACGCATATACTGACGTGTATACCAATGGTTATACCGACGCGCATACCGACCTTTACACCGACGTCGCGGCAAATAAAGCCACATTCATTTTCCTCGGTAAAAACCTCGGTATATCATCGATCTGTTGTAGTGACCAGAAAGGAAAATAGTAACACGATGCGACATCGGGTAACAGCAAGGTCCTTTCCTTAAATATTTTACAAATAAAATGGTCAATTCGTTTCTTTATATGCATTAATAAATGACGCGTTTCTCTATTATACTGATCTACGTTCTATGTCCCTCTGTGTTCATTGTGGATATACTAGAAAATGGAACTGTTTTAGTGAAAAACTGTAAATTTCGTACGATTCATAATACCTCGTAAATCAAGAGGATCTAAGCGTGATCTATCATCTATGGCAAGTTGTAGCAACACGCGCGCGCGCGCCCACACACATATATATATATATATATATATATATATATATATAGAGAGAGAGAGAGAGAGACGTTCTCTTCTGCAACTTCTATACTGAGGTGGCAACTTGTTGTTGATCTGATGTCGGATGATTTTTCTGCTTTCATTTTGTATCTCAGAATCATTTTTCCGTAAACGAGATCCATAAAATGAAGTAAGATGCTGTTGTTTTGTACTACAAAGTCATGTGTTAATCATCCGCTGTTGGGAAGGTGAGCGATCAAAGATTATATGCGAAGTCTAAACTCTAACAAATGGAGTTCAGACTCCAGAGAATTCTGAAAATTGGTTTCAAGTCTTAAACATAACAGTTTCCAAGACCACATATGAACACGAGATTATAAGTGAGGCTGACAGAGAACACGGCTTCAATAAACTTGCTCTTTCTCTATGTCATCATTTATTTTCTTTCTGTTTCGTTTATATGCCCCTTCTCATGTATAGATGTATTCAGAAGTTTGCGCATATCGTCAGAATCAAAGACAAATACATACACATGTTTGCACAGATAGCCAAGGATACATATATGTGACACCCATAAACAAAGATGCATATAGGTTCTGAAGCAAAAGTGCATGCAGATAGACTGCGTAGGAAATTAGAAACACACATAATAACACACACACACACACACACACACACACATATATATATATATATATATATATATATATATATATATATATATATATATATATATATATAGATAGAGTTGAAGTTTGAGGTCTCTGGAAGAACGTGAAGAGCCCAAGGAAGAAGAAGAACATTGAAGCACAACACACAATACTGAATGTATTAGCAAGTGAATGTACAAAGGTGAGTGACCCTTCAAGGTATATACAAGTCATATAGAGGAAAGAAATTGCCCCGATGATCCTAGTGGGTTCAGACATATCACTACCCAGATATTTCAACAGATGCCCCATAGGAGTGATGAACTTAACAAGGTGTTAGCACTCATGTATAAGGAAGAGTGAAGCTATGTGGAATCAATCCATAAAAGATAGTTAGCCCAAAGCTTTGTGGAAAGCTTAAAACTTCTCCCTAAGTAGAGACTTTGTGAGAAAGTTTGTAGCATTCTCCTTTGTGGAAACATATACCCAAAAAAGATGTCTCTAGTAGAGAACCTCTACATGACATAATGATAGTGCACCTCAATGTTCTCAGTGCAAGCATGGAACACATGGTTCATCACAACTGCCAATGCACTCTAATTGTTAGCGAAGATGGTGGTGGTAGAAAAATCACCAACACCCAAATCAACCATAAGGCATCTAAGCCACACACACTCAATAGTCACTATGAAAGCTGCCCTATACTCAGACTCATAACTAGAAGTAGCCACAATAGGCTATTTCTTGCTCAAACAAGATATGCAACAACTTTCATTATGAAGCAAAAACAACTACTGGAAACATGAGTGTCATAGCAACTAGCCGAGTTAGAGTCCGAAAAAACATGTAAATCAAGTGGTAGTGATCCCACCTAAACAATCCAAGTAGTTGGGTATCACTCAAGTAGCAAAGGATGCGCTTAATTTCCTCCCAATGCTTGACACCTCGGTAATGCATAAAACTTCTCATATGAGATATAACAAACATAAAATTAGGGCCAATGATGCATAAGTAAATGATGCATTCAACAACCTCCTAATATAGAACAACATTAAATGCATTGCCAACATCCTCAAGACTCAATCATAAACATGTCTCCGTAGGAGTGGCAATAGGTCTCTAGTCGTCAATGCCAAAATTTTTCAATAATATGTTTTTTCTTTTACACAAAGTTATTCTGGCATTAACTTGCATAATCAAAATGCCCAAAAAATTATTCAAATGCCCCAAATATGACATCTCAAATGAGGCATGCAAACCAATCTTAAAATCAGCAATATGGTTCTCATTAGGACTAGTGAGTAGCATGTCATCAACATAGAATACAATGATCAAAAGCAAATCATTTGCATGCTTAACATATAAGGTTCTCTTAGTTTGAGTGTTCTCAAAACCATGTGCAACCAAGTAGGCATGCATCGTTTCATACCAAGTACGTGGTGCTGGCTTGAAACCATTTAATGCCTTTTTCCATGTGCACACTTGGTTTTCATGCCCTTTCTCAACAAAATCAGGGGGGTGAAAAACATACATTTCTTCATGTAAGTCACCATTCAAAAATCGAGTTTTAATGTCCAAGTGATTTACATTCCAATGATGATGAGGTAAAGTGAACTGATTCTATGAACACTAGTGTTTCAGCATGTGGGACAGAAAGTCTCATTGAAATCAATGCCTCTATCTTGAGCATAACCTTTTGCAACATGCCTAACCTTTTTCTTGTATACCCACTTAGTGATAATTGTCTTCTTGTTAGGAGGCAAATCACAACCTCCATCGATAATAACACGAGTTAGAGATTCATCTTTTATAAAAATAGATAACCTTGAGCTTTGGTAGTGAGCCAAGGGTGCAGAAGGAATTCACCCATGAAACCATCTATACTAGGATTCAGGCTCATGTAGGCACACTGTATGATTCTTAGAATATCATTTCCCACCTTTGCATCCATTTGAATAAGTTGGAATAGACTCACTTAATGACGAATTCCTTTCAAGACTTCCTCAATATCTACCTCTTGAGTATTTTCGTGAGGGCAAGTTAGTTCCTCCTTTAGTGAAGGTGTCACTCTGTGCTAAGATTCCTCAATCGACACTCCTTCCTCAAAATTAGCCCTCTTGCATTCTTCTCTTTCCTTGATTGCATGTTGCTCCTTTGCACGTGTTGTCATTGTTTTCCTAGCCCTAGTCTTCATAGGCACTCTCGATGATGAAACAACATAAGATTGTGGGGCCATACCTTCATCTTTTGAGGCCACAACAATCATATGCATTGGAACGATGCGATAATGAGGGAAATCCTTTGCATAATGATCCTTGCCCTCAGGACAATGTTGACACGGAGGTGCACCCTTTGATAAGGAGCACCTATTCTGCATATGGTCATACTCTCCACAATGATAACACCTTAGCATCCTAGTATATCAAGGTCTATCTTGCCGATTCTCCTCTCTATTATGTATATTTTATGTAATAGCATAAAAACTATGAGGAACCAGATTGTTGTCTCTATATAGGGCTCCCTTGAGGTAATAATAGTCATGAGCCTCATGGCCACTTTTACCACAAAATTGACAGCTTACTCTATAGGGGCAGTTCATCTAAGAATGACAGCTCTTGTTCCATGTGTTGCACCAAACTTGCCTTCGGATGTCTTGAGAGGTCTGCAACTTTTCCACTGCTCAGCAAAGATGAACCACTTCATCTTTGTTCTAGCATGCAGGTGGGGAGACAAAACTTCCTCCTTCAAAGTGCATCCTAGCATACTCTATGCGAGAGGTAGTTGCTACAAAGATGTTCAGAGTAGCATCGAGCATGAGAGATTCCCAAATCTTTTTCTTAGAAAATCTAGGAAGTGCCTTGTCTATCCACATTCTGACCAAGAAATCTCCTAGTGAATTTTGTAACTAGGAGACAAGTGCTTTAGTACGAGTATGTAATTAATGAAATGATTCACCGGGGGTATAATGTGAGATCCTCAAGTTGATCTAGGCCGGCTTTGAAGATTCGCTCAATTGGAATGTTTGTGAGAATAAGTCTGCATAGCTTCCCAGGTGGTGAAATTCCCATCTCCATATTGTTTGTACCACTTTTTTGCCAAACCTTCCAATGTCAAAGGAAAAAGATCAACATCACATCCTCTCAATGTTGAAGCCCACAATTGTAACATAATAAGATAAATCTCCTCCTCACATGGGTGTTTGCATCTTCATATGTTGATGCCTTAAAGGTAGGGAATTTAATGTTCAACCTTGAGAGTAGGTTGGACAGGTCCTCCATTGGCACTTTTACTTCCTCTAAAGTATGTGAAGAGAAATCCAATGTCCTTCTAGGCTTCTCCTTTGAGAGTGGAGTTGAAGCCAAATCAATAGGAAAATTTAAGTGTAGATGGGAGCTACATTGACTAGCCATAGGTAAAGAATACTTCTTGAGGCTCCTTTGTACATGAAGAGGATCTATCTCTGCTCGCGTAATCGAGGGCTGTGATTGAAGACGAATGGCCCCATCAGAACAGAATTTTCTATGGCCTCCCTGTGTGACTACACATCGGGTGCTTTCTAGTGTGCTTTGGGATGTAAGATGCGAGTTAATGCTGTAAGCAGTGTTTATCTATGTTTTAAGGGCTTAAGCTATAAAATATCTAAGATCAACGTATTTAACTATTGACCTAAATCAAGGAGTAATTACTTACTATCACTTAGGTCATAAAATGATTTAAAGTTCAATGAGTTATTACTATGACCATATGGTTGTGCAGCTTGATACCTAGACAAACCATACTGATATGATTGAGAGACTTAGGTTTCACTAGTAATGCGATCTTCCATGAATTCTTTTTCTTCTAGTTCTATATTGACTACGTTCTTCTTAGATTGAGTGCTTTTATTTATAGCTTGAGGTAATAAAACTTCAAAAATAAAAGATGAAGAAATAGCATTCTCATTCATAGACTCATTACTCACAGAAATCAGGAACATCTATAGAACAATATAGATTGATGATTGATCAAGTGAGTCACTAATTGCATAATCTATGATGTGGATTACGTAAAATTGTTCTCTTTTTTATCCTAATCATGAATATAAACTACTTCAACAAAAAAACCTTTTACATTTTTAAGTAAGAATGCTAGGATAATTCTCTAAAATCCTAATACAAGATTAACCTAAAATAAATTGATATAGGAAAAGTGGAAGAAGTAGCACGTATGCAACTCCAATCTCCCGATCTCAACTGCTCATAAATGCACATCAATGCTCTACAAAAAATATTAGTAAAACATAACTTTTTTTATGAAAAATAAAGTATTTTTAAATTACTTTCAATCTTTATCATATATATATCCACTCAGATTTTCCATGCATACATCCATGTTTTTTCATTCATACAAACACATGTACTCATTCTTCATACACGTGCATACATCTTATACTTTTAATCATGTATCTTACTTGCACATGCACTCTCAATCATACTTATCATGCACATGTGCATATCACCTATATTCACGCTCATGCACATTCTCATATGCATACACACTCACTCTCACATTCATTGTCATCATGTATACATCTAATTCATGCATACTCATTCATACATGCATCTAACTCTTATGCATACACATTCGCATATATCCACATGCATCTAACAGCATGCATAGTCATGCATATCTGCATCTAATATCCGTATGCATTCTCACATCCTGCATGAAAATACTAACTTACTTATGCATATGCATTCTCATACTTTCATGTACATTCACACATGTATATGCATACAATTCCTTCTTATACATTCGTACTTTAGTCATTCATGGATACTTATGCACATGCATTTATGCATTCCTAGATAAACATGCATACAATCACATGTATATTCATGAAACCTACACACTCTGATATGCATGCATGTACCTCATGCATTCTCATGCATACATGCATGTAACTATTATGCGTACACATTCTCATATATGGACATGCATCTAGCATCATGCATACTCATGCATACATGCATCTAAGTCTTATGCATGCATGCTCTCAAACATATATACCTACTCACAAACATGCATGTACTTCACTCATAAACATGACTACATACTTACATTAATACATGTATATGCATACACTCAATTATGCATGACACATGTACACATTGCTTACATGTCTAACGATAATGAATCTATATTGATTATAGTCACCAGTCTTAGAATGTATATGCATATAAATCAATACTTTTTTACCTGTATATAATTCAAAATACTCAAAATATTTGAATTTTCCTACATACAAACTTACTTCCACTTGAAATAAATTTTGTAACGATCATATAGCTATAAGAAGAATGCAAGTCATGCTGTAATATTATGATCAATAACCTCAAGAAAGAAGAACACATGTTCCTATTATCTTATTATCTTATTTCTTGGTTTTCTCATGTAAAGCGAAAAAAAGAAGCGGATATATGAATGAACTTCTCATTCTCCCTCTCTCTCTCTCTCGTCTTTTCCGTTGCATAAAGCAACATCCAACGTTGTCTCTACTCATATCCATGAATCTCCGTTTCTCTCTCTCTCTCTCTCTCTCTCTCTCTCTCTCTCTCTCTGTCTCTCGCCCCCCCCCCCTTCTCTCTCTCTCTCGCTTGTGTTAGGCTATCCCGTGTTGAGTAAATTAGGGTAGTCAATGAGTGAGGCAGAGCTGCAAGCTGTAGGTTGAGTCGGATGGCAACCGAAAGGACAACCACCCGTTGGATAATCGTCAAGCTTCAGATATGTGAATGCGGTAGGAAGAGGTCTGGGACCTCCAAAGGCATTGATCGGAGCACGAAGCTTCTCTGATATAGGGCCTTATTCAATAGCAATTGGAAGTCATTGGTGCAATGAGAACAGATGAGAGGAGGCGGTACACATTGGTACTAGCATCGGGGGGCTCAAAACAGACGATCTATAGAATATTGTCAGTGATGCGTTGTTCTTTTAGCAATGCAATAAGGTATACAGGAGGAAATGGAAGCTCCTAGTCAATACGCATGTAGCTATGGTGGCAAGGACCTCGGAAGGGGCAGCACCGATAGCTTGAGCATGCGATTGGATCTAGAGGTGAGGAGGCACGGGTGGCTAGCATGGTATCGTCCCATCTCCTTCAAAAGCAAACTGAAGTCCCCATCTTTGCATTAAACTATGTGCAAACTGAAGTCCCCATCTTTTCTCTTGTGAGAGAAGAACCGAGGTCATAATATTCATACATGAGGATAAGATACACAACTTTAAGAACATTCATAGAATTGAATGAATGTTCTTCAAAAAACCTACTCTCATCTGCAAAAATTTTCAATAAAATTCTGTAACATATACGTCAACGTTGATAAAGGAGATGATGCAGATATGGCATAATTATGAGTATCTGCCTTGAAATCATTGGACATGAGGGAAATCGATCCATATCTACAGATGCATCCCTTTCCCACGATACATCAATGTCATAGGATTTAGTGTCTTATTAAGATCTAACATGCAAGGAATTCTTGGAATTAATATATACGCGATCTTCGATGCATCAATGGTAGAGGCGCACGTCAAAAAAGCTCATAAGAAGGATGTAATGTCACAAGAAAATGTGAACGTGAAGTAGAAACTAGTCACTCGTCAGGGGGCCAGAATAGATCCCCTCTCTCTCTCTCTTCTCTTTCTCTCTCTCGTCTCTCTCTCTGTCTCTCTCTCTCTCTTTCTCTCTCTCTCTGTCTCTCGCTCTCTCTCTCTATCTCTCTACGTGCATGCAGCAATCGGGGAAGGAAGGAAAAAGGAAAAGTCCATTACCTGCAAAAAATATGAGTCGAGTAAAAACAAAATATGAACCTATATAGACTTCACACATATGCGCATGCTTTCTAAATTTACCATAGAACATGCTTTTTCACACACCACACTTTAACACACAACTCACACACACTACACTTTTAACATACAAGTCACACACACCACACTTTAACACACACACACACCACACTTTAATCACATGTTTTCTCTTTTGGTTCTATTTGGTTTGTTTATATTTTATATAACTCCTTAATATTGTTTAATTTAAGCTTACATGAAAGTATAGTGTAATTAAATACTTTACTATTCACATACACACATATATTACGATAGAGAGTTAAATCATAATATAAGATTTATTAACTTAATGTAATCATATTTTTTTAATGTTTATTAAATCAAATGTTCACACATATCACATATATGTTGATGGTCACATATTAATTCATAGTGATAAATAATTCTACTTATATAGAATATCTATGAGTACACATATAAGCATGTATGCTTACACACATATCTACATATACTTTTACACACCTATACATACATATACACATGCAAACCTTTAAACACATTCACATAGCACAAACACACTTTCTTAAATACTCATATATATAGATAGACTCATAGGTTTATACCCATAGCCGATGGTAGCAAACACAAATAGTTATCATACACACAATCACACAAATACATAGACACTTATTGTAAAACCTAATACAAGTATGCACAGGTAGGGTATATAGATGGTTTCATGTAAGTAAATATTGATGCACTTTCACACACATAGATATATAGACACTCTTATCCATATTCATAAACCCAAATGTGCATAGATGTTTAAAAAAACATGAATATATTTAACCCCTGTTTAGAGTTGAGGATCTAGAGAGATGCTATAGTCAGAACTAGGATCTCATGAGCTAAATGTTTCAGATTTTAAGGAAGCCTACTTGTATAAAATAGATCTACTTCTACTAAGTGTCGTAATTTGAGTTTTCCATTCTCCTATCCTCTTACCAATCATAAGTTCTTGAACTCTTATCTTTGACTCACATACACATCCCTACTTTGTTTTCTAATTATTTATTTAAATAATTTTAAGAACTTACTTTTTCTATCAAAAACATGTTAATTACTAACTATGAAATACATGAAAAAGAAATTCCACATTAAAAATAAATACAGATTAGAACTATTTCACCTGATTAACTGCATGCTTCATCTTCATTGTTGTCATCCAAGAAGCCTCATCTAATTCCTAGTCGTTGCTTGAGCTTCTTTTGATTAGCTTAATCCTTTTACCTAACTTTAACTATTGTGTTCTGTATCATTTTCATCTTTCTCATCTGCAAATAGCTTTTAAAATATTTTAGTAAGCATTTTGTAAAAAAGAAACTTCTTTTTTTGTTTATCAAAATGTTTCATATTCAAAAGAAAAATTATCTCTTGATTTGTTTAATCTAATAGTTAAATTCTATGTATTTGTTCATAGATTGGCTTGATCTTCAAGTTGGTGTTTTAATAATTTCTTCTATTTTTTTGCAATGGTAAATTCTTAGTTTTCTTGTTCAATTTTAATGGTTTTGACTTTCTTGAATTTATGTTCATATTGTTCTCAATTTGTTTAATATTATCGTCAAGAAGTTATTTCTCTATTTCATTCGTTTATTTTCACAGTTTCTATTCATAGTACTTTGTTTGATCACTTCTTGTTTAATTCCTTCTTATGTAAGTTGATTGTTTTCATGTTTGTTAATTTGAGTTTGTAATTCTCTAACTTTTTCTTGATAAAAAATTTACTCATTAGTAAGAAGCATTGGATCAAATGAATCCTGCATATTTTCAAGTTTCCTTGCTCGTACTTGTATTTCATGATAAAAGTCACTTTGCATTATATCCAAATCTTCTTCCATAATTGGTTCAAAATTTTGATTTTCCTCCTTTGTTTTACTGCTTTTGATTTCTTCTATTAGTTAATGTTCTCGTTTAAATGTCCTCTCACTTATTTGTTCGTTTGTTGTGAGGTTCACATGTATGTTAGGTTTCGATAGTTTTTGGTTTTCTTCATATGGATTTGGTGGATTTGGGTTGGTTTGGCTCTACTCTATGAATTCCTTCATTCCACCCCTTTCTAGATCTAATTTTAAAGGTGATATGTCTTGACAATTACAATTTTTTCTCTCATTTTCAATCACTAGTTTTCGTCTTCTTGCATCTTCATATGCCCTACAAGTCCAAAATGTATAAGCATATTGGTCACACCAAAAACATTTTAAAGGTCGCATTCGAATGCTATTTGGCATTCTTGGTGGAAGTCTAGGGCTTGATCTTCTAAAATCGTCTGAATGTAATTGAGAAGAAGAGCATACATATTGACCTTGGTATTTTCTCTCATTTTCATGCTTAGCTTTAGCTAATTCTAATTCTTGTATTTTTTTGGACAACAATTCATATTTCTAATTCATTTCTACAATTTCAACATTCATTTCCTCTTTGCAAGATCTAAGGCCTGATCCTAATGCTTCTAGAGTTTTCGACATGGCATTTATAGTATCATGTAAAGTTGAAATAGATCTAAGTTTATTTTCTATAGCTTCATTTGCATTACTATCCATTTTCATAAATGTTTCTTCGCATTTTCTCAATTCTTCATCAATTAATGCATTTACATATGCGTCATCATAAACACTCTTTGGAATTTGCTCTTGCAATTCATTTGCATACGACTCAATACTTTTACTTTGATATATATTTTTCATTTTTGTATGTTGCTCTATTTCACTTAGTCACGTTTGAATCTTGTTAAACTAGCACTATGTAGACTTGATGCAAAGTAAAAATTCTTTTAATGCTTTTATGCTCTTTAAAAATATGCAGGTAATAATAATCTTATTATGTGTTTTTGATAAAAATACAGTATGATATGTAGTTGTACTGAATTGAAAAAAACTTGAAAACTCTTTACCTTAAGTTGTTTGATGTAGAAGCTTTAATGTGCACACTAATTTTTGTTTTTCTTTACAAAAAGAAATTTATAAATAAATCCTAAGTACAAAAACTAGAAGTGATCATGCAATGAAGATCTTTTTTTATGTCGATGGCGTGGGCGAAGTGTCAAGGCTCCTCCTTTTTGAATGCTCCTCTTCCCGTGGAGGTGCTCAACTCCTGAAAGAATAGCCCTCAACAACGAGGGAAAAGGGTTTATGCCGTCACGTTCACCAAATGTGGAGGGGTGTGATTGGAGACCAAGGACTGGATCAAAACTGAATTTTCTATGGCCTCACTGTGTGACTACATGCGGGGTGTTTTTTAGTGTGCTTCAGGATGTAAAATGTGATTCAGTGTTGTAAGAAGTGTTTATCTATGTTCTAATGGCCTAAGCTATAAAATATCTATGACCATCCTATTTAATTATTGGCCTATGTCCAGAAGAAATTACTTAATGTCACTTAGGTCAAACAATGAGTTAAAGTTCAATGAGGTATTACTATGAGCATATGGTTGTGCAACGTGATACCTAGACAGACCATACTTATATGATTGACAGACTAAGGTTTCACTAGTAATGCGATCTTTTATGATTTCTTCTTCTTCTTCTAGTTCTATATTAACTATGCTCTTTTTAGATTGAGTGATATTATTTATAGGTGGAGGGAATAAAAATTCAACAATAAAAGATGAAGAAATAGCATTCTCATTTACAAACTCATTACTCACAAACATCATAAACAAATATAGAGCAATATAAATTGACAATTGATCAACTGATTCACTAACTGCGTAATCTTTGATGTGGATTAAGTAAAATTGTTTTCTTGTTGATTCTAATGAATGTAAAATACTTCATAAAATAACGTTATACAACTATAAGTAAGAATGCTAGAATAATTCTCCAAACTCCTAATACAAGATTAAACTAAAAGAAATTGATATTGGAAAAGTGGAAGAAGTAGTTTGTATCCTGGTGCGATTTCTCTCTCTCCCTCTCTCTCTCTCTCTCTCTCTCCCGCACCTGCCCGCCACCCCCTCCTACTCACACTTGTAGCCTCCTACTGTTGCCCCCATCTCCACCTACCCTCCACTCGGCCCACCCTCCACTCCACGCACCCTCAACTCCACCCACCCTCCACTCCACTCCACCCACCCTCCACTTCACCCACCCCCAACTCGACCCACCCTCCACTCCACCCACCTCCAACTCCACGCACCCCCAACTCCACCCACCCTCCACTCCACCCTCCCCCAACTCCACCCACCCACCACTCCACCCACCCTCCACTCCACCCATGCCTAACTCCACCCACCCTCCACTCCACCCACCCCTAACTCTACCCACCCTCCATTCCACCCATGGCACCCCCAAATCCACCCACCCTCAACTTCATCCACCCTCCACTCCACTCCACCCAGGACACCCCAACTCCACCCACCCACCACTCCACCATCCCACATCTCCACCTACCCTCCACTCCGCCCACCCTCCAATCCACCCACCCTAAACTCCACCCACCTGCCACTCCACTCCACCCACCCTCCATTCCACCCACTCCCAACTCCACCCACCCTCCACTCCACCCATCCTCAACTCCACCCACCCTCCACTCCACCCACCTTCCACTCCACTCCACCTACGGCAACCCCAAGTCCACCCACGCTCCACTCCACTCTTCCCCGACTCCACCCACCCTCCACCCACCCTTAACTCCACCCACTCTCCACCCACCCTCAACTCCACCCACCCTCCACCCACCCTCAAATCCACCCACCCTCCACTCCACCCACCCCCAACTCCACCCACCCTCCACTCCATCCTCCCCCAAATCCAACCACCCACCACTCCACCCACCCTCCACTCCATCCTCCCCCAAATCCAACCACCCACCATGTTGGAGCAAGTCTATGACAAGCCTAAGTATTGGCTTGAGTCTCACAAAGTCTTAGAAGAAGCTTTAAAAAGAAGACTATGTAAAGTTCACTTGTGAACTACCTCTTGTAATTTTTTGAAGAGTTTACGTAATGTAAAAGTAAGAGAATCTTAAGTGGTTGAGTCCACATGATAAAAAACGGAAAGAGGAGCCACGAATCCGTGATTTGTGGTAGGTAGAGAATCAAATCAATCATTGATTGATTGGAGAGTGATTGAGGGAAGTTAGCCTCCCAAACTCAACTATAAATAGAGGGCAGTTTTAGTCGTGCTTAGAGAGACCTATGTGAAGACCTCCAAGAGGTGTGATTACAAGGCACACATATGTATCAGTAAGTCATTGTATTGTACAAGCAATATACTTTCATTTTCATGATTATTTGAGTTCATATGTCCATGTTCTTGTGAAGTGTACTACTCAATGCCATTACTCTCAGTTTTCTCAGTCAGATTGCAGAGATTGTTTCGCTGAGCTTGGTGCATCATTTTCCCTGATACAACTTGGTAAAGTTAGCTCTATACGTCTACTATATGTTCACAAAGTTTCATGTCATTTGGATGTTGCAATCGTCAGTTATGTTCAGTTGAAGTCAATAGTGTCTGTTCATCTTCATTTCTCTGGCAGGTACCCGACTTTTCACTCATCTTGTCAGAGCCATTTCTCAGTGGTTACTTATCCAAATTCAATGATTTAAAGCTTTTTAGATTCAGCTTACTGTTTAGTATAACCATACAAATTTTCATAATCATTGGATTCCTACATTTGAAGTTTTGTTTATTGTTTCTGCTCACTGGTCTCAAACTGTAGCAGCCCGTGAAAATCGGGATGATGTCATCACTTGTTAAAACTCATTCTCAGTGTGTGGTTTATTATTTTTGATGCAATTTCTCTTGAAATTTAGCTCTTTAAGCTACCTAGACTTCCCCAAGAGGAATTAAGCTAATTGCTGCTGTGCTCAGAGAATTATGTAAAACACTGGACAGCTGTATGAACCAAGAATAGCAAGTTTTCACCTCTGAGCTAACTCCAACTTATCTGTTTTGATCTATCTTTATGAGAGTGATCTTCCAAGGTACATAGGGTGTATAATACATCCATTGGCAAGCTAAAAGGGCCCACCATATACGCTTGGAGTTCATTTGGCTGGTGTAGACCAAGGATTTTGCAACACCTCTTCATCTTCAAGCACATACCTATCCATCTCTTCACAGTGGTGTCAGAGCAAGATTGGACAACATGGCAGATGGATTTCCTTCATCAATTGACAAATTGGACAGAGGTAACTACTCAGCTTGGTCATTAAGAATGGAAGCTTATCTCCAAGGTAGAAGTTTATATGGTTATGTGGCTGGAGATGAAGTTATGCCAAGTTTCAGGAACAAAAGTCAACCAACACAAGAAGAGCAAGAAAGATTGAGCACATGGTGCTCCAAGGATGCACTTGCAAGGTCTTATCTCCTCAACTCTATCTCAAATTTTTTGTTGCCTCACATAAGAAGTTGTAAGACATCTCAGGAAGTTTGGGATGCACTTGAAGCCTTCTTCTCTTCAAGTACTAAAGCTAGGAAACATCAACTATGGCTGGATTTCACAACTCTCAAGAAGGCTCCCAAACAAAATGTGACTGATTTTGTCACAAAGCTCAAGGACATAGCAAATCAGTTGGGAAGCATTGGAGAGGTAATAGATGAAGAGCAAATTGTAAGGCAGGTCATCAATGGCTTGAAGGCAGATGACAAGTGGGAAGCATTCACCACAGCTATGGATTTGTACATGGACATGCATGTACCTGATTTCAATACACTCATTGGACAACTACTTACTCAAGAGGCAAAGCTTATCAAAAATGGAGAAAGCTCTAAAGGTAATCAATCTTCAGCTTTATACATTGCTAAAAGCAAGTCCAAAGATAACAAAGGAAAGGCAAAGAAAGTGGATGATGAAGCAGGTACATATCAAGCTAACTATGTAGGTAGAGGAAGACATGGTAGAGGTAGAGGCAGAGGAGGTAGACAAGGTAGGGGGAGATCCCAAGACTCCAACCCATGTTCTATTTGTGGACTTACTAATCATACAACTGAAAATTGCTTTAGGAATTCCAGGAATCAAAGAGGAAGAGGATACAATAAAAGAAGTTATGGCTACTCAAGAGGAAGGTTCAACAACTACCATGGCAACTACAACAACTACAATCATTCAAACTATCAAGGAGGCTACAAAGGAAGGAGAGACTACAATAACTATACAGAAGACTCAAACAAAGAGGATTCATTATTGATCATGAACATGGCTATGCCACAAGGTAAATCTGATGAGCATGTTTTCTACATAGATTCAGGTTGTTCAAATCATGTGGCAGGAAATGTGGCACTCCTATCAGATTTAGAAGATCCAAGGAATAAGCATGAGGTACAAACAGGAGATGATACAAAACATCCTGCGGAGAAAATAGGCAATGTCAAAGCACCTCATGGAAACATCAACCTACTCAGTAAGGTACTCTATGTCCCTACCATTACAAAGAATTTGATAAGTGTTGGGCAGATAGTAGAGAAAGGGTTGCAAGTCAGGTTCACAAAGGCAAGAGCATTTGTTGAAGATCCAAGTCAAGGATTCAGAAAAATTGCAAAAGGTGAAAAGACAGGTAGATTGTTCACATTTGAATTACAGGACACCAGAAATATTGCTCTCTTTAATTATGGTAGTCAGACACTCATAGAATTGGAAGTATGGCACAAAAGGTTAGCACATATTGGTGAAAGGTCATTAAAGAAAATTTGCAGGGACCAAAGTGTACTTGGACTCCCTAACTTGTCAAAACAACATATGATTTATAAGTGTAGTGCATGTCAATTTGGAAAGTCTCACAGGTTACCATTCATGAAGAAAGGTTATATGCATGGAGATCTCTTAGAGTTGGTTCATACAGATGTATGGGGACCTAGCAAGGAAGCTTCAATATCTGGATCAAGGTATTATGTCTCCTTTATTGATGATTGCAGTAGATGGACTATCCTATTCTTTATGAAACACAAAGATGAAGTTTTTTCATATTTCAAAAGATATTTGGCTCTTGTGGAGAATCAAATAGGTAAATCACTAAAAAGGCTAAGGTCAGATGGAGGGGGAGAATACTTCAAGAAAGAGGAATCAAAAGAGAGGTAACTACAAGGTACACTCCTGAGCAAAATGGAGTGGCAAAAAGGAGGAATAGGACAATTGTTGAAGCTGCAAGGTCTATGTTAAATGAAAAGCATTTACCTAATTACTTATGGGCTGAAGCTGTATCTACAGCCACTTACTTGATTAACAGGTTGCCTTCAAAATCTCTTGATGGGATGACTCCATATGAGGCTTGGAATGGAAGAAGACCAAGTTTAGATCATTGTAAAATTTTTGGATGTATTGCTTTTGCTCATGTTCCTTCACAGGCTAGAGGCAAGATGGATCCAAAGGAAGAAAGGTGTGTATTTATTGGATATGAAAACAATCAAAAGGGCTACAGGTTATACAACCCTACCAACAAAGGATTCTTGGTAAGCAGAGATGTAGTTTTTGATGAGAACAATTCATGGTATGAAGATTCATGCAGGAGGGTCAATTTACCATATGATCTTTAAGAAGATTTTCCAAGGCTTGGTAGAGAAAAACCAAAGATTGAAGAACAAGACACCTCAGAGGATGATGAAGAATCTCAGATGGAAAAGATCAAAGCATGGAAGTCTAAAGGTAAAGAAAAATTGCAGGAACTTGGACATGAGGCAGAATCATCACATCATGGCCTAATAAGATCTATGAGGGAAAAGAAAAAACCAGAAAGGTATGGGTTTGACACCTCATTAGTAACTAAACATTCTATCTACATAGCATAGGACATAAACCAAGAGGAGCCATCATCATTTGAAGAGGCCAAAGCAAAATCAGAATGGAAGCATGCAATGAAGGAAGAGATTGAAGCACTTGAGGAAAACAACAATTGGGATTTGGTGCCAAAGACTTCATCCATGAAGGTAATAGGCTCAAGATGGGTCTATAAACTCAAGAAGAATTTTGATGGTTCCATTAACAGGTATAAGGCAAGGCTTGTAGCAAAAGGCTTTGCACAAACTCAGGGAAATGATTATGAGGAGACCTTCTCTCCTGTGGCAAAGATGCCTACTATTAGGGTTTTGCTTAGTATTGCCTCTTCCAAGAATTGGAAGACACTTCAACTAGATGTAAAGAATGCATTCTTGAATGGTTCGATAACAGAAGAGGTATATATGGCACAACCACCTGGTTTTGAGAATCAAGTTTATCCTGATTATGTGTGTAAACTTAACAAAGCATTGTATGGTCTCAAGCAAGCTCCAAGAGCTTGGAATTTCAGGCTTGTTTCATTCTTGCAGGACAAAGGCTTTCAACCAAGCAAGGCAGATCCTTCACTCTTTATCAAAAAGAGTAACTCAGAGGTCATCTACCTATGTGTATATGTAGATGATATTATATTGACAAGAAATGATGCAGATGGTATGAAGAAGATCAAAGATCAGATGAGAGAAGAGTTCAAGATAAGTGATTTGGGTTCACTTACCTACTTCCTAGGTTTGGAAGTTGTCTACAAAGATCATGGTTTGTTTCTCACTCAAAGGAAGTACATTAAGGACATGTTGGCAAAATTCAAGATGCAAGATTGTAAGATTGCAGGTACTCCAATGGAGGTCAATCACAAATTGAGCACATGAAGGTGAACTCATAGAGGACATCACATCATATCAAAGTCTAGTGGGTAGTCTCAACTATACCACATTGACAAGAGTGGATATATGTTACAGTGTGAGTGTGCTAAGCCAATTTATGCACACACCAAGGAAACCACATATGGATGCTGCCAAAAGGATTCTTAAGTATCTCAAAGGAACCATAAATGAAGGACTTTATTATCCTTATGTATCTGATTTAGGTTTGAAGCTATTTTCTGATGCAGATTGGGTTGGCTCCAAGGAAGATAGAAGGAGCACTTCAGGTTATCTTACCTTTGCAGGTTCAAAGCTTATTTCATGGTCATCCAAGAAGCAACCCACAGTTGCTCTCTCTTCTACTGAAGTTGCATAGACATATGAGAAGTTAGTTGAACTCTCTTTCATTATTCATTTGTAAAATCCTTCAGAAATGAAAGTTTTTGCGCCCGATGTTTCTGACTTTTCTCTTCGTGTGTCGGATCTTTTGTGAAATGCTTTTGTACAAGTCTAAGTCTATAGATGATCGACCTCTGTACAAAGTTTTAGCTTCCAATTGTGATCAAGCTAAGAGAATTATGTGTAGGAACATTTGTATGTGAAGAAGTGTTCACTGGTTCCTTGAAATAGGTGCAAAATTTGAAGTCAATGATTTCATCATTTCTCACTCCACAGTTTAACGTTTAAAGCAAGCAAGCACTCAATCTTTAAGTTGGAAGGTAAGCTACTTGTGGCTAAAAGCATTTGCTTAAACGGGTTCTATTCTTGGAGAACCATGTCTTAGAAGTTATAGGTGCCTGAATCGACTTCTCAGAAGTACAGTTTTAGACATAGGTGACTTGTCAAGTTGATTTCTCAAAGTCTACTGAATCTTTTGGAGTAATTCAACTTTGAGGAGGTGTGCAATCCTTAGGTGACACCCCGTGCAAAGTTTTATAAAAAACGTTACACATTTGCTTAGTCAATGAGAAAGATAAGTGCAGCACTCTTTTTGTAGAATCGTTCTCTTCACAGATTTTTCAGGATTCTTATAATTGAGTATTAATCCTCTAAGTTGGTGAAGGTTTTGACTTACTCTTGATATAGAGGTGCTCTTTTCAAGAGTAGGTTGTTCTTTTGGAGATTAACACTCTCCATCAGTGGTATCAGAGCAGGAAGCATCAGAATTGAAGGAAGGAGGATCCCGACTGCTGCAGGTGCAAAGAATTCAACATCTGAAGGTTCAAAAGGTGAAAGCTTGAGGATAAAGCTTGAGAAGGAGATCATACGATATCAAGGAACTCAAAAGGAGTGTCATTCAAAGTAAAGGTAACCTTATACTTTATAAAGATTGAAGAATTCAATACATAGGTGAAGAAAAGATGGGAGATTCTCTTCAGATAGAGAAATTGGATAGAGAGAACTATCCTGCATGGTCAATGAGGATGGAAGCTCATCTTATGAGCAAAGACTTGATAGCTTACATTACAGGTGAAGAAGAAAAGCCTCAATTCAGAGATCCTAGTGTTCCAACTAGGGAGGAATTGTCAGATTTGAAGAATTGGATGAAGAGAGATGCTCAAGCTAGGAGCATTATCTATATGGCAGTCAATGACTACTTGCTACCTCACATTAGAGGTCTTGAAAGTGCAAGTGATATATGGAATGCTTTGGAGGAGCATTTCCAAAATACCACAAAGTCAAGGAAGGCATCTTTGTGGGCAGAATTTACTACTTTCAAGAAGAAGGCCTCTCAATCCATCTCAGATTATGTAACAAGGATGAAAGACATTGCAGATGCATTAGGAGCTGTTGATGAAGACAATGAGGAGGATAAATTGGTAAGGAAAATTCTTATAGGTTTGAGAGGTGATGACAAATGGAAGCCATTCATTTTGTCTACTGAGTTATCACTTGATCATTTCACTCCAGATTTAAATCAGTTGCTAGGTCATATGCTAACATTTGAGCAGGATGTCAAAGGAGAAGGTGATAAGAGTACAGGTCATGCAATGTACTCAAAGGATAAGAAGAAAAATAGTAAAGGGAAACAACAAGCAAATGAAGATGAAGGCACAACTAGTCAAGCCAACTTCCTAAGAGGAAGAGGAGGTGGCAAAGGTAGAGGAAGAGGCAGGAACAACAAAGATGGAGTCAAAGCTTGCTGGATTTGTGGTAAGACTAATCACTTAGCTAATGATTGTTGGCATAATACTCAGAGTAATGGTGGATATAATCAGAATTTTAATTCAAGAGGAATAGGTGGAAGAAATCAAAGAGGTAATTTCAGAGGTAGAGGTAGTAGGGGTTACTTTGGAAGAAATGCAGGTAGAGGATTCCAAAGTCAACAATACAACAATACCTACTACAATTATGCTTCAGATCAGAAGGAGGATTCAACATTGATAATGAATGCAACTTGTGAAAGGCAAAGTGAAGACCAAAGAGTCTTCTACATTGACTCAGGGTGTAGCAATCACCTGAGTGGAAACAAAGCATTAATGATTGATTTGGAAAATAAGGTGACTAATCATGTTGTTCAAATAGGAGACAATACAAAGCACAATGTGAAGTCAATTGGATCAATAAAGGCCAAGGATGGTAGCACCTTATTGAGTAAGGTCTTGTATGTTCCTACAATTCCTAAGAATCTGATAACTGTAGGACAAATTGTTGAAAAAGGTTAGGAAGTGAGGTTCACTAATGAAGGAGTGTTTGTGCAAGACCCTAGCAATGGGTATAAACAAATTGTTTCAGGGAAGAAAGAAGGAAGATTATTCACATTGAAGATTCAAGGTAATGTTGGTCATGCCTTGTTCACTTATGGAGGACATAAGATCTTTGAGTTAGATCTTTGGCACAAGAGGCTTGGACATTTCAATGAAAGAGGTATCAAAGACATGATTAACAATGGTGCAATGCTTGGATTGCCTAATGTTGCAGGTCAACATATGACATACAGATGTGAGGCATGTCAATTAGGTAAGGCTCATAAGCAATCTTATTCCAAGCATGGTTTTATGTATTCAGAGAAGCTTGATTTGGTACACACAGATGTGTGGGGACCATCAAAGGATTTCAGTATCAATGGTTCAAGGTATTATGTGATTTATGTTGATGATGCTACCAGATGGATCACTATCTATGTGATCAAAGATAAGTCAGAGGTGTTCAATACTTTCAAACATTATCATGTGTATGCAGAGAGAATTACAAGTCATAAATTGAAGAGACTAAGGTCAGATGGAGGGGGAGAGTATTTCTCTAATGAGTCCTGCAACCCCACATAGCAACTTCACCCGCACGAGGCCCCCGCCCCACCACTCCCACTTTCCCCCACCCGTAGCCCCCGTAGCCCCCGTAGCAACTCCCCCCACATTCAATCGTGCTCATCTTATCACCATCTATGAATAGTTATGCAGATCTGCTCTTTAAACCTCTCAAGCACGCAATTTTGGGTTAAATGATACCGGAGGCTGTTCTGTTCACCTTATGTTGTTTCCATCATCACTCAAGCTACCATTGGTTCTATGTCATATCCATTCAAGAAATAATACGTGTAATATAAGAGTGTACGAGATCCCCCAAACTCCAGCCACCCTCCACTCCACCCCCCTCCACTCCACCCACCCTCAACTCCACCCATCCTCCACTCCACTCCACCCACCGCACTCCAACTCCACCCACCCACCACTTCACCCTCCCCCATCTCCACCTACCCTCGACTCCGCCCATCGTCCACTCCACCCACCCTGCACTTCACCCACCCTCCACTCCACTCCACCCACCCTCCACTCCAAAAACCCTCCAGTCCACCCACCCCTATCTCCACCCACCCTCCACTCCACCCACCCTCCACTCCACCCACCCCCAACTCCACCCACCCCTAACTCTACCCACCCTCCACTCCACCCTTCCCCAACTCTACCCACACACCACTACACCCACCCTCCACTCCACCCACCCTCCACTCCTCCCACCCTCCACTCCACCCACCATCCACTCCACTCACGTCCAACTCCACCCACCCTCCACTCCACCCACCCTCCACTCCACCCACCCCCAAATCCACCCACCCTTCACTCCACCCACCCTCCACCCACCCTCCGCTCAAGCCATGACACCCCCAACTCCACCCACCCTCCACTCCACCCACCCTCAACTCCACCCACCCTCCACTCCACTCCACCCACGGCACATCAAGTCCACCCACCATACACTCCACCCTCCCCCATCTCCACCGACCCTCCACTGCGCCACCCTCCACTCCACCCACCCTCAACTCCACCCACCCTCCACTCCACTCCACCCACCCTCCACTCCACCCACCCTCCACTACACCCACCCCCAACTCCACCCACCCTCCACTCAACCCACCCTCAACTCCACCCACCCTCCACTCCACCCAAGCTCCATTCCACTCCACCCAGGGCAACCCCAACTCCACCCACCCTCCACTCCACCCTTCCCCAACTCTGCCCACCCTCCACTCCACCCACCCTCCACCCACCGTCAACTCCACCCACTCTCCACTCCACTCCACCCATAGCACCCCAACTCCACCCACACCACTCACACCACCCACCACCTTCCACCACTCAATATGTAAGATAGGCAAAAGAGGATGTTGGAGCTTCCGTGACATCAAAAGAAGATTTCTTTTGTGACCAGATGGTCAAAAGATACTACAAGAATTATGTGAATTATGTGAAGGATGTTCTTCTAAGGGTCATTACAATATCACAGGCGGCACATAATGTGGAGCCTACAATCTTTGTTGAGGAGTTCATAAATGAACCAATATTTCCAATCGAAGTGATTTGTTTGGTTAAGATAGAGATCTCAGCTTGCAGTCAAGAGTGACAGTAAAAGGATAAAAGATAAATGACTGTTACCGCCAACCATTTGTGACAACTACCTATTTTTGAGGATCTAATTCAAAACTGGAGGGCAGTACCATCGTTGATCTATCCCTCCAATTTTTGGGCAATCAATGGGCGCATGTTCAGTGAACATGGGAAATCGACAAGGCCCTCTTGGCCTATGGAATCCTATAAAAGCAATGGATGAGTACTCATTGGGGATACGTATCTCAGCTCCGACATCTCTTCAGGTCTTCTCTTTGCACTCTGTGGCTACAAGCCTACTGTAGGAAGTCACTCTGTGGGAGGATACAGAGTGTGGGATTCCCACTAGAGGGCTAATAGCACCATAGTGTGAAGAAGTGGCTTGGTTTTGTGATTTAGTGTGAGTCAGTGGTATTTTCGTGCACTTTCCCTTAGAGCAAGTCTTCATACCATTGTACTAAACAATGCAAGACTTCAACTAGTTGTGTTCATTGTATGCATTGGATGGATCTCTTGTATGATTTTGATTGGTTCTCGAATGGCACATTAGCCTAGATGTTTCTAGAGCACTTCTTTTGCTATCTTGTAATTATCTGTTCGAACTAAGGAGTGGTTTAGTCTACCATTATTGTCATTTTCCATTAATCTTCTCTTAGAATATCTACAATAGCGTGCATTTTTTGCGACTCTCCCTGCTCACAGAAATGTTAAAGGGTATACTTCCCTAAAGAGAATCTCCCTTCAGTAGGCAAAGTACTTGAAGTGCATATTGCTTGCTCTTGTTAAAAGTGGGTACCCGAGTACCTCCTCTACATAGTTTGTATGCAACTCTAATCTGCCGATCTCAACTACTCATAAATGCTCGTCAACGCACTACAAAAAATATGAGTAAAATATATTTTTTTTGTATGAAAAATTAAGTATTTCTAAATTATTTTCAATCTATATCGTATATATATCTATATAATTTTCCATGCATGCATCCATGTTTCTTCATTCATACATACACATGTAATCATTCTTCATACACATGCATACATCTTATACTTTTAGTCATGCATTTTATTTGCCCATGCACTCTCAATGATACTTGTCATGCACATGCACATATCACCTATATTCATGCTCATGCACATTCTCATATGCATAGACACTCACTCTCACATTCACTCTCATACATGTATACATCTAATTCATGCAACTTCATCTTGCATACTCATTCATACATGCATCTAACTTTTATGCATACACATTCTCATATATGCACATGCATCTAAAATCATGCATACTCATGCATACATGCATCTGATATTCATATGCATTCTCACATCATACATGCAAATAGTATCTTACTTATGCATATGCATCCTCATACTTTCATGTACACGAACACATGTATATGCATACAATTCCCTCTTATAGACCTGCATATACATTCGTACTTCAGTCATTCATGCATACTTATGCACATGCATTTATGCATTCCTATAAAAACATGCATACAATCATATGTATATGCATTCAACCAACACACTTTCATATGCATGCATATACCTCATGCATTCTCATGCATACATGCATCTAACTCCTATGCATACACATCCTCATATATGAACATGCATCCAACACCATGCATACTCATGCATACATGCATCTAACTCTTATGCATATACATTCTCATATATGCATGCTCTCATACATACATACCTACTAACATATACACATGTATGCATTCACTCACAAACATGCATTAGCATGTCTACATTCTTAGATTCATACATGTATATCAACGCACTCAATTATGCATGACACATGTACACATCTCTTACATGGATAACCGTTAGGAATATATATAGCTTCAAGTCACAAGTGCTAGAATGTATATGCATATAAATTAATACTTTTTTACCTGTATATAATTCAAAATACTCGAAATATTTGTATTTTCCTACATACAAACTTACTTCAACTTGAAATAAATTCTGTAATGATCATATAGTTATAAGGAGAATGCAAGTCATGGTCTAACATTATGATCAATAACCTTAAGAAAGAAGAACACATGTCCCTATTATCTTATTTTTGGGTTTGCTCATGTCAAGCTAAAAAAAAGGGGGTTTATGAGCAAACTTCTCATTCTCTCTCTCTCTCTCTCACTCACTCTCTCTCTCTCTCATCTTTTCCATTGCATAATGCAACACCCAAAGTTGTCTCTACTCATATCCATGAATCTCCCTCTCTCTCTCTCTCCCTTTCTCTCTCTCTCTCTCTCTCCCTTTCTCTCTCTCTCTCTCTCTCTCTCTCTCTCTCAAAAGGGAGGATCTCATGAATGTTTTCCATGATGCGTTCTTCTTTCAGTAGTACAATAAGGTATATAGGAGGACAAGGAAGCTCTTGGTCACTATGCATGTAGCTATGGTGGCAAGGACCTCAAAAGGGGCAGTGCCAAAATCTGGAGCATGCGACTGGATCCAAAGGTGAGGTGGCATGGGTGGCTGGCATCGTATCCGACGATCTCCTTCGAAAGAAAACTCAAGTCCTCCATCTTTGCATTTAAACCGTGTGTAGTTAAGCGTGTGATCATCCTTTAGTCCCTTCTTTGCACATAGCTTTCTATATTACATACAGATAAAATGCTTTGTTAATTTTTTCTCTCGTGACAAATGGAGCAAGGTCATATTATTCGTATATGAGGATAATATTCACAATTTTAAGAACATTCAAAGAATTGAATGAATGTTCTTCAGAAAATCTCCTGTAATCCACGAAAATCTTCAATAAAATTTTGTGACATATACATCAACTTTGATAAAGAAAATGATGTGGATATGACATAATTATTAGTATGTACCCCAAAATCATTGGACATGGTGACAATCAATCCATATATACAGATGAATCATTTTGCATGTGATACATCCGTGTCATAGGATTTGTTGTGTTATTCAGAGATCTAACATGGGAGGAACTATTGGAATTAACCTTTACGCAATCCTTGATGCATCGATGATACAACCACATGCCAGAAAAGGTCATAAGGCGGATGTAAAGTCATAAGAAAAGGTGAACGTGAAGAAAAAACTAGTCGGTGGTTAGGGGGTAGAAGAGGTCTCGTCTCTCTCTCTCTCTCTCTCTCTCTCTCTCTCTCTCTCTCTCTCTCTCGCTCTCTCTCTCTCTCTCTCTCTCTCTCTTTCTCTCTCTCTCTCTCTCTCTCTTTCTCTCTCTCTCTTTCTCTCGTCTCTCTCTCTCTCATCTCTCTCTGGTCTCTATCTCTCTCTTTGTCTCTCTTTCTCTCTCTCTCTCTATCTATCTCTCTCTCTCTCTTTGTAGATCTGCATGGAGAGTAGTCTGAGGGGGAGGAGATGAAAATCTCTCTCTCTCTCTCTACACACATGCAGCAATTGTGGAAGGAAGGAAGAAGAAGAAGTACATCACCTGCAAAAAATATGAGTCCTAACAAAAACACAATATGAACCTATATAGACTTCACACAGATGCACATGCTTTCTACATCTACCACACAACATGCTTTTTCACACACACCACACTTTAACACACAACTCACACACACCATACTTTAACACACACGTCGCACACACCACACTTTAATACACAATCACACACCACACTTTAATCACACATTTTTTATTTTTATTCTATTTCATTTGTTCTTATTTTTTTAGAACTTCTTAATATTCCTTAATTGAAGCTTACACTAAAGTATAATCTAATTAAATACTTTACTATTCACATACAGACACATATTATGATAGATTGTTAAACCATAATATAAGATATATTAACCAAATGTAATCATATTTTTTTAAGATTTAATAAATCAAATGTTCACACATATCACATATATGTTAATGCTCACATATTAATTCATAGTCATTAATAATTATACTTATATAGAATATCTATGGGTACACATATGAGCATTTATGCTTACACACATATCTACATATACTTTTACACACCTATACATACATATACACACTCAAACCTTTAAACACATTCACATAGCATAAACAAACTTGCTTAAATAATCACATATATATATAGACTCATAGGTTTATACCCATACTCGATGGGAGCGAACACAAATAGGTATCATACATAGAATCACACAAATACATAGACACATAAGGTAAAACATAATACAAGTATGCACAAGTAGGGTACATAGATGGTTTCATCTAATTAATTATTCATGCACTTTGACACACATAGGTATATAGACACTCTTATGCATATTCATAAACACAAATGTGCATAGATATTTATGAAAACATGAATATATTTTAGCAGAAAAACATAAACAGATTCATACATATTTCAACATACACATGCACTCTCATAAACACAAATGTATAGGCACATTTCAATGACCCTTTCCTAGATATCCAACCATCAATGCACATGCATACACATGGGAGGACTTGTATCCATTCCAGCATATATGATATCATAAACATAAAGAATTCATATGATGAGGTCCATGATTAGTTTATATGTTCATAGTTTTGCTACCTGCAAGTACTAGAGAGAGGTTAGTAAAATCAACAACTCATATCAAAGGTATTTGAGATATTTTAAAGATAGCTTATATGATTTTTTTTTTTAATTTCTCTGAATGTCAATTCGAAGGATGAAATCATTCCAACAGGATGTGGGTCATGTACCCCCTCCAAGGTGCAAAAATCAAGAAAGAACAGTGCAAATAATAATTACTGTTTTTGGGTTCGTCACACAAAAAATGGAAGATCCCACGAAGCGTGCCAAACCATAGAGGAGGTATTAGGGTATCCAACTCTAGCAAATATCTCTTACTCACTTCTTGTACTTTGTCTACTCAAGGGAGGTTCTTCCATAGGGAACTATACCCTATAACATTTTTGTGTGCAAGTACACTCACTGACAAAGAGAAATGATCTACTCATCGAGAAAAGAACAATGAAAAGTGCACATAAGAGAGAAAGACCAACTTATTAGCTCAAAAACTGATTATAGAGGGCCGAAGCTACTCCAAATGTATAACCAAATGGGCTAGCATACCATTTCGGAAACTAGACACTAATCACACAAGGAGTACTATGAGGATGAAGACCCTTCTCTAAGAGGAATGTAATAGATTCACACCAAAAGAATATAACCAAGACACTCAACCATTCTATAATTCTAATAGCCAAATCCACTAGGAGGCCCATGATCTATTTAATCAGCATAGAGTGACCTCAAACAATGTTCAAGTAGCAATAGAATGCAGAGAGTCATAAAAAAAATGGTGTTGGATAATGCCAGTTCTAAAATATGCCCACAATGTTCAAGGAAAAGATCCCCTCTAAGTGCTAGACACCTACTTTTATAGTCTCCAAGAAGCTAGAAGGGGCCTTGCTGAATCCAAACGTTCACTGAGTATGTGGTAAAATGTAAGTGTCAAAAGCTTGAGAAGTAGGCTAAACTTTGGCTTTGAAAACCATACTTAATTAGGTCCTCAAATTAGCTTCTAACACCAAACCTTACTGAGAAAAATGTGTTCCTCTTGGTTTCCTCATTTTCACACTTTACACAAATTCCAACTTTTCCCTCTCATCCTTCTTTCAAGGTTTTTATTCCGTCATTACAAATACAACTTCACATTCCTTACCATCCTCTAATAGAGACATTTAACAAACTTGTCATTTTCCATCTCTCCTTCCACCTCCATTCTCATTACTATCATCCACGATTTGCTATACTATCAAGTATCACATCGTTCTACTCGCATCCTTGATTTGTATCTTAATGAGAATGTGGCCCACGAGTCAAATACAGCCACTTAAGCTCTCCATTGATCACCAATCCACCACGGAATTGAAGGTTGCTAACAACATCCAACTCACCTCCATATCCTCTGCTGACAAATTTATACCCTCATAAACTACCTTGTATATTGAATTCCTTCACCTCTCTTAGGATCTTGATCCAAATTTTGCTACCAACATTGGCTTCCCCACCATATTCCCATCTTTAATATGTGCTTCAATCCATGTTGGGATACATGGCAATTGCTCCTGCAATGTGAACGAGGTAGCCATTGATCAAGATGAAGATGTGCAATGATGTTCTACTAATGGAATGCAGGTAGGCCTCCTAGAATCCACCCCTAGTCCTCGAAGACTTATTGGCTTCAAGTTATGCCTCTCTTCTCTTTATGATGGGCTATAGGAACCTTCCAAACCTCATTCCACCATGTTCCTACCATCTATGGATTAAATGTATGCTCCACATCTCCTCTATACAATTATTTAATTTATTTCTAGACAAATCACTTGCATGTTTACATTTATTCGTTAGTCCAAGCGAAGATCACACGATCATCCTTATATGACACACTTTATGGTTAGAAAACTCCCTTAGATATCTTACTGCGCTTATTCTTGACAACTTCAATGGCAGGTCATGTTTCTCTCACCTTAACCACCACCACCATCGTGAATTCCGAATCAAGAAACTAACTGTCTTTATAGGAGCAACAATCTTGGATACGGCCCAAGAAGCACCCCCAAGAAAGTCTGCAACAAAATGTTGGTGTGAGGAAGCAAGTCCTAAAGTTTAGGATTCACTTTATGGTAAGAGTTTAAATTTGAATTAAAAAAATGGCTCCAACTCTAGCTATAGAAGATAGATCAAAATCTTGCATAAATGTGGCCCAAATTGGAGGTCATTTAAGAGGGATGTTAAGTGCTAAGTGAGCTCATTCTATAGCTCCATCAGTAGCTTCACATTGTGCAAATGTATATTGCCAATGTTATTGTAACTATGTGTGATTTAATACATATACATTGATCATATCTCTACTTTACTTCTATGTGTGCCTCACTCAGAAAAGCGTGTTTCTCCTATCTGGTTCGCAATGTCTACTTTACCATTTTCAATGATTTAACTTGGTATAGATTCATCATACTATCTGTTTTATTATTCCTGATATTCATGTTCATTTCCTTCCTCAATCTCTAGTTATATACCAAACACTCCTCAGTGGTCTGCTTACTATGGAAACATGAAAATCTTGGGATGGTCATTTGATTTGCTTAGAATAACTCTCATAGTACACTTGATCATTTTTAGTGAAATAACTTGTGATTGGTAGCTATCTAAGTCAATTAGATACTCCCCAAAAGGAAATTGATCAATTTCTAGTAGGTTAAGAGCACTATCCATTTCATTGAGCAAGTGTATAGACCAAAATAGCAAGTTTTAGCTCATGGTTGCATCTCCTACTCATTTGTTTTCATCCACTGACTAGAGGATCATAGTTCAAAGCACTTAGGTGATTATTTGTGGTTCCTCAAAAGCTCAAGAATGCTAATTTACAATCCTCAACTTGTTCTTGGCTGGTGTGAAGCAGGGATTTGTAGGACCTTCTCATTCCAAGAAAGTGTCCACCGTCTCCTTCAATAGTGGTATTAGAGCATTATCTGAGAAAAATGAGGAGCTGAGCTTAAACACACTCTCAAAGAATACATGAGATGAGATATGAGAGACAAATAAGTGAGCAATCCGTAAATCAACAAGAATACAAAGTTCAGTAGTAGAAGCTAACTCAAGCTCAAACTACTTGAAAAGAACAATGCTAATAACACTATCAAATGAGCTCAATGATACACATGAAGCCA
Organism: Ceratopteris richardii; assembly: GCA_020310875.1. Taxonomy (NCBI): domain Eukaryota; kingdom Viridiplantae; phylum Streptophyta; class Polypodiopsida; order Polypodiales; family Pteridaceae; genus Ceratopteris; species Ceratopteris richardii. Next base: position 10,917,008 of record CM035420.1, read on the forward strand.
ATGTATAATGGTCAAGAGTGTGTGGTATACACCACTCCACTTCAGTCCCTAGGATGCACTCCACAACTACAAAAAATGAGTCGACTGTCTCTCAACTCGAGCCCTCTGTCTGTCTGCCAAAAATGCTTAGAAGCCTCTGTTTAAATAGGCATAACTCTCTAATGCGTGGGAGTTTGGTGAAACTCGTTTAGCTGGAGATTCTCCATGATATGGGGAATAACTTTGATGAATAAACCATTTTGAGATGATGCACATAGCTCAAGATACAAGCTTCCAAAGTTGGCCTATAGGCCGTTTTTAGCAATCTACCAATTCTCTACCTACCAACTTGCGTCCAGCATAACTTGCGTTTGGAGATGAATTTGCCGGAGTTTTTTAGTGAGCTGATATTTGTATTATGAAGAAAATTTCAGCTTTTGAATCAACCAAAAAGAATGCACGGTTAGCGAGATATGATCCATGCAAAACTGCCTTCATAAAAGGTGTGCTGCTGTCTTGAAATTTTTCCTAAATTATAGGAACACTTTACCAACTTGGCATTGACTTCAAATATGCTTTATTCACAACTATGGCTGATCTGGAAAACATAATAAATCACTCTAAGAATATAATGAACTTTAAATAAAGAGTTCAACCTATAATAATACTTTGAAGAGATGATGTGGACTTGCATATTCCAACACCTTCCCTCAAGTCCAACATCTTCAAAATTATAAGAACCTGAAATAAAATGCTTGCTAAGGGCATATGAAGATGAGCCTTCCCTTATTTGTTGAAGATGCATGATGAGCCTTCCATTACTCATGACTTCCTTCCCTTAAGGGGAGCTCCATCATGCCAAGTGATGATCTATGCTTGATGAACAACTCCTTACCGAGAGCTTTAGTGAAGAGGTCAGCCACATTATCCTTTGTGTTGCAATGGTGTAAGATGATATCACCACGTTGTATCTTCTCTCTGATGAAGTGCTCCCTCACTTCAATTTGCTTGGTTCCGTGATGCATGACTTGATTCTTTGCCAAAGATTCAGCTGAGACATTATCACAGTGAATGGTGGTAGGTTGGTTTTCACCGAAACCTATCTCATCCAAGTATCTTCTCAGCCAAATAGCTTCACAAGCTTAGGTTGTGAGAGCTTTGCATTCAGCTTCTGTAGAGGATAATCTAATCATACTTTGCTTTTTGGAACTCCATGAAATAGATCCATTGCCTAGGAAGAAGGTATTTCCACTTATGCTCTTTCGATCAACCAAGTGTGCTGCATAATCTGAATCACTAAATCCATGAAGATTCAATGTATCTCCTCCATAGAGAATTCCAAGTGAAGAAGTACCTTTCAAATATCTTACTATCCTCTTGGATGAATTCCAATGAGATACTTTGGGAGCTTGTAGATATTTGGAGAGAGAGTTCACTGCAAAACAAATATCAGGTCTTGTGATGGTCAAATAGAGGATAGATCCTATGAGTTGTCTATATAGTGTTTCATCATATGGAACACCATTCTCGTCCTTCGTGAGTTTGCGAGTTGACTCCATAGGTGTAGAGACCGGCTTAGAGTGAGACATCTCAAACCTATCAAGAATGGAAAAAAAGGTACTTTTGTTGAGAGATAAATATATCTCCGTTCTCTAGTCGAGAGACTTTGATGCCAAGAATGTAGTGTAAGTCACCAAGATCCTTCCTTTCAAACTCTTTAGAGAGTTTTCTTTGAACATCTTCAATCATTGCTTCATTACTTCCTGTCAACATGAGATCATCCACATATAGAAGAACAATAACAATATCTTTTCCCTTGACTTTATAATACAAAATATGATCAGCATTGCTTCTTTGAAAGCCTTGAGAGCAAAGATGCTCATCAATCCTTGCATACCAAGCTCGTGGAGCTTGCTTCAAACCATACAAACTTTTGAGAAGTTTGCATACCATGTGCTCTTTACCTTTGACAATGTATCCTTCTGGTTGTTGCATGTAGACATCTTCCTCAAGTATGCCATTGAGGAAGGCATTGTTGACATCCATTTGCTTCACCTTCCACTTGAATATGGAGGCAAGGGAAAGTAATAACCTTACTAAACTCATCTTTGGTACTGGAGCATATGTTTCATCATAATCCAATCCATATTGTTGAGAATATCCTTTAGCTACTAACCTTGCTTTGTGTCTATCTATCTTCCCTTCCTTGTTGAATTTCAGCTTGTAGATCCATTTGCATCTGATTGCTTTCTTTTTGGGAGGTAATGGACATAACTCCCATGTCCCATTTTGATGAAGAGCAGCCATCTCTTTGTCCATAGGTTCTTGCCATTCTTTTTGAGTATTAGCAGCCTTGTATGTTGACGGTTCGTCATGTTGTAAAATAGAGCTAAGCAAAGCAACATTACTTTGCTCAAAACTTGAGGAATTACCTCATTGATATGTAATTCTTTGAGGTTGTGTTCTGATCCTTGAAGACCTTCTAAGAGTTGCACGGTGATCTTCATCTTCTTCCTCTAATTCTTTAATGTTTTCCTCATGTGTAGAAGAGGGAATTTCAACTTTAACTGTTGTTGAAGAGATTCTATCCAGATCTGAAATTGATGTTGAACTGAAGCTTGCATTCTCATCAAAAATCACATCCCGTGATAGGAATGTCCCCTTCTTACATGGATCATAAAGTTTGTAAGCTTTGCTTATATCACTATATCCAACAAAGATGCATTTCCTTGACTTGTCATCCAGCTTCTTCCTCTTTTCATCTGGAATGTGAGAAAATGCGAGGCCACCAAAAAATCTTAAATGATGTACCTTAGGCTTGATGTTGTGAAGAGCTTCATAGGGGGTAATGCCCTTCAAGACTTCGGTAGGAGACCTATTCATCAAATAGCATGAAGTGTTGATTGCTTCAGCCCAAAAGATGTTGCTGAGACCTTTGTCTTTGAGCATGCATCTTGTTGCTTCAAATAATGTCCTATTCGTCCTCTCTGCCACTCCATTTTGTTGTGGAGTGTAGTTGCAAGTAAATGCCATTCTCAAGTAGATAATGGCTGAAATCCTTCAACAAGAATTCTCCTCCATTGTCAGACCGTAGAGTCTTTAGTCTTCGTCCTGTCATCTTTTCCACCATAGCATGAAAGTGTTTGAAAATCTCAAATACACCAGCCTTGGACTTCATAAAATGAACCCAAGTATATCTAGAGAAATCATTCGTGAAGGTAACAAAATAAATATTCCCTCCAAGTGACGGAGTGTGGGCTGAATCACATACATCAGCATGCACCACATCAAGTATATCACGTGCCCTTGAGCTCCTCTTTGAGAACTTACTCCTAGCATGCTATCCAATGCACCACGCTTCACACACTTTTCCAATCCTTTGTAAGGCTGGAATTCCAATGACCATGCCTTTCTCCTTTAGCATACACATACTATTGAAGTTCAAGTGACCTTACCTCTTGTGCCATAACTCGGTAGGCATAATGGGGGCTGCTTTGTCATTTCCCATTGCTGCAAATGCTGAGACTTCTCCTTCTAACTTGAAAAGCTTTCCTTTCTTTCTTCCTCTAGCAACCACTTTGTTGTAATTCTTTGGATCTTTAATTCTTTGTAATTCTGAGGCATTGCTGGCCTTCAAACTCTATTTTGAGTCCCTTCTCAGTCATAGCTCCAATTGAAAGTAGATACCAAGAGAACATTGCCGAGTGTCTTTTTCTCTCCCGTTCCCAATCGAATGGGTATGTCACCTTTCCCTGCAATAGAATTTGGAGTACTATCTGCTGTAAAGATAGTAGCATTATGAGAATCATCAATATTAGAAAAGTACTGAGCATGAGAAGTCATATGAGAACTTGCTCCGCTATCGATCCACCATGGTTCCTCTTTGGGATCATGTGTATGGGTTGCTATCTCTTCTAATGATACAAGTGAAGAATCTTCTTCAAAATGAGTGGACTCATTTCCACCTTCTCCATCCGTGTAGTGGGCTGATCTTCCTCTCCCATTATCTTGATTACTCCTGCAATCTTTAGCAAAATGACCATACCTAGAGCAATTGTAATATTGGATAGAGTAATATCTACCTCTATCTTCTCCTCTTCCTCTACCTCTTGAGGAAGGATGTCCTCTTTCTTGGAAATATTGATTACCTTTATGATCTTGTCGATCTTGGTTGTGAGTGGGCTGATGCCACCCTCTTCCTCTTTGTGTGTTGAATCTTCCTCTTCCCCTTGATGAGAAGAGTGCTTTGTCATTTGATGTTGATGCCTTTCCTCCATCATGTATTGACTTCATTGCAGCCTACCTTTGATCTTCATCTCTGAAAATTTGTTCCATCTCCCGAAGAGATGGCTTCTCCCTCAAGATGATGAGGCCTTGAACTAAGCCTTCATATCCATCTCGCAATCCATGGATGATGATTGTAGTGAGCTCGTTGTCAGACATCTTATCTCCAACAGCCACTAGTTGTTGATGTAGATCCTTGATTCTCTTGATGAAGCTTGAAGCATCCTCTCCTTGCTTTCTCATACAATTGGTAAGTTCAGCCCTCAATGCCACTTGCCTCTAGGTGCTGTTGGACTCTTAGATATTCTTCAATGTCTCCCATGCCTTCTTGGCAGTCTTCACATCAAGGAGATGGCTGAGAATGTCATCTTTGACACTCAACCTTATCATATGAACTGCAAACATGGCCTTCTTATCCCATTTGGACAATTCTTCTTCACTTCGAGTCGGTCTGTCCATTGAAATTAAATCCCAACAATCTTGAAAGAAAAGTAAGGACTCCATCATTACCTTCCATGTAGCATAGTTGTTGCATTGAGCTTCTCAACTCCTTCTAAGTGTAGGTTGTGGAGACTTGGTGCCATCTTCAACTGCAACAAGTTGAATCGAGACTCTTCCCTTTACTCAAATATGCTCACACTAGGCACTTCTAACCTAGGTGCTCTCATACCATGAGAAAAATGAGGAGCTGAGCTTAAACACACTCTCAAAGAATATATGAGATGAGATATGAGAGACAAATAAGTGAGCAATCCTTAAATCAACAAGAATACAAAGTTCAGTAGTAGAAGCTAACTCAAGCTCAAACTACTTGAAAAGAACAAAGCTGATAACACTATCAAATGAGCTCAATGATACACATGAAGCCAATGTAAAATGTTCAAGAGTGTGTGGTATACACCACTCCACTTCAGTCCCTAGGATGCACTCCACAACTACAAAAAAAGAGTCGACTGTCTCTCAACACCAGCCCTCTATCTGTCTACCGAAAATGCTTAGAAGCCTCTCTTTAAATAGACATAACTCTCTAATGCATGGGAGTTTGGTGAAATTGGTTTAGATGGAGACTCTCCATGATATGGAGAACAACTTTGATGAAGAAACCATTTTTAGATGACGCACGTAGCTCAAGATACAAGCTTCCAAAGTTGGCCTACTAGCCGTTTTTAGCAATCTACCAATTCTCTACCTACCAACTTGGGGCTCGCATAACTTGAGTTTGGAGATGAATTTATAGAAGATTTTTGGTGATCTGGTACCTGATATTATGGAGAACATTTCAGCTTTTGAATCAACCAAAAAGGATGCACAATTAGTGAGATATGATCCGTGCAAAACATGTCATAGTCATGGACTTGAAAACCGAATGGACATGATGATGGTCCTATTCCCTTTGACATTAAAAGGTCTTGTGCACAAGTGGTATAGCCAATATGCAGACGAGCATTTCACTTGGGAAGCATCGAAGACCTTATTCTCCCAAACATTTCGATCTAATGACTCCTGAGAGCGAGCTTAGATCACTTGAATAATCTCACATTATGCCTAGGTGAAGCATTTCATGAATTACATGCTCATCCGAAATCACTTGTTTCCCAGTTACCGCATGCACTATGAGATTTCTTAGTCAAAACGTGGATAGAAAAGATGCTTCTTGTGTCATCTTAACAAAAGATGCTTCGAGAATCTCTTAGGCTCAATGCCACTCTAAATGATCTTGTAGGAGCTACCTCTCACATAGATGAGGCTAGGGTGCACTTTGAAGGAGGGACTCAAGAAAGTTATGCTATGAATCCTGACCAGATCTAGAAACTTAGAAGGAAACTAGAAGAGTTAATAATGCAGAGAAGTCAAAATGAACAAAACATTTTCTCATCACCTCGATGCTAGAATCAAGACTTAGTGGTCCAATCTCATCAAGTGTGAGGATTTGTGGACCTCTCATGACATCCAATGGCAAATCTAGTGTACCACATGTAGCAACAAAGCTCTTTCTCACATAAACTGCCCCAACAGTGTATGTTGTCACTATTGTTATAAAAGTCTTCATGAGGCTTGTGACTATGATTACCTGAAGGGAGCTCAATCGAGAGACAACAATCAATTTCCTGACACTATTTATGCTAGTACATAGAAAATACATAATAGAGAGGAGAATCATCAAAATAGACCCAGATATACTAGAACATTAATGTGTTACCGTTGTGGGGAGTATGGCCATATGAAGAATAGGTGCTCTTTACTATAGGGTCCAACCCCCTGTCTACATTGTCCCTAGGTGAAGGATCATTATACAAGGGATTGTCCTTGCAATTGCCCCCCTCTGGTCCATATGATTGTTGTGTCTCAAAAAGAAGAAGGTGTGGCCCCACAATCTTATGGTGTTTCATCATGCACATTGGCTATGATGACTAGGGCTAGGCAAGTGGTGACAACATCTTTAGAAGAGCAAAATGTAGTGAAGGAAAGAGGAGAAGGCAAAAGGGCTAATTTTGAAGAAGAAGTGGCCATTGAAGAACTTCATGACACAATGCAAACATCACTAAAGGAGCAACCAACACACCCTTCGGGAAATACTCAAGATGTAAATATTAAGGAAATATTGAAAGGAATTCATCATAAATTCAGTCTACTCCAAATTATTCAAATGGATGCAAAGGTGAGAAGTGATCTACTTGGAATCATATAGCCTGCCTACATGAGCCTCCCTCCTACTATAGGTGGTTTAATGGTTGACTTTTCCCCGGCGCCCTTGGTAGACTACCAAAGCTCAAGGTGAACTATCTTTATAAAACATGCAGCTTTGACTGGTGTTATAATAAATGGAGGCTTGGGCATCAATTTTATGCCCAACTTAACAATGAGGAAACTAAAACTGAACCTCACCAAGGTGCCACCCTTCACTGTCACATTAGCAGATCAACACGGGGTTTCACCGCTCGGCATTGTTGAAGAGGTACTCATGATAGTGCAAGGTTGTCAATTTCCTTTATACTTTATGGTTACTACCCTGCTACAATAGACTTCTTATCCTCTCCTCTTGGGAAGGCCTTGATTGAGGCAAGCAAAAGCCGTGTAGGATTTGGGAAAGAACACGTTGTGGATTTTGAATGAATACTGACAATCAACTATAGATACATTTGGAGGAAGGACTCGACATCAACAAGGCTAGTGGGTTTGTTGACACTTAGGTAATGCCTTTTCTACTTGAAGAAGATGATGCACTATTAAATTGGATGATGAGTTTAAAATGTCGTATAATGGAAATATATGAGATAAATGAATATTTTGTAGAAGGGAAACGGACCTCTTCTTTGGAGCAAGCTGGTTACCTTCAATTTTTGCAGTTTCGCTAGAGGAAAAAACCACCCAATGGGCCACTTGACCTCAATGTTCAATTTTTACGAAATGGGATCCATGCACGTATTTCTCAAGGTGAACAAGAAAATGTTAATAATTATTTAGATGTTGTTTTAAGCTATGTAGATCATGATCAGGAACCCAAGGCTACATCGAATGATTTATTCATACGTTAGGAGGTCTTCTTCATAGAAATCTCTTCAAAATGGACCATGGAGCCTATCCTGAAGCATGAGATAAGTATGGGTCTTGCATCCATAAATGAAGAAAAAGCATTGTTGTAGGATTAGTAGTTTGAACATCTAAGAAAACAACCAAGCAAGAGGATTATGGTATTAGGAAGACACTGTCCTAAGGTAAGATCAAATTCTCACTACGAATAGGGTAGGAAGAAGAAAAAACTTGAGAAGCAAGAACCCTCAAGATGCAAAATTTCACTAGAGGACAAAGCGTCACTTGCAAGGTACTCCTACTACCTTAAAGAAGAATGCAATAACAAAGGTAGAAGCATCCAAGAAGATGGGGACTATGGCTCGAAAGAGAATCAAGAAGATCGACATTATAGCTTTAAAGAAGTTTAATGACTTGAGGATGGAAGTAAAAAGAAGAACTTATGGCCAATACTCAAGGTGCAAACTACAAGATTTTAACAAGGACAGGTAACCCTTAGATAACACTTGCAGGTTAGAGTCTAATTCAGTTTAATTCCTTGGGATGGAACCAAATCACTCACTATACATACCATGTTTTGGTTCATTTCATTTTGTGGAGTTCAATTTTGTTTGCGAGAGTATGAAAATAAAAGAGCACTTGCATGGGGGCAGTGCAAAGACTTGATGTGGGGGTCTGTAGAGTCGAAGATTTGATACTCATCCCTAGTCATTCCGAATCTCTCTCTAGTAAAAGAAGATGATTGAGGTTTTATTGTTCTATAAAGCTAAGCACATGCAACATTTGAATGTATACAAGGTAAGGAAATGTCTGCACACAGTTGTAGAAGTGCTAAAAGGCGTTGCAATTTTGTGTTCTATATCTAGCAATTGTATATGCAACCAATTCAAGATCTCTCTCTCTCTCTCTCATGATTGCCCTGGGATGTCACAAGGTAATTTTTGCATCACTTCGTGCACTTTGTGTCAGATGAAGTGAGAAAGGTTGTTAGGGGCACAATTCTATAGTGATGCCAAAGGCATATAATGGTCAAATTATATGCCAAGTGCAGACACTTTTGCCCATAGTTTTCTAGAGTAGTTACCGAACAGATTCTAAAGAGATTTCTCATTCCTTAGTTCAATAGTCTACAAAAGAAGAAGAAACCAAGTAAAAGAGAGAGATGATCAACCAGGGCTCCTTAAGATGAAGCTTCACAAGCTTACATAGGGACTAATACCTTGGTCTCGTGCATCTCAAGCTTCGTGGAAGGAAACTTTTAAATTTACTTGTGAATTCTTGCTTTTCTAATGTAAAATGGAGAACCCTATAACTTCGTATGGATGTAGTTTTGTAATAAGAAACCTATTATCCATGATATGGGTGTATTTGGATATTATATATTTTGTGATAGTTATGTATGAACTAGAAACTAAGACAGAGCCAAAACAAAACACAAAAGAAGGATAATATAGATAGTCAAAAGGGTTATAAGTGTTCGAATCTTAAAATAAAGAAATAATTAGTAGTAGAGATGTAGAATTTGATGAGTTATTATCTTCCTACATTGATCATGTTTTTCAAGCTCAGTAATAAATGAAACTAAAAATTGACGGCATTTTCCAGGATTCTACAAGTACAAGTGCAGAAGAAAAAAAATGGTTTAGATGAAGAAACATTTATATATACATCAAAAGAGAAAAAGAAAAATAAGTGAATACTTTTTGAATAAAAAAGATATAGACAAACATGTAAAAGTAACAAATCTATTTTATCATGATATAAACATGAACTTACGAAACATACATGAGAAAGAAAGATAACTCAAAGTTACATTGAATTTTAATGTATCTCACATTTTCTTCAAAACGTAGTGAAGAGAGATACCCACACGTTGTGAAGCTGCAAATTCAAATAACAATAGTTGCAATGCAATGGAAGCAGAAATAGTTGTATGAAAACTTGACACATAAACGTGTACCATGTACTGATAAGATGCAGAAAAGTGAATTGGTATTCTCTATGATGACAGCGAGAAAGAGCCGTGTATTATTATCAACGTATTGTTTTGTTATGTAACGTAAGAGTTGATTGAAGCCGTGTTCTCTGTCAGCCTCACTTATAATCTCGTGTTCATATGTGGTCCTGTGAACTCTTATGTGGTCTTGGGAACTCTTATGGTCTCTGACTTCTCATATTTGTGAGTGTTTAGACTTCTAATATTATCTTATTGTTCATCATATCATCTTTGATCACTCACCTTCCCAACCTCTCGAGACTCCAAAATTTGATAGTAGGAATGGAGGTTTTAAATTTTTCGGATGCTTTTGTGGTAGAAAACAACAAAATTCTCGAGACTAACAGATGCTTTTCAATTTTTCGGATGCTGATGTTTTTCATCTCCAAAATTCTCGAGACTAACAGATGCATCTTACTTCAATTTTCGGATCTCGTTTTCGCAGAAATGATTTTGAGATACAAAACTGATGACGTGGATACTATTGTAAAAAAGAAAAACTAGTTAATAAAGTCCACCGCTGTAAGCAAGTGCCGCGCTCATCTTTTCTGAATTCTTACTCTCTCCGTCTGTCCGTCAATGTCGTCTGTGTGTGTTTCACGCCATAGCTGCTCAACTAACAGCTGGTATCAGAGCTGGTGACTGTGAGTGTGACTTCACGTAGCGGAAAGGAAGTTGTGAACACGGCTGGTGACTGTGACTTCACGTAGGGGAAAGGAAGTTGTGAAGGGAGGCATTAAGCTCTCTGAGAATGCAACGGTGAAGGATCTTAAGGGTTCAATCCATAAGCGAACAGCTGGCAAACTTTATCCTGAAAGGCAACGGCTTTTCCTTCCCTTCGTGCGTAACCTGCTAGCTCAGCACAAAAGATGCAGATAAAGACCTTATTGAACAGAGAATTCATATGATTTGATGAGATGAACAGATCACAAATGATTGTGAGACCGATTAGCTTTATGCTTCTGGTGATTTTATACGCTGACAGACACGGCTTGGGGACTCCGCAATAGTTCGAATTCTGCAAATATTTCTGAATTTAAAAAAAATAAGAAAAGTGAAGCTTTTAACAAATAGAATTCTGGAATTTTGAAATAACCAAGTACACATTTTATTTTGATGGCATGCAACAATATGTTTTTTTTTGCGGGTCCGTGAATGGACACTACTCACACGCTGTGAGACGAATGTATGATATTGCGGGTCCTTAATTGAACAACTCACGCTCCTTATGAGGTTTTATATTAACCTGCCGAAAACCTTGAATAAAAAAAAAACTGATATTATGCAAATAGTGGAGGATAAGATTAATAAGGATAATCCATATATATGCTATTATAGGATAGAAAAATTCGTAGTAGGTGAAAGACTTGGGGACTTGAAAATTGAGAAGACATGAATAAAGAAATCTAGGAGAGTTCTCCATTGAGTATCTATATGAAATTTTTGAGAGCATATCCCACACATCAAGAAAGATAGTACACTAAAACAAACTTGGAATATTATTCGAAAACTCTATTATACATCCACGCAGGCTAGGAAAATGCATTTCAACCACAAATTGCATGGTCTATGGTGAGCGAACAAATCTACGACTCATTACAAAGTAAGAGATGTTGACATGGTATATGTTATGCTAAATGCTCTAAGACCACAATATAAGAGCTTACATACTTTTGTTTCACTAAAAGGTATTATGTCTGATTTTGATTAGCTAGTGGTACTTTCTATGAAAAAGCAAGTGAAGCTTCTGCTGAATGTATTAGAAAGTGTAAACTCAAGAGATCATGTATTCTTTCGTAATGGAGAAAGTGGCTCTAGCGATGGTCCATGGAGCTCTAGAAGCTTAAAAACTTTGGATTCTACAAGAGCAAGAGGTAGATAGAATTCAAGGGATATAGGTAGATCAAAAGCACCTAGAAACTTTTGATATATTTATGTAGTGATGTGTGTGAACACACTTGGATCATCGGAAAATTTCTTTTTCGCCTTAGCAAGTTTCTCGTAGCTTGTATATATGCCTACAACCCTTATAGGTCACTTATCTTTTTACATTCTCTTCGGAATACATTCAATATTATGTGTTATTCGTCAAGCTTATTCTTTTTGCTTGTGCTCTTTGCATGCTTATATTGACCTCAAACGCGAACAATTGGTACTAGAGAAGGTTGCTGCTTCATCTAGGGCATCATCCACACTCCTCCAATCATAGTCTCAATATCACACAAGATTTAGTGAGCATACTAAAGGCAATTAGGAGTTCAAAGGTGCTTCATTCTGTGCTGCCAAAATTGTGATCTAAGTTTCTTTAAGTCTCTGAATGCACTATCATAGTACTTATGTAGGCAATTTCATCCTTTTATGCCAAAGTTATGTACCGGTTTTGGTTCGCCTGTATAAGCAGCTTGAAAATCTGCTACACATTTAGTAGAACTTGATACCATAGTTTTGTTCAACTTTTTCAGATAGAGTCATTTTCTTGCATTAGGTTATTTTACTCAGTGGTGATGGCTGAAAGCAGTGATGTATTCTATACGATGGCTGTTGACGATAAGTTGGATGGTGTCAATTACCCATTATGGGCTTATATGATGGATCATGTATTGGTTGCAAAAGGAGTGTGGAATATTGTGCACGATGTGGAAAAAAAATCCTATAACACCTACAAACACAGTTGCTAAAGGTCATGCAGATGGTGTTGAACTCCTATGTAGCTTGCAGCATGAACGGACTCACTAGAATGTTCATAAGACCCTTAAGGGACTCAAATAAATGGTTATCTAGTTTCTATGGAATCATCGTGAGAGGTTTCGATCACTTAAACTAGAGTTGTGACCTTCCTAATGCAGTATATCCTATTAAATATTCTTGATTATACTATGAGAAGAAATGTCTCCAAGACAATATACTCACTAGTTTCTATAAACATGGACCTAGATACCACTATTCACTATAGCCTTGAGTTCTCCCAGAATATGTAGGTTTTAGACTTAAGCATCAAGCCAACTTTAGAAGACTATATTACATTTCTAGAAGTCTATATATTACGAGACATATACTCACAAACTAGAGCTAGCTATCTCCTTGACATACATAGTTTGAATAAAATAATAATCACAAGGAGGGGGCTACTCAAGGTGCAAAGAAAATACTCAATCAAGGAGGGGAATTTCTTCACAGGCATGTAATAGCTTATTGAAAGCTTAGTCCTTAATGGTTTTCTCTTAAGCCTAAAGGCATAATAGCTTAAACGTAATGTGCTGTGCAAGAAATTAGGCTAATATGGATAGGTTTTAGGGCTAAAAGAAACTAATGTGCAAAACCTATACGGTGCTAAAGAAACCCAATAGGATAAAGCATAATAGCTTAAGCATAGCGGTCTTCTTTAGACAAGCTTAAGCATCTTTATATAAAGTTTGACCACTTCTCCCTCTATGTGGGATTATTGTACTCCATGGAGATTGTGTCTAAAATAGCAAAAGGTGTGGCACTCTCACACCACCATACATGAGTGCTTGAGTAGGAAAAGATCAATCTAAACTAATACAAAGTGGAAAAAGATAACAATAAATACAAATGACGATGAAAAAGAGTTGATTTGAATTGTGCTTGTAACATGTTCTTTTCAGCTTGATTGGACTTCTTCTTGCTTTTTTATCTTGTTCTTCTTCTATGTATGCCACACCTATGGAATGTGTGTCTAATGTTGTCTACCACTTCCCCATTTCCTTTTACTGATATTGTGTGCGTGTGTGTGAAGTGTAAGGAGTCTTTGATTGTGACTAAGTGATTCCCATCACTCTGGTTTTTTACCATAACTTGTATTTAACTTGGAAAATATTCCATAAATGATAAGGATGCTCTTCTCCAAGTACACAGGGTTCATGACACCTAACTCTAATATGTGATTGATTGCCAGTCATGGAGGGGATTCAAAAGTTTGTACAGGAATGCAAAAATACTCATGGATTGGCTCCTTGCTTCATAATGTTCCAAGTGTCATTAATTTTGATGCTTCATATACTCCTAAGATTAGAGCTTGTTTTTCAAAACACATGAATGCATATATCTTCTAAAAATGAGATTCCCTACTTCAATATCTCCTTGTTGTTGGAGTTAGACGTCTGCGGAAGCACACAAACAACACAAGGAAGACGAAGAAGCTTGGAGCACAACACACCATATGGAATTTCTTACTAGAGAAAGTACAAAGATAAGTAGCCCATTAGGGCAATAGGCATATATACAAGCCGACAGAAAAAACCTCCTAAAGAGGGAAAAAAGTGCTCAGGCGCTCCTAGTAAATCCCCCTTGGGATTGATGCGGTGAACAAGTACTTGGCACTCATGTATAAGGAAGTGCCAAGATATGTGGAAATTTCTCCACAAATGGAAGTAATCCCAAAGCTTTGCGGAAAGCTTCAAACTTCTCCCTAGGTAGAGCCTTCGTGAAAAGGTTTGTAATGTTCTCTTGCATGGGCATATATGCCAAGGTGATCTCCCGAGCAGAGAACCTCTCCTTGAAATAATGATAATGCACCTCAATATGCTTAGTGCGAGCATGGAACACAGGGTTCCTAGCAACTGCCAATGCGCTCTCACTGTTAGTGAAGATGGTGATGGCAGAAGACTGACCAGCACCCAAATCAGCCATAAGGCATCTAAGCCACACACACTCAATAGTCGATGTGAAAGCTACCCTATACTCAGCCTCACAATTCAAGTGGCCATAGTAGGCTACTTCTTGCTCAACCAAGATATACATGAGCTACCAAACATGAAGCAAAAGCCACTAGTGGACACATGAGTGTCATAGCAACCACCCCAATCAGAGTCACAAAAAGCATGCAAATCTGGTGGTAGTGACTGCTCCTTGGGATTAAACAAACCAAGTAGCCAGGTACCACTCAAGTAGAAAAAGATGTGCTTAACCACCTACCAATGCTTGACTCCTGGGCAATACATAAACATGCTCATCTACGAGACAAAAAATTGATGATCTGGCCAAGTAATGCATAAGTAAATCAGGCATCCAACAGCATGTTGATAGAGGACAACGTCAAATGCATCTCCATCATCATGAAGACTCAACCATAAACCTGCCTTCATAGGAGTGGCAATAGGCTTACAATCTTCAAGGCCAAAATGCGGCAATAATGTGTCAATATATTTCCATTGACAAAAGACCATTCCACCATCAACTTGCATAAACTGACTGCCTAAATACTGATGCAAATGCTCCAAATTAGACATCTCAAGTGAGGCATGCAAATCATTCTTAAAATCAGCAATATGCTTCTCAATAGGATGAGAACAGCATGTCCTCAACATAGCCAACAATGATTAGAAGCACATCATTAGGTGCTTTCAGTTGGACTATTCTCAAAACCATATGCAATCAGATAGGCATGTATCTACTCATACCAAGCATGTGGTGCTTTCTTTAAACCATATAATGCCATCTTTAACCTTCACACCTGGTTTTCATGCCCTTTTTGCACAAAGACACGAGGCTAGAGAGCATACACTTCTTCATGCAAGTCACCATTCAGAAGTGGAAATTTAATTTCCAACTGATGTACATTCCAACCATGATGGGCTGCAAGTGCATAGATGCTCCAAACAGTAGTCATATGGCATGTAAGTGCAAAGGTCTCATCAAAATTAATGCCTCTTTCCTATGCATAACCCTTTGCAACATGCCTAGCCTTATACATGTCAACTGTTCCATCAGGCTTACACTTCAGCTTGTAAGCCCACTTAGTGCCAATGGCCTTCTTGCCAGGAGGCAAGTCACACAAAGACCAAGTAGCATTCTTCATTATAATATAATATTCAGAGTGCCTAACAGCCATCTACTTTTCTGAATTTTGTACATCATCAAACAAAACAGGCTCATTCGCATCAGAAAGACTAGGTTCAGCCATAGCATTGCAATCTGATGCCAAAGAGACACTATGAGAGCCTCACTGAGTACGATATGACAGACGTGCATCTAATTTGTTGTCATGCAAAGTCTGCACCAGCCATTTTGGCATAGTTTTTTCCTCCTCCATGTCAGCTCTCTCATCAACAAGTGCATTTTGTAAATCTGCATTAGAAATGGGATGATCTACATCATCACATGAAACCTGCAAAGGCTGAGAATTTGCCTCACTAGGACCGGCACTAGACTGTCCACCTATAAAAAGAGGCAGCAAAGTATCATACATGTCTTTGGAGCTAACAATTGTCTCCTTAGTACATGAAAGCAATGGCTGAATAGAATCTTCCACAAAAACAACATCACCGCTAACTAGAATGCATTTAGTGTGTGAATGATACAGATGATAGCCTTTACTTTAGAACTGTACCCAACAAAAATACAGTTTACTACTTTATCATCCAATTTTCTACGATGTTGTTCAAGCACTAATGCATATGCCAAACAACCAAAAATAGGCAAATGAGCAATAGATGGCTTGCGATCATGCCAAGCCTCATATGGATTTATAGACTGCAGTGCTTTAGTGGTACACTTTTTAGGTACATATGTTGTACACATGAGAGCCTCAAGCCAGAAACTATGTGGTAATGCGTGACTCTTCACCATACACCTCATCATCTCTATGAGCGACTTGTTCATTCATTGAGCAACTCCATTCTCTTGAGGTGTATACAACACTGTACACTAGTGTTTTATCCCACGGTCAGCCAAAAATGTATTAAAATCAGAAGACATATACCCCCTCTCCCCCCGATCAAAACAGAGGGTGCCCATTTTACATGCTGACAAATTTTCAGCCAAAATAAAAAACTATTTGAATTACATGAAAACTTCAGACTTTGCCTTCAATGGATATACCCATGCATGCTTGGAACAATCATTGATGAAAGTCACGAAGTAAAGATAATTTCCAGAAGAAGATGTGTGCATAGGACCACAGAGATCACTATGTAGAAGCTGCAATTTTTGAGTAGCCCGAATTGAACCATCTTTTGGAAAGGAAGAACGCTGCATTTTGCACAAAATACAGCCTTCACAAACATGTTTTCCAAGTGCCTTAAGTTTGGGAAAAGAGGACACCATTTCAGATTTCTATAGGCATAGCAAACTAGCAAAATTTAGATGAACAAAGCGTGCATGCCAAAGCTTTGCATCTAACATAGCTTGAGAATCATGTACTACACATGCCAAATCATTTAGACATCTTTCATAGTCTATGAGCTTATACAGCCCATGACATAAAATGCTAGAAGCAATAATCACATCGCCATTTGATAGATCATGAACTCTACATTTGTCATCAACAAATTACACAACCAAGCTAATCTTGGCTAATGCAGAAACTGATAATAGATTTTTCTTGATCCCTCGCACAAACAAGGCATCTGACAAAGTGAAAGAACTACCATCACTAGTAGTCAAAATGATCTTACCAACTCCCATAATAGGATAAGAGGAGTTGTTGGTGCATGTAATAGTGTTCCGTGTAGGGGCAGGCTCGAGTGAAGAGAAGAAACTGTGTTGCGAGGTAATATGTTTGGTCACCCCACTATCAAAGTACCAAACATTTGAGTCTACTGTAGACATGCACTTCTCATGAGAAGATGGGTCGAAATTGTAAACAGTAGTAAACACCCATTCTTCTTCCTGCAGAAGATTAGCAGACTTGGTTTTTGGTATAGAGGCTTCTGCAACAACCATTCCAGCCTCTTTCTTCTTTGCCTCTTTATCAACCAATTTTCGACAGTTCTTTGTGATTTGATCATTTGCTTTACAATACTTGCAAAACAATTTCTGCTTTTTTGATTTCTTTTCATATTTGTATTTCCTCTTTGATTGTGGAGAATTAGTATTTTTCTTCTTACTAGTTGAAGAGCTCCATTTTGCTTTGCCCTTCTGACTAGTCAGGAAAGCTTGATATGCAACACCCATAATGGACCTGTCCTGCAACAGAACAAAGACTAACTCCTCAAATGACAAGGCATTTGGATTGCCCTTCATCATCAACTGAAGAGTAGAAGCAAAACTCTGATATGAATCAAGAAGACCGTCAGAATGGTTGTGATTCTTTATACAGAGATTCAATTCTGGCCTTAGTACGTGTCTAAACCTGATTTGCTACTTCGGCTCTTAAACAACGACTCGATAATTTATTTCCATCTCTCTCTCTACATTTTTTTAGCAAAAAAAAATGGTGAAGAAATGCAAAACTCTTTTTGTGATTCAATGCTAGATATCAACTTCAATCCTTTATACAGAGATTCAATGCTAGATATCTACTTGTATGACATTGAGGTCACTAAATGTAGGAATTCGATGCCAAGCATCGATTTCAAGTATGAATGGATAACTTTCTACATAATTTTGATGCATAGAATAATCCAATTACATGTGACAACAATTCCTAGCATCGGATTACACTATAAAAATCAGCTACTCTTTCAAATACTTGATATTTAAAAAAAAAATATCTGCATTGAAACTCCTTAATTCATATGCCCACTCGCCAAATATTTTCAGGGGAAAGAAACACATGCCTCATTTCTTGCCTAATATAATTTCTTAAGAGTATCTAGATCATCTTTTGCTACCTTGTAGAAGCAAATGTGAGGGATAATGGCATGTCTCACGAATAAAGCTATCAAATCATGTGCCTATGAGTTTTCCCCTTCCTAGTGCAGTTTCCCTTAAGTAGGTGGAATAGCAGCCATAACATGGCTAGAAAACTGAAGTTCGTCATCTTCAACACAATCTATTTCACCTTCAATCACAATCTATTTCACCTTCAATCTACTTGGAAGTTTAGTAGGAAATGTTTCAACATTGTACACAATATGCCACATGCCTTTTTGCTAAAACCACATGATGCATCATGTATAGCCAGAATGGGTTATTGGTACCTTGTATTGTATCCTAAATAAATAGCATATGGAATACATCATTGCTTTCATCCATGGCTAGTGACTTACTAGCTCGATGTAGAAAATTTCTACATCGAAAAAATACATCATTGCTTTCATCCATGGCTAGTGACTTACTAGCTCAAAAAGTTGAATAGAAATACAACTCTACTAGAGTTGTAGTGAATTTTGAGCCATTTTTATTGGTGAACTGAAAACTATATATATATATATATATATATATATATATATATATATATATATATATGACACAAATGGCACACAACTATCTACACAATCACTATGAAACTGTCCTTAGAGGCAAAAAAGAGCTCGAATCAAAATTTCAACATCACATAATGTAGAGGAGGTACTGGGGTATCTACTTTTAGTAGGAGCATGCACCATGCACTCCAGTACTTCGCCTACTCAAGGGAGGTTCTCCTTAGGGAAATATACCTTTTAACACTTCTCTGAGCAGGTAGATAACAAGAATTGCACAGAATTGTAAATACTCAGGGAAGTGACAGATGACAATAGTGGAAGACCAAACACTCCTTAGTTCGAACAAATGATTATAATGTAAGCCAAGGAAATTCTACAAAAGCTGATGCTCTGGGCTAACATGCCACTCCAGAACTAAACAACATCAATACAAGAGATTCATCCAATCCGTATAATGAACACAACTAGATGCAGAATGGCACTGATCAATACAAAGTATGAGGACTTTCTCTAAGGGAAAGAGCATGAAAATACCACTGACTTACACTAAATGACAAAACCAAACCACTTTCTACACACTATAGTGCTATTAGACTTGTAGCCACAGAGTGCAAAGAGAAGACCCCTGTTCGTATGTAGGTATATATCCCAAATGAACACAAGTCCATTGCTTTTATAGGCTCCAATATCCCAAGAGGGACTTGCCAATTCCTCACGTCCACTCATCATGCGCCGATTGATTGCCCAAAATTGGAGGGCTAAATCAAATATGCCACTAGTCTTGAATTGGATCCTCAAAAATAGGCAGTCATCATAAATGGTTGGCGGCAACAGTCATTTCACTACTTTCACTTTTACCACTTACACTTTAGTTGTCACTTTTGCATGCAAGATGAGATCCTCATTTTGTGCCGCCCGTGATATTCAAATGACCCTGGGAAGCAAATCCTTGATGTAATTTTTGAAGTAGCTTTTGATCCTTACATATTGAGTAGGAGAGATGGTGGTTGGTGTGGGAGGTGTGGGTGGAGTGGTGGGACGTTGTGGGGGGTGTGGAAGGTTGTGGGGGGAGGTTGTGGAGGTTGTGGGGGGTGTGGGAGGTGCGGAAGGTTGTGGGGGGAGGTTGTGGACGTTACGGGGGGTGTGTGTGGAGTGGTGGCAGAAATCATTTTTGGTCAAAAATTGAACCAAGATTTTAAAAATTATTATTGCACCATCAGAAAGTATTCGTCGAGAGCTTTCCAACGATATATAACACTATTAGTGTTTGGTTGAAAAATGATCCTCAAAATATCCATCCAAAACTACTGAAAATTTTGTCTACTTTAACTTCTCTTATATCTTATATAAGAAAATTCGACGGGAGCCTTGGATAGCCCATCTGCCTCCCAATGTGTAGACCTAGGTTCGAGTCCTACCAGAGGCAGCGGCAACATCGTGAAAATTAATTTTTCATAAAGCAATGATTGGAAAATCGATGCCGAATCTGCGATGGATTGAAGAAGCTTTTCAATGTGCTTTTGGAGGAGTAGTGGGGAGTTGAGGTGAGGTCAGGTGGGGAGGTGAGGTGAGGTGAGGTGAGGTGAGGAGGGGAGGTGAGGTGAGGTGAGGTGAGGGGAGGTGAGGAGGGGAGGTGAGGTGAGGTGAGGTGAGGTGAGGAGGGGAGGTGAGGTGAGGTGAGGAGGGGAGGCGAGGTGAGGTGAGGTGAGGTGAGGAGGTGAGGGGAGGTGAGGGGAGGTGAGGGGAGGTGAGGTGAGGTGAGGAGAGGTGAGGAGGGGAGGGGAGGTGAGGTGAGGTGGGGTGAGGTGAGGTGAGGAAGGGAGGTGAGGTGAGGTGAGGAGGTGAGGTGAGGTGAGGTGAGGTGAGGAGGGGAGGGGAGGGGAGGGGAGGGGAGGGGAGGGGAGGTGGGGTGAGGTGAGGTGAGGTGAGGAGGGGAGGTGTGGTGAGGTGAGGTGAGGTGAGGTGAGGAGAGGCGAGGTGAGGAGGGGAGGGGAGGTGAGGTGAGGTGAGGTGAGGTGAGGTGAGGTGAGGTGAGGAGGTGAGGGGAAGTGAGGTGAGGTGAGGTGAGGTGAGGAGGGGAGGGGAGGTGAGTTGAGGTAGGGTGAGGTGAGGTGAGGTGAGGAGGTGAAGGGAGGTGAGGTGAGGTGAGGTGAGGTGAGGTGAGGTGAGGAGGGGAGGGGAGGTGAGGTGAGGTGGGGTGAGGTGAGGTGAGGAGGGGAGGTGTGGTGAGGTGAGGCGAGGTGAGGTGAGGTGAGGTTCGGAGGGGAGGGGAGGTGAGGTGAGGGGAGGGGAGGTGAAGTGAGGAGTTGAGGGGAGGTGAGGTGAAGTGAGGTCAGGGGAGGTGTGAGGTGAGGTGAGGTGAGGAGGAAGGGCGAGGGGAGGTGAGGAGGGGAGGTGAGGTGAGGTGAGGTGAGGTGAGAAGGGGAGGTGAGGTGAGTTGGGGAGGTGAGGTGAGGTGAGGTGAGGTGAGGTGAGGTGAGGAGGGGAGGTGAGGTGAGGTGAGGTGAGGTGAGGTGAGGAGGGGAGGGGAGGTGAGGAGGTGAGGTGAGGTGAGGGGAGGTGAGGTGAGGTGGGGAGGTGAGGTGAGGAGGGGAGGTGAGATGAGGTGAGGTGAGGAGGGAGGTGAGGTGAGGTGAGGTGAGGTGAGGTGAGGTGAGGTGAGGTGAGGTGAGGAGGGGAGGTGAGGTGAGGTGAGGTGAGGTGAGTTGAGGAGGGGAGGTGAGGTGAGGTGAGGTGAGGAGGGGAGGTGGGTAGAAGTAGGAGTGAAGGGTGGGAGAGAGAGAGAGAGAGAGAGAGAGAGAGAGAGAGAGAGAGAGAGAGAGAGAGAGGAGAGAGAGAGAGAGAGAGAGAGAAGAAAAATGCCATGATATAGGCCCCCACATCAAGTTTTTGCACTGTCCTTGTGCAATTCCTCCTTTATTTTGCTTATTTCAATAAGACCAAGATAAATTGCAATCACTAAATGAAATACGGCATGTATAGTGAATGAAGTGGTTCCGATTTGACTTAATTCAGGTACTTCTTCACCCTAGAGATATTGAGGAGGGGTATCCTCTTACCCTGCAAATCCTCTAGATGCACTGCTCCATGTGGTTATACCTTTATCACTCGGTATGATCCTATCCACTTGGGTGCCAATTTGGTTGGAACTGGTGGGATCTGATGCAACAAAACCAAGGATCTTTCTTGTACTTCATTGGTCCTAAGATACCTGTCGTGCAATCTTTTGCGCTCTTCTTGTGTTACCTACAATTTTTGCATTGCTCCTTCCCTGTATTCTTATAATGCCACTAGTCTCCTACTGGGGGGTTCAATTCCAATGGTTTTGGCTCCAATTTCTTTTTTGATAATAAATTTGAATGGTGCTAATGCCTCTTTTCAATATACTAAGCGAAATGGACTCTCGCTAGTGGTTCCCCTCTTTGTAGTTCTGAAAGCCCAAATTGCACCTATCAATGCTTGTGGCCAAAAGCTTTGATGATCAAAAGATAATTTGTGCAGAAACCTGATCAAAATCTTATTGGAGCTCTCTCCTTGGCCATTTGACCTTGGATAGTAGGCACAAGAATTTTTATAGAAAACCTTGTACCTGTCAAATATAAATTGGAGCAATTGATTCACAAAGTGTGTCCCCCTATCACTACTGATTTCCAATGGGCAACCAAATCTTGAGAAAATACATTTATACAGAAACTTAGCTAATGTTAAAGCCGTGAAGTCCATAGTAGCTTTAGCCTCTATCCATTTAGTTTCATAACATGTGGCCATCAAAATATACTTCTTACCCCCAGGGTGACTAGTTGGATTCATTGGTCCTATGAAATCAAGACCCCATCGTTCGAATGGGAGCCATCCTGTGGATATGACTAATGGTTGGAAATTCAATCTGGTTGGCGTAGGAGCACATCTCTAGCAAATGTGGCATTCTTGAGAAAACTTGATCGCATCCTTGTAAATATGAGGCCACCATAGTCCTTTGTGGATGATTCTCTGAGCCAATTCTTCCCCCTTTAGATGTCCTTCACTGTGTGCAACCTCTAGCAAATGATTTACCTCCTCTCGATAAACACATTTTCTCAAGATATCATCCTGACAATATCTATATAAATTTCCATTTATGAGTGAGTACACTTTGGTTTTAAGGATCAATCTTCTCTTTTCTATAGGTGTGAAGTGCTCTGGGAGTTTTCTAGTAGTAAGAAAAGTGAGAATTCCATCATTCAAATCCATCTGATTTGCTACTAAGAAGAGACTACTATCCACCAATTCATCATTAATATCTATTGCCTTCCACTCATTGTGGTCCTAGATACTTGATCTGCCATGTAGTGCTCTCTTCCTGGCTTAATATGAATAGAAAAACTGAATTCTTGAAACAGGAGTAACCATCTCCAAATCCTTCCAGCCACTCTAGGCTTGTTTATCAAGTACTTCAAAGGCTAATGGTCAGATATGACTATAAGATGTATACCAAGAAGGTAATGCCAAAACTTCTGAAGAGCAAATACTATGGCCAAACCTTACCTTTCGATCGTACTGTAGTTCCTTTCTGCCTTGGTGAGTAGTTTGTTGGCATAGGAGATAGGTCTATCAACCTTGTGTGATGATGGTTGAGCTAGAATTGCACCAACAACATGACGATTGGCATCTGTATGCACATGAAACTCCAATGACCAGTTTGCAACACTTAAAAGTGGAGCAGTACATAGCCCCAATTTTAGTTCACAAAATGCTTTCTCAGCTTCACCACTCCGTGAGAAGGGGACCTTTTTACTGGTAAGCCTTGACAAGGGCTTAGCTATTTCTAAATACATTTGTATGAATCTTCTATGGTATCCTGCACGGCCCAAAAAACTTTGCACTTCTTTTGGGCTTTGTGGAATACGCATAGAAAGAATAACAGTAACCTTTGCAGGGTCAATCGTTATCCCTTCAGCAGATACTATGTGACCAAGAAGAGTGCCCTTGGTGACCAAAAAATGACATTTAGCAGGATTTAATTTCAAACCTGCTTTGAGACATTGCTCAAAGATTTCTTTTAAATTTTCCAAATGATCATGGAAATCTTGAACTACTACTCTTCTATCTGTGCCTGAAAATACTGAAAAGTTCATCCATAAAAATGAGTAGAAAGGTTGTCAACCATTTGCCCAATATTAGACACATTGTTCTATTAAATGAAGCCGGTGGATTCTTCAAAACAAAAGCCGTTCTGGTATAGACATAAGTACCCCATGGAGTTACAAAGGTTGTTTTGTCCCTATCATAAGGATGGATTACTATCTGATTGTAGCCACTAAAACCATCCAGGAAACTATACAAAGTGTGACTGGCTACTTCCTCAAGTACTTGCTCTATGAAGGTCTGAGGAAATCCATCTTGGACAGTCACTTTATTCAAGGCACGAAAATCAACGCAGACTCTTATTTTTCCACTATTCTTCTTGGGTACAATAACCATAGAAGAAAGCCACCCGGAATGTTCTATGGGAACAACTATACCTGCTACTTCTAGTTTTGTAATTTCCAACTTTACTGCCTCTGCATACTTTGGATTGAGTTGATACGGCCTACTTTTTGCAGGCGCCGCTCCCTCAGCTAAGGGTATTTGGTGTAATCCAAGCTCCTCTGGTATCCTTGTTAGATCTTTGTAGGACCATGCAAAAATATTTTTATAAGCAAAAAGTAAAGAAGTTACCTTTTGCAGTAAAGGAGGATAATGCCATAGCCAAGAGGCCAAGTGGACTACTTGAGGGTTCTCTTCATCTCATAGATTTACTTCTTGAACCAGTGTTTCAGGACTAGCCTTGTTTAAGAAATCATCTCCACTGTATGCGGGAGTCGACTTTAGCTTATATTCTGTAATATGTTCTCTGGTCCATCCTTGAGGTATATCTAAAAAAGGAAGATCTTCTCTGCACTCAGGCTCATAACTTTCCATCCTGGATACTTCTATATTTGTTGCCTCTTCAAAGTTTGTATTCTCCTGCAAACTCTCATTCTCCAACTCCTTGTGAACTTCATGGCCTTTTCCTGCAATTTCTTTATCTGCAACTTCTTCCTCTATTTCATTGATTTCCACCGTGCAACACTCTGCAGTTTCCATCATCCAATTCAATAATGTATCTTCTTCTTGGGGTAGAGAGGGCATTACATGAGTGTCCATAGTATACCTAGTAGTTTTCCTTGAGTCAAATCCTTCTTCCAAATGTACCTGTAGTTGGCTATTGGTGCTAGTTGAAATCCATAGTTTGTTTTTCCCCCAATCTTGCAAAGCTTTTGCTTGCCTCAGCCAAGGTCTCCCCAGTAGCAAAGGGTAAGAATTATCCTGTGGAAGTGCAATAACAACAAAATCTAGAACAAAGTGACAACCCTGTACTATCATGAGTACCTTGTCAATAATGCCAAGAGGCACAACCCGATCTTGATCTACTAGTGTAATTGGGAATGGTGCCACCTTAGTGGGGTTCAAATTCAGTTTCCTCATTGTGAAATCTGGCATCAAATTGATACTAGAGCCTCCATCTATGATCACACCTGTAAGAGCTTCATCCTTTATACAAACAGATAACCTTGAGCTTTGGTAGTCTGCCAGGGGTGCAGGGGGAAAATCAACCATGAAATCATCTATACTAGGTGATTGGATCAAGTGAACAGAGTGTATAATCTTTAATAGGTCACTCCTTATTTTTGAATCCATCTTTATGAGCTCGTACAGACTAACCTTATGATGAATACCTTTTAAGATCTGCTCAATGTTTACCTTATGAGTGTCTTCTTGCAGACTTCTTGGTTGGACCCTTAGAGAAGTAGCCATCCTTTCATAAGCTCCTTCAATTTCTGCTTGGCCCTTCCACCCAGCCTTCTGTCCCCCCTCTTTATCCTAGAATCCTTGTTGTTCCTCTCTATGGATTGTTGCTGGTTGTCTGGCTCTAGTCATCATGGGCATTGCAGAGGATGAAACAGCATAAGACTTAGTGGTCATACCTTCTTCTTGTGGAGAGACTGCAATCATGTGGATTGGCGCAAGAAGGCTTCCTGGGCATTCTTTGGTATAGTGATCCTTGGCCTCTGGACAATGTTGACAAGGAGGTGCATCTTCAGGAAGGGAACACCTATTTTGCATATGGCCATACTCACCACAGCGATAACACAATGGCCTATTATATCTAGGCTTGGTCGTACGATTTTCCTCTCTATTAGGTGCATTTGAAGTACTAGCATAATATGAATCCAAAGCTTGAGGGTTACCTTGTTGCTGTGTACCCTTGAGGTAGTAATAGTCTCTAGCTTCATGACCATCTTTTCCACAAAATTGACAGCTTACCTTATTAGCACAATTAGCATTGGAATGTCCATTGTTGTTACATATTGTACACCGAATCTGTCTTCTGATATCCTGAGTGGTCCACAAATCTTCTAACTCACGATGAAGTTGGGCTACTTCATCATCAGTACAACGCAGTGGTGGCAAGACCTTCTCTTCTTGTTGATTTTGTTGCATTCTCAATGCCTCCAATTCCTTCCTCAGTTACCCAATAGGGTCTAGTTGTGCAGCATAGTTCGGCTGTGTATCCCCTTCAAAGCCTAGCTTCTTCAATGCGTGATGTTGCTACAACAAAATCGTTGAGGGTTGCATCCAATCTAAGAGACTCACATAACTTCTGCTGAGAGGACTTGGGAAAGCTTTTTCTATCAATGTTTTAACCAAGAAATCACCTGGAGCATGTGGGAGACGTGCAACATGTGCTTTTGTCCTAGTGTGAAGTTCATGGAAGGATTCACTTCATCTTAGCCTTAGATTCTCGATCTAGTCTAGAGCTCTTTCCGAGGAGTCACTAGGTCGAAATGTCTGTGAGAATGCCGTCTTCAAAGCCTCCCATGTAGCAAAATGGCCACCTGCATATTGACTCTACCATTTGTCACCAAGGCCTTCCAATGTGGATGGGAAGAGTACAAGCATTACATCCTTTGTATTTTTGAGACCTCGTCCACAGCATAAGGAGGTGAACCTCCTCACATGATCATCAACATCCTCATAAGCTTGTCCGTTGAAGGTAGGGAACTTGATATTGAGTTTGGAGAGTAAATGAGAGAGATCCTCCATTTGCACTCGTGTTTCTTCTCACGTATCTGAGGAGAAATCTAATGTTCTCCTATGCTTCTCCTTTGACAGTTGTGTCGCACGCAAATCAATCGATAAATTCAAGGAGGGTAGAGGGGAGCTAGGTTCACTATTTGAAGATATAGCTGACTTGTTAAGGCTCCTTCATACACGAAGAGGCTCTTTATCTGCTTGCGTATGGGTCATGTACCTACTTGCAAATGCAATAGGGCAAAAATACTAAAAAAAGGACTATTTACTATCCTCAAGGCCTCTCACAGAAATGCAAGTGTCCCATTGGGCGTGCCAAACTGTAGAGGAGGTACTGGGGTATCTACTTTTAGCAAGAGCATGCACCATGCACTCCAATACTTTGGCTACTCAAGGGAGGTTCTCCTTACGCAAATATACCCTTTAGCACTTCTGTGAGCAGGTAGATAACAAGAATTGCACAAAATTATAAATACTCAGGGAAATGACAGATGACAATACTGGGAGACCAAACACTCCTTAGTTCGAAAAAATGATTACAATGTAAGCCAAGGAAATGCTACAAAAAATGATGCTCTAGGCTAACATGCCACTCTAGTACTAAACAACATCACTTCAAGAGATTCATCCAATCCGTATAATGAACACAACTAGATGAAGAATGGCACTGATCAATACAAAGTATGAGGAGTTGTTCTAAGGGAAAGAGCATGAAAATACCACTGACTTACACTGAATGACAAAACCAAACCACTTTCTTCACACTATAATGTTATTTGCCCTCCACTAGGAAGGTCATGCTCTGTATCCTCTCCACAGAGTGACTTCCTATAGTAGGCTTGTAGCCAGAGAGTGCAAAGAGAGGACCGTTGTACGTATGTAGGTATATATCCCAAATGAACACAAGTCCATTGCTTTTATAGCCTCCAATAGGCCAAGAGGGCCTTGCTGATTCCTCACGTCCACTAATCATGTGCCGATTGATTGCCCAAAATGGGAGGGGTAGATAAAATATGCCACTAGTCTTGAATTGGATCCTCAAAAATAGGCAGTCGTCATGAATGGTTGGTGGCAACAGTCATTTATTGAGTGATCCAATGCTAGGCATTGTTTTCATATCTAATTGGATTATTCTATGCATCAAAATTATGACTTTATTGAGTGATCCAATGCTAGGCATTGTTTTCATATCTAATTGGATTATTCTATGCATCAACATTATGTAGAAGGTTATCCATTCATACATGAATTTGATGCTTGGCATCGAGCTCCTACATTCACTAACTTAAATATATTGCAAGTTGATATTGGCATTGAATTTTTGCGTAAAGGAATCACAATAAGCTTGTTGCCCTTTCTCTTCACTTTTTTTTTTTGCTAAAAAATGTGCAAAGGGAAAAGGTGTGTGAGAGAGAGACTGAGAGACTGAGAGAGAGAGAGAGAGGGAGACGGAAATGAATTATCGAATCATTGTTTAAGGATCGAAATAGCAAATCAGGTCTAGACACATACCAAGGTCAGAATTGTCCCTTTGTTGGACAAGATGGTTAACTGAAATTCGAGGATAGGTGCTGATAACTGTGAGCGACAATTAGGTCTTCATGGCATAACCTCAAGATATAAATTAGGTTTGAAGGAGGTTGAGATAAGAACTGCACTTGGCATGCTAGCAAGATAGGGCTCGTTCACGCTCTATGATATTCACTAAAGCACTTGGAAGAGAGCAGGTCAACAGGCATCTTCAACAGATGGGCATAGGACCGAAACCTACTTGTTTTTTCATCGGTGAACATTGAGGGGGGGTGTTAGTATATGATCAATGTCTACCCCTCATGATTGTATGCACATTTTGTAAGGCCCCCATTATGAAGAGAAGCCAAGCGTGCATTACCCAATTGATGGGAATCCCAACTTGCATGTTGAATGAAGGTCATATTGGACCATGTAAAATATTGTAAGGAAAGGGAGTTACCAGGGTCCCCAATTGACCGATTTTCCTATTTTTTTCCACTGAAGCATTTTTCTCCTCCTCAGAGTTTCGCAAGAACAATTTTACACTCAACATGATTGCAGAAAAGATATTTTCTAATGCAACGTACGCTACTGTGTACGGGAAATGGGAACATGGCCCATGCGCTCAGGAAAAGTGACATCTTTTTCTACAGGAAAATGTAAAGAACGTAAAACTAATTGCCCAATTTCTCGAGACTTTTCGAGGCCCCGTTCATGGCTTTTGATTCGCCACAAGGACGCCGGAAGGGAGAATTTTTTACTGCAAGTATGAGTTTCCTCACAAAGGAAGACTCAAACAATGAAAATATACAAGGAGAGTCTCTCCCTATTTCCCTTAATTAATCAACTGAACGGTCTCACGCACCATTCATATAATCTCGAGCAAAGTTAAAGTTTCTTGCAACCTCACACGAACTCCGATATTCTAGGAGATAGAATACCCATTTTCCGCTTTTGAAAGTCTTGGATATGGTGTAAAATATTTGAGCAGGACGGTGGCAGAGGAAACCATTGAAATTCCTTGAGGGTTTTGATGTTCGAATTTAGACATTTTGAATTCTTGGAACGCAGGCACACACAAGTTCTTATGTCAGTATTGAACTTACATGGTAATGGAGCTGTTTTCTTGGTCATATTGGCCCACACGTTTGAACTGATGAGTCCTTGAAAAACATAGCAATATACACCTTGTCATCCATAGTTTTGAAACAGTTCGAAAGATAATGGTGCATAATTT
Organism: Ceratopteris richardii; assembly: GCA_020310875.1. Taxonomy (NCBI): domain Eukaryota; kingdom Viridiplantae; phylum Streptophyta; class Polypodiopsida; order Polypodiales; family Pteridaceae; genus Ceratopteris; species Ceratopteris richardii. The sequence continues at coordinate 10,946,748 of CM035420.1, forward strand.
TTATATTCTTTGGTAGTGATATGTGTGAACACACTAACGACTATCATTGCAATTTCTTCTCATTTTGAATGTTTTTTCCAACCATATATATATATATATATATATATATATATATATATATATATATATATATATATATATATATATATATATACACTCCTATCAGGTCACTTACCTCTGTGCATTCAATTGGTAATACATTCAGTTTTGTGATGTTCTCCAAGCTTCTTCTTCTTTCTTGTGATCCTCATGTGCTTCCACAAACCTTGATCTCAAACGACTTGTATCAAAATAGGTTGTCACTTATTCTAGAGTGTTTTCCACATCCCCCATGGTCATAGTCTCAAAGTCACATGAAAATAGGTGAGAGCATACTTGGGGCAATAACGAGCTCAAAACAACTTCGTTATGTGTATCACGGCATTTTTCTTCTCTCTCTCTCTATCTCTCTCTCTATCTCTCTCTCTATCTCTCTCTCTCTCTCTCTCTCTCTCTCTCTCTCTCTCTCTCTCTCTCCCTCTCCCTCCCTCTCTCCCACCATTCACTCCTACCCCCGCCCACCTCCCCTCCTCACCTCACCTCACCTCACCTCACCTCACCTCACCTCCTCACCTCACCTCCTCAACTCACCTCACCTCACCTCACCTCACCTCACCTCACCTCCCCACCTCACCTCACCTCACCTCACCTCACCTCACCTCCCCTCCTCACCTCACCTCACCTCACCTCACCTCACCTCGCCTCCCCTCCTCACCTCACCTCACTTCACCTCACCTCACCTCCCCAACTCACCTCACCTCCCCTCCTCACCTCACCTCACCTCACCTCCTCACCTCACCTCACCTCACCTCACCTCCCCTCTTCACCTCACCTCACCTCACCTCCCCACCTCACCTCACCTCCCCTCCTCACCTCACCTCACCTCATCTCACCTCACCTCACCTCACCTCCCCTCCTCACCTCACCTCACCTCACCTCACCTCCCCTCCTCACCTCACCTCACCTCCCCTCACCTCCCCTCACCTCCCCTCACCTCACCTCACCTCACCTCCCCTCAACTCCTCACCTCACCTCACCTCACCTCACCTCCCCTCCCCTCCTCACGTCACCTCACCTCACCTCACCTCACCACACCTCCCCTCCTCACCTCACCTCACCCCACCTCACCTCCCCTCCTCTCCTCACCTCACCTCCCCTCACGTCCTCACCTCACCTCACCTCACCCCACCCCACCTCACCTCACCTCCCCTCCCCTGGTCACCTCACCTCACCTCACTTCACCTCACCTCACCACACCTTCCCTCCTCACGTCACCTCACCCCACCCCACCTCACCTCAACTCCCCTCCTCACCTCACCTCACCTCACCTCACCTCCCCTCCTCACCTCACCGCACCCCACCTCACCTCACCTCCCCTCCCCTCCTCACCTCACCTCACCTCCCCTCACCTCCTCACCTCACCTCACCTCACCTCCCCTCCTCACCTCACCTCACCTCACCTCACCTCCCCTCCTCACCTCACCTCACCTCCCCTCCTCACCTCCCCTCACCTCACCTCACCTCACCTCCCCTCCTCACCTCACCTCACCTCACCTCACCTCCCCACCTCACCTCACCTCAACTCCCCAGTACTCCTCCAAAAGCACATTGAAAAGCTTCTTCAATCAATCGTGGATTCGGCGTCGATTTTCCAATCATTGCTTTATGAAAAATTAATTTTCGCGATGTTGTCGTTGCCTCTATAGGAATCGAACCGGGTTTACACATTGGAGGGGATGGGCTATCCAAGGTGCCCATCAAATTTTCTTATATGAGATATAAGAGAACTTAAAGTAGAGAAAGTTCTCTACAGTTTAGGATGGATATTTTGAGGATCATTTTTCAATCAAAAACTACAGTGTTATATATTGTTGGAAAGCTCTCGACGAGTACTTTCCAATAATGCAATAATAATTTTTAAAATCTTGGATCAATGTTTTGTTGCGAACATTTGTTTTATGTAGGGTACAAGTTTCAAATTATGTAAATACCTTTGGGAAGTCTTCAAATACTTCAAGAGGGCTCATATTATTCATAAAATATAACCAAAATACCACACGATTTCTAGAACATGGTGAGTCAAATTAGTGAGTCACAAGGGAGCTGCAGTGGTGTCCTAGTGGAAGGTCGATGTGGCTAGTTCTCAAAGTCCATCACTACTTTGCTTATTTGAGCACTTGAGTCATGTACTACCTCCACCCAAGTGTCTACCATGAACTTAGATGTCTTAGGAAGGTTTTAGATTAGTTTCCCATGCTATAAAAAGAGGAGAAAAGTCATGATCTTGTGGGAAGTCCAAGAGAGGCATATGTGTATCTCTATGCTGCTGTAGTTTTTTATGTAGAGATTGCAGAGCTTGTATCTCCCTTATTATATATTCAAATTACATGTTTGATAGCTCATTTGAAAGCTCTTACCGTCTGCTTTCTTCCTGTAAATTTTCATAATCCTTGGATTTGTGAGGAAAGAGCAGTACTCTCTGCAAGTAGTGTGTGTTCTCTGGTTTCAGCCCTACTGAAGGTCTCCATTAAACCTCAAACTTTCAGAGGTCATATCTCCTTGTGTATTTATCCAAATTGCGTGTTCTTTGGCTCCTTGGAAAGCTCTTGGTCCTTAGTATATGTGGTTAAAAGATTTTTAAAAAGTTCTAATCCAATAGAGACTAGTAAGCTCTGCAAGCATGACTGGTTTTCTATGATGAAGTTTGTGAGAAGGTCATCTTGTTCCTAGGGGGTTCCACCTACTTCCTGCTATATTTTGGAGGTCAATAAATTCCAACATTGGTATCAGAGCAAGCAATGGAAGCTTGGAGAAGGTTGTAATACCTTGATGAAGAATTTGAAGCTATTGGAGCATCGGTTCATCATCGACACTACACAAAGGTAGAAGGAGATAGCAAGGAAGCATCTCAAGCATCATTCAAGCAAAGAAAGGTGCATAAACTTTATTACAAAGGTAAATATCATACTTCTTCTTATCACATATATCCAAAAGGAGGGTTACAGGAGGAAAATTAGTATTTACACAATGGGCGATCAACATGCACAAATAGAGAAGCTTGATAAGAACAACTATCAAGCATGGCGATTTAGAATCACGGCATATTTACAAGGTAGAGGCTTGTATGGTTTGATTGATGGAATAGATATCAAACCTATATTACCAGAGGATCCAAATTAGCAACAATTTAGGGAGTTTAGACTTTGGAATGAAAGAGACAAAAGGGTTATATTCATTTTATCACAAAATATTCAAGATTCAATGGTAGGACACATACAAGATCTAGACACAAGTAGAGATGTTTGGCTTGCATTGGAAAGGTTGTATGCTACAGGTACAAGAGCAAGGACGATTCAACTCAAAACTGAGTTGAATAACATAAAGAAAGATACAAGGACATCGGTCAATGATTACTTGTTGAAGGTTAAAGAAATTGCAGATCAACTAGGATCAATTCAAGCTCATGTGGAGGACGAAGACTTGGTTGCACATACTCTCAACGGCCTCAAGGATGATGAGAGATGGAAACCATTCATTACTTCAGTTTATGTTAGAGGAGAATTACCAGACTTTGATCAGCTTGTTGCTCTCATGGTCACGGAGGAGATGAATCTAAATGGTTCTACTTCAAATCAAAAAGGATCTCAAGCACAAGCTCTTTATGTAGGATCATCAAGAGGTGGAAACAGAGGTAGAAGAGGTTCAAATAGAGGTCAAGGAAGAAGGAGCGATGATCAAGGGACTTCAAGTGGTTTCTTCAACACAAGAGGAAGAGGAAGATCAAGTGCTAGAGGTACAAGAGGCTACTACAACTACAATCAAATACAAAGGAGTGAAGATAACAACAATTGCTATATATGTGGAAGGTATGGACACTATGCCAAAGATTTCTATCAAAATGAAAGTAATCAAGGCGGTAATCAAAGAGGAGGCTATTCAAGAAGAGGTAAACAACAAGGAAATTATGCAGTTGAAGGTAAAAGTGATGATTATGATTCTCTTCTTATGATGAATGTAGAAACTAAGATGAATTGCAATAGTGATGTATGGTATGTAGATAGTGGTTGCTCTAACCATATGTCACATGATGCTTCATGGTTTTCTAATATGCATAATCCTTCATGTAAAGGTCATGTTGAAACAGGAGATGATACAACACATAAGATTATGCAAGTTGGAGATGTTGTTATGCAGGATAAGAGCAAGACAAATTGCTTGAAGGATGTACTTTATGTGCCAAAGATCACTAAGAATTTGATGCCAGTTGGTCAAATGGTAGAAGAAGGTTTGCAAATAAGATTTAATCATGCAGGTTGCTTCATTGAGGATCCAAAGCAAAGGAGGCTAATTGCTAGAGGTAAAAAACAAGGTAGATTGTTTACATTCAAGGTAAAACCAAATCATACAAACTATTTCTCTTATGGTATGCATCAAATAGCAGAGCTTGATCTATGGCACAAAAAGATTGGACACATGAATGTACACAGGTTAGAGGAGCTATCAAAGAAGAAGATTGTTGAAGGATTACCTGATCTTACTAAGCAACATTTGGTGCATCTTTGTGAAGCATGTCAAATGGGTAAGCAGAGTAGACAGCCTTTCAAGCATTCAAGCTATGTAAGCAGTGGATTGCTAGACCTTATACACACGGACGTATGGGGTCCTACTAAAGAGGCATCCTTGGCTGGTAATAAGTACTATGTATCATTCATTGATGATCATAGTAGAATGACATTTGTGTATTTTATTGAACATAAGAGTGAAGTCTTTGATTGTTTCAAAAATTTTAAAGCATTTGTCGAGAAGCAAACAGGAAGGTATGTTAAGAAGCTAAGATCCGATGGAGGGGGAGAGTATTTCTCTCAAGCTTTTACTGATTTTTTGTATGATGAAGGTATCAAAAGAGAAGTTACATGCAGGTATACTCCACAACAAAATGGAGTCGCAGAAAGATGAATTAGAATCATAGCAGAAGTATCTAGAAGCATGCTAAATGATATGTGTTTGCCTAATTCTTTTTGGGCTGAAGCTGTTAGCACAAGTGTGTACATTATGAATAGAGTACCTACTGCCGGAGTTCATCATTTGACACCATATGAGGCATGGCATGGAAGGAAACCAAGTGTAAGTCATTTGAAAGTATTTGGTTGTGTATGTTATGTACATGTACCTAGTGAAGTGAGATCAAAACTTGATGTGAGATAAAAAAAGTGTATATTTATTGGTTATGCAGATACTCAAAGAGGATATAGATGTTACAATCCTCATACCAATAAGGTGGTTGTTTCAAGAGATGTAAATTTTGATGAATCACTTTCATGGTATGTAGATAAGAAAAGTTTGCAGGTCATAAATGGAGATGAAGAAGATACAGGTGAAGGGGATGAGTGCTCACCTCAGCCCACAAGAAGTTTAAGTGATGAGAAAAGTGGTTTGAATGAAGAAAGAGAGCTACCTTTCAATGGAAGATTAAGGCAAGAGTCACCTCCAAGTGTTAAAAGTAAAGGTAAACTCAAACTTGTTGAAGTTAATGATGAAGGAGAGGAAATTAGTGATGTATGTGAGTATGGAGAATCATCAAAGGTTCCTAATAAGAAAGGAAGAGCATCTACATTGGAGGTAAGAAGAACCTCAAGAGTGAGTAAGCAACCTCAAAGGTATACTTATGAATTTTTTATGAATACTCATTATGCTTTCATGACAAAAGTTGAGCAGGAAAATGAACCCACATGTTATGATGAGGCAAAAGGAGATGAAAAATGGGAGAAAGCAATGAGAGAGGAAATGGATGCACTACAGGATAACAAGACTTGGAATTTAGTTCCAAAGACACCAAAACAAAAGGTAATTGGTTGCAAGTGGGTTTTTAAGATTAATAGAAATAGTGATGGTAGTGTGTCAAGATATAAGGCTAGACTTGTAGCAAAAGGATATAATCAAACTCAAGGATTGGACTATGAGAAAACATTTAGTCTAGTAGCAAATATGGCAACGGTGAGAACTTTGTTGGCTTTAGCTGCAAGTAAAAGGTGGAATATATATCAACTTGATATAAAGAATGCCCTTTCTTAATGGTGAGTTAAATGAAGAAGTGTATATGTCACAACCAGATGGTTATGTGGATGCAAAATGTCCTAATCATGTATGCAGGTTAAAGAAGGCATTGTATGGTCTTAAGCAGGCACCAAGGGCATGTAATGCAAGGTTGGTAAAGTATCTTATGCTGCAAGCATACACAGCGAGTCATGTTGATCCTTCACTTTATGTAAAACATGTAGATGACATGTGTGTCTATGTATGCATTTATGTGGATGACTTGTTGATTACAAGGAATGATGCAAAAGCAGTTGAAGAGATAAAAGGTAATTTGGGAAAGGAATTTAAAATTTCAGATCTTGGTTTGCTTAGATACTTTCTTGGGATTGAAATTGTGTATGGCGATGAAGGTATGTGGTTGATAGAGAGCAAGTATATATGTGATATGTTGAAAAGGTTTGGTATGCAGGAATGTAAATTTGTTTCTACTCCAATGGAATGTAATGTTAAGTTGAGTGCAAAGGAAGGTGATGAGTTGCATGATATGAATGCATATAGATCCATGGTAGGATCTTTGATTTATGCAACAAAAACTAGACCTGATATATGCTATGCAGTGGGAGTATTGTCACAGTTTATGCATGAACCTAGAGTACCTCATATGCATGCAGCAAAAAGAGTGCTTAGGTATTTGAAAGGTACCATGAAAGAAGGATTATTTTATAGTCATGATGCTGATCTAACTCTTAAAGTCTTTAGTGATGCAGATTGGGCTGGAAGCAAAGATGACAGAAGATCCACAAGTGGATATGTGGTAATAGCAGGAAACAAGACATTATGTTGTTGTAGTTTTTTTATGCAGAGATTGCAGAGCTTGTATCTCCCTCATTATATATTCAACTTACATGTTTGATAGCTCATTTGAAAGCCCTTAGTGTCTACTTTCTTCGAGTAAATTTTCATAATCATTGGATTTGTGAGCTGAGAGCAGTACTCTCTGCAAGTAGTGTGTGTTCTCTAGTTTCACCCCTGCTGAAGGTCTCCATTAAACCTCAAACTTGAAGAGGTCATATCGCCTTGTGTATTTACCCAAATTGAGTGTTCTTTGGCTCATTTGAAATCTCTTGGTCTCTAGTATATGTGGTTAAAACAGTTTTAGAAAATTCTAATCCAATAGAGAATAGTAAGCTCTGCAAGCATGACTGGTTTTCTATGATGAAGTTTGTGAGAAGGTCATCGTGTTCCTAGCGGGTTCCACCTACTTCCTGCTATATTTTGGAGGTCAATAAACTCCAACATTTTTTACCAACAATGATTTCTCCCACCACTCCACCCACACCTCCCACACCCCCGCAACCTCCACAACCCCCCCCCCCCCCACAACCTCCCACATCTCCCACACCCCCCACAACGTCCACAACCTCCCCCCACAACCTCCCACACCTCCCACACCCCCCACAAACTCCCACACCCCCCACAACCTCCCACACTCCCCACAAATTCCCACCACTCCACCCACACCACCCACCTCTCTCCTACTCAATATGCAAGGGTCAAAAGCTACTACAAAAATTACGTGAAGGATGTGCTTCTCAGGGTCATTCGAATATTACGGGCAGCACAAAATGAGGATCTCAGCTTGCATGCAAAAGTGACAACTAAAGTGTAAGTGGTAAAAGTGAAAGTAGGTTCGCTGTGAGTAAGCAAGGTTATTGATTTCATTTTTTTTTTGAGAGTACAATGTATTGGAATACACACACAATCAACCTCTTAACCTAAAGGCATCCAGCATAAAAAATATATGGACATGTCCAGCCAAGATTTGAATTGAAACTTTCTCCCACAACTTCAAGGCGTCAGCCATTAGGTTATGCGGACAGGAACGTTGATTTCATTTTTGAACTCCTGGACGCCATAGTTGTGGATGAATAATAAAAAAGTCTTCCTCGGTGCATGCATGATAAATGCTCTTCTACTTCTATTATCAGGTGAGGACGCATTTAATCCCAACTTTATTTCTACTTGCATGCTTAAGCTCAATGTGAGTTTAAAGAAAAGACCTGATGGAAAGTTTTAATGAAGTTTATGACACGGCGAATCGTTATGTATTGCTAATCGACGTACTCATACAGAGCGTTATTCGCTGTGAATCAACTCTTTTCTCTGGGAGTTTCATTCTGTGAGTCGCTGCACATCCCAACATTACTTCCTTTCAAGTTCATAAAAATCTGCAACATCGTTCATGTAGATATATCTCTTTGAAATAGGGAAGAAGGTGGAACCTAGATTGAGAAACAATGCAGGAAGGGGTTCACGTACAGCAGGCCTGCTGTGCTTGAAAGTTGGGCACTCATCTCTTGAGACGGAAGTTGCGTGTTCAATGCTTGTGAGCTGCTGGACATGCTTGAGCAAGTGTCGCCAGCCTAATGTCCTTGGAGCGGTTGAAATTAGATGGTTTCTGATGTGTTTTCTTTGTGATGCTTTTGTGACGTAAGCCCTCGTTGTGAGGTACAGGGATCCCATATACCCTTCAGTTGTAGAGTTGCTCTTTGAATAACATACATTCCAGCCAAGGAGATGGATTAGGCTTCCGCCGAACTTCGTTCTACATTTGAAGAAAAAACAATGGAAGAAGGAGATGAAAGTGATGCAGTGAATTGATGCATAACGGGTTTTCCTATTTCCTTCCACTGAAGCATTTCTCTCCATCTCAGAGTTTCTTTTCTCTCGTAAGAAGGATTTTGCACGCAACTTGGTTGCAGGAAACATGTTTCCTAATGCAAAGTACGCTACACTTTGTACAGGAAATGGGAACATGGACCATGGGCTTGCCTATGTGCATATATTAATCCATGCAGGATTCTTACAGTGACATCTTTTTCTACAAACAATATGTAAAAAGATCATATTGAGTAAGAACGTACAACGACTTGCCCAACTTTTCGAGGCCCCGTTCATGGCTTTTGATTCGCGAGGACGCCACACAAAGGAAGAGTCAAACAATGAGAGTACAGAAGGAGTGTCTCTCCAGAGTCAAACAATGAGATTACAGAAGGAGTGTCTCTCCCTGTTTCCGTAAATTAATCAACGGAACGCTCTTGTACACCATTCATATCCTCTCGAGGAAAGTTAAAGTTTCTTACAACCTCACACGAATTTCGATATGCTAAAAGATAGAGTTATCCATTTTCTTCTTTTGAAAGTCTTGGATATGGTGTAAAATCTTTGAGCATGGCGGTGGCATTTTTCAAGGTATACAGAAGAGCCATAGGAAATCATGTAATTTCTTGAGCGTTTTGGCGTACGAATTTAAACATTTTTTAAGGTTGAAAAGCAGGCACAAACAAGTTCTTATGTTAATATTAAACCTACAGGGTAATGTATCTGTTTTCATGGTCATATTCACCCACACGTTTGGATATGATAAGTCCTTAAAAGTTATAGTAATATACGCCTGCTCATCCATAGTTTTGAGATAGCTCCAAAAATAATGGTGGATATTCTTGATATATATTGGTAGTGATGTGTGTGAACAAACTTAGGACTCTCAGGGCACTTTCATCGTTTCTAAGGAAGTTTTTATCTTCAAGCGTATAGAAATTTCTATAATCCTAACGGGTCATTTATCTTTGTACATTCATTTGGTAATAGATTAAGTATTGTGATGTTTTCTAAGCCTTTTCTTCTTCCTTGTGTGGTTCATGTGCTTCGACAAACCTCCATCTCCAATGATAGCTATCGAAATAGGTCATCGCTTTGTCCAGAGTGTTGTCCATATCTTTGTAGTGATAGTCCCATAATCACATGAAAATTATTGAGCATACTCAAGATAATGAGTTCAAACCAACTTTGCTTTGTGGCATTCAAAATCTGATTTGAGCTCTTTTCAGAGTCTAAGGAGACTTACGTAGTGATTTTGTAGGAAATTTTGTCCTTTTGTGCCAAAGATATATATATAATTTTTAGTTCACCAATAAAAGTGCCTCAAAGTCCACTACAAGTCTAGTAGAGTTGTACTGTTGTTGAACATTTTCAGACAGAATTAATTGTTTGCACCAAGCTATTAAGTCACTAACCATGGATGAAAACAATTATGTATTTCGTATGCTATCTATTTAGGATACATTATATGGTACTAGTTATCCATTGTGGGCATACATGATGTATAATATCTTGGTAGCAAAAGGCCTTTGGAATATTGTGTATGGTGTTGAGAAATGTCCCCCTCAAGTTTCAAATACATTAATTGAAGGTGATGTAAAGGGTTTTGAAGATGATGATCTTTAACTTACTAGTCATGTTGTGGCTCCTATTGCACCCACTAAAGAGAAACTTCATTGGGATAGCAAAAATGCATAGGCACATGAATTTATAGCTTTTTCTGTCAACCATTCCATTATGGCTCACATTTGCTTCTACAAATTAGCAAATGATGATCTGGATATCGTTACAACATTATACTAGGAAAGAAATGAGGCTTGATCCTAATAAAGCTTTTTTCTTCTATTTTCTAAATGATCATGAAAGGAAATCAAAATGACTTAAACGTTGACAAGCTATAATTTATTTTCTTCCAAGAAGGTGAGTCTAGGCAAAATAAGTGATTTATGCATGTTGGAGATCGAGCTTTGTTAGCTAACTAGATCTGTAAGCCAAATGGATCTCATCTACAAGAAAGAAAAATATCTCCAAGTTTTTCTCTGTCAAAGAAAGAAGAGAACATGAAAAGAGAAAAAAAAAAGGATAAACAATTTTGCTAGAAATGTAGGCAAAATAATGATGCAATAAAGAACCTTGCTAGACTCACTACAAAGGAACCGAAGAAGAAAGAGGATGGAATGTTTGTTGTAGAGGCCGCTAAACTAAAACCAGATCTTCTAATATTGTTTCAAATAAAGAATAGTAATGTACCACTCATTGTGGCTATTAATCATCTTATGATGAGCTATATGATGGGAGGGTGGTCAAGTTCTCTATGTAGCTTGAAGCTTCAATGACCGCATAGGTAAATTAGATGATATCTTTGCTCACTCAAATCAATGGCTATCTAAGTTCCTATGGAAAGAGCCCAAGTTTTTTCATCGCTAAAAGTAGACTATAAGACCCTACTAATGCATGTAATCGCACTCCAAATACTTGCTTATACTATGAGAACCTATGCTCAAAGAGGATACTCACTACCATCACTAGTCATACACACAAACACCCCTCTAGGCATGGTTTCTCTCAGAATATAAGAACTTAAGACTAGAGCATTGTGGCTCATTTAGAAGATTATAATAGATTTTTAACAAGCTAGCTATTACATTAAATGCATAGCATATGAAGAGGAAACTCTACTACACACATAGATCTATCTAGCTCCTTAACTATAAAAATGACTATGAGCTATGGCTACCTACGGTAACAATAAATCAATCAAACAAGTAGGTTTCTTGCTTAGCAAGGCGCATAATAGGTTATTCAAACTTTCAAGGTGATAACAACTACGATATTTCATCAATTCTAACTAAATGGTGTGTTTATATGACTTCTAAAAGATTCCCTAAATGATAGGAAGCTCTTTTCCTAGAGAATAGGATTTGACAAATTGAACAAAATTAAGTGTGATAGGTGATTTATTTAGAGATCAGAGAGATATTATAATTCAAAATTGAACTAGGAGTTTTGTGCTTGGCTCCTTGCTTTATGATTGACACAAGATGATGTCTGTATGCTCCCATGGTTGGATATTGACTTTTAACACTCCCCCTCAAGCTTCAAGCTTCCAGTCTTCTTCCAAGCTCCATCATTCCAATGCCGCTTTTGACATTCATTAGCTTTGTTGAGTTCACTTATTTGGTGAGCGTATGAGCATACTAATCCATGGTACTTATGTTTTGGACATGTACCTGCTTAGCTAGCAATTTGCTTCTAATAAAGTGATAATGTGTCTCTATATGTTTGTTCCTAGCATGAAATGTAGGATTCGGAAATAAGTACACACTACGCAAGTTTTCATACACCATTGGAAATTGATTGACTTGCAAGTTCATATCAATTAGAAGCTTCCCAAGCCATGTGAATGGATAAGTATCTTGTCCTCTATATTAAGCTTTGATTTAGGATAAAGGAGTTGTCGACTAGTTCTTTACCATTCATGAGATGACCTTCTTTCCTAGTGCCCCTACATATCCACTTGTAGTCCTCGTGTATTCTTTGGATCCAACCCAATCAGCATTTTTATATGCTTTTAATTTAAAATCATCTTCAAAAGGATAGAAAAGAACCTCACTCAGAGTTCCTTTCAGATATCTGATTATTGTCTTAGCTGCAACAAAGTCAGAGAGTCTACGTGTGTGAATGAATTAAGATAGCACACCAACTATATATGCTAGGCATGGACTTGTGATAGTGTCATATCGCAAAGAGCCAAGTGTAGAACTTTATAAGATTGCACCATTAACTTCATTACCCTCAGAATACCCAATACTTTTTTGGTGTGAAGTGTATGTTCATATACCCAAGAATCTTAGAAAAACGCACGACCATAAGTCAAATATATGTTTTCTCTTGGACATGGTCGAGAAGGCCCATTTAGATATGGCTTATGGGATTCTAAAATGTGGTTATTAATAAACAAAAGTGTGGTCATTGTCAATGAGCCTAAGATGCATAAACAACCCATTAAGAAGTTTGTAGTGAAAAGAGTGTTGTTTGATGATACTAATCCTTCACTTAGCATGACTCAGAATGCTATACATAGGTTTGTGTTGGAATTTGGGGCCCCAGGATCGTTCCAATACTAAAACCTCTTGAGCATACACAACTTAATTGACAAGATGATAAGTGAGATAGAGAAAGAAAGAGATCTTGAGACAAGGATAGGGAACGTAAGCTGGATGCTTACTTCACTAAAAATAATAGATGTCCAAATTACAACATGGGAGTACTACTCAACCATATAAAGTGGTGCACTCACTAATGGAAGAATAAGAAGATGATGATACAAAATTTAGATTATGTCGAAATAATCTAAGTGTGTGTGAAGAGAATGAAGCAACGAAGCTAACAAAATAGTGTAACAAAATTGTAAATCAACCACAAGGTTAATTCACAAAAGATAGTTACCACCACCTCGTAGAAGACTTCCTGCTGCAATGAGAGTAGCCTCTCCTTCACCACAACTTCACCTCCTTCAAGAGTGTGAGAACACTCTGTCTTCAAGAAGATCTCCAAGCTCCAGATCTTTGAGTGAGTGATTATACAAGGAGCCAAGGCCTTGTTTATATAGTTGTTCTCCTCCTTGAAAAGCACATCGAAAAGCACTAATAAAGCTACGTTCGCTAAATCTATCGGAATAGTGTAGCTGTCCGTATGCTTTTTCCAAAAGTAAAGTACTAAAAAGAAATCCGTCTTCACGTTGCGTTTAACGAGATTCGAACCCGGGTCTACTGAGGGAGCTTTAAGAACGATGAGCTAAACCAAGTCGACCCGTTAGCTTTGTTGTACAAGAGTCTAGAAACACTCTACTATATGGATGTTGCGCCCGTGAGCTTTCCATAGAAGTATATAGAATGGAATCTATATATCAGCATTCCGTCCGCCTGGAAGATTTATATAGAGATACAATTGTTGAATTTAATTGTTGGACCAATGAGGACATTGACTTCCAACAATCCCTCCTTCAATGTCATATTGGTACAAGATTCAGTATCCTGCAAATCTTCTCATGACTATGTCTAGTCAATGCTTTGGTAAATATATCTCCAACATTCTCACTAGTAGGAACATAAACCAACTCAATGTGCTTCTTAGCTATCTGCTCTCGAATATAGTGGTAGTGTACCTCTATATGCTTTGTCCTTGCATGATGCACTGGATTTTTAGCTATAGCTATAGCACTCTGGCTATCTGAAAATATCTGAATGGGTTGATGTACTCTTACATCAAGATAACTGAAAATCTTCTACAACCATACTGACTCTAGAGTAGTTGTAAATGCTGCATGATATTCAGCTTCACACGATGAAGTGGCAATAGTGGGTTGTCTTTTTGAAAACCATGAGATAAGACAATCTCCAAGATAAAAACAAAATCCACTAGTACTTCTTCTTGTGTCTCTATCACCTGCCCAATCAGAATCTAAAAATCCTTTTAGCAACAAATGTGTAGATTTCGAAAATACCATAGCATAATTTGAAGTTCCCTTCAAATAACGAAAGATCCGCTTTACTGATTTCCAATGTAACACTGTTGGATTCTGCATGAACCTTGATACTTGAGAAACTGCAAACCGTATATCAGGACGTGTATTACAAAGATAAATCAAGCAACCAACTGCTTGACTATATAGAGTAGCATCAAATGGCTCTGCATCTGCTACCATTTGTAAAGACGTGTTCTGATCCATAGATGTTTGCATAGGTTTAGAATCACCCATCTGAAACCTTTCCAAAAGTTTCTCAATGTACTTCTGTTGTGTCATGTAGATACACTCATCTCGAAACAGAAACTGAATCCCAAGATAATAATGTAGAATGCCTAAATCATTCACATCAAATGTTTGCTTCAATTCTTCTTTGAACATCTGCAAATCTTCATCTCTGGGACCTGTGACTATAATATCATCCACATAAATGATTGCTATAATCATCATACCTGTTTCAGCTTTGACATAAAGAGTTGGAGCTGCATCTGAGTTATGGAAACCAACGGATAAAAGATATGTATGTATCTTTTCATACCATGCTCTAGGTGCCTGTTTTAAACCATACAAAGCTTTTATAAGCTTACACACTAAGTGTTCTTTAGTTGTCTCTTCAAAACCTTCTGGCTGCTGAATATACACATCTTCGTGTAAATCACCATTTAGAAAAGCAGTCTTAATGTCAAGCTGATATATATGCCAACCAAAATGTGCTGCTAGAGCAACTACTGACCTAATAATAGTCATCCTAGATGTAGGAGCAAATGTCTCATCATAATCAATACCTTTTTGTTGTGCATATCCTTTGACAACCAACCTGGCCTTGTATCTATCAATAGTACCATCTGCTTTCCTTTTGATTTTGAAGATCCATTTTACACCTATAGCCTTCTTTCCTTCTGGTAACTCACATAGCTGCCAAGTTTGATTCTTATGAATAGAATCAATCTCTTCTTGCATAGCTTTTCTCCAAATAGGAATGTTAAGTGCATCTTTAACACACGCAGGTTCATCTTCAACAGTCGTAAGTGCCAAAATATCATGAATCTCGAAGTCTTCAGCAAAACTTACCTGATCTTTTTGCTGTCTAGTTTGACTTCTTGTTCTTACATGATCTTGTTGTTGTTGTCTAGTCTGACTCCTTGTTCTTCCAGTAAAAGTCTTTATACCACTATCTTTCCAAGTCTGATATAACCACGTAGGTGTATCCTTGAATAGTGGTGAAACTCTTTCTGAACTTTCAACTTCCACAGGTTCTGGAACTTGTCCTGTCGAGGTACTAGGACTTTCTGGAACTTTAACTTCTTCCATTTCTGGAATCAAAGTTTCTTGTGGAACTGACTCTGTAGAAGGCTGTGAAATTCCTCTTTCTTCAATTTTTTCTTGAATACTAGGAATTTGAGTTTTAACTCCCTCCTGATATGGCTGAACATCTACATCCATAATCTTTCTAAAAATTCCATAGTCATTTTCACTAATGAACTCCGGAATTTCTGCTTCTTTATCATAAACCTTATCTTCAGCAATATAAGCATTACGTGAGAGAATAACTTCACCTGTCTCTGGAACATAAAACCTGTATCCTTTGCTTTCAACAGGATATCCAATAAAAACAGCTTTCTTTGCCTTTACATCTAGTTTGCCTCGGTCTTTTTTCTCAACATGTACATAAGAAAGTGATCCAAACACTTTGAAGTAACTCACATTAGGTTTTCTACCATAATAAGCTTCATACGGTGTGATTACCTTTAAAGCTTTTGTAGATGACCTGTTTAAAATGTGATTAGCTGTATGTACTGCATCAAACCAGAATTTTGGTGAAAGCCTCTTGGATGCCATCATGCTCCACATCATTTCAACAAGTACTCTATTCTTTCTTTCTGCAACACCATTTTGCTGAGGAGTATAAGCAATAGTAAGATGTCGAGTAATACCTTTCTCATCGAGAAATGTCTGAAACTCATTTGACAAGTATTCTCCACCTCTATCACTTCTTAGAATCTGGACAGTTTCCTGACTTTCATTTTCAATCATAGCTACAAACTTCTTGAACATAGGAAAGACTTCTGACTTCGACTTAAGACCATAGATCCATGAGTATCTTGTAAAATCATCCACAAATACGACAAAATACCTGAAACCCTGAATAGAGTCTGCTCTCATAGGACCATTCATATCTGAATGAATAATCTGCAATTTTCTGGTAGCTGTAATATGACCATGTTTCTTGAAAGGTAGTTTATGCATCTTACCTTCAAGACAACCTTCACATATATCTGAATCATCAGGTAGCTTGAATGAGGGTAAACTCTCAACCATACCTCTATCTTTGATATTCTTGAGAGCTCCAAAACTGATATGTCCAAATCTTTCATGCCATAGCTTCATATCTTCCACCGGTGACGAAGATTTGACTGCATATGCTTGACTGATTTTTGACAAAACAAAGACCCCTCCTTTATGCGTACCTTGCAAAAGACACTTGTCTTCTTTATGTGATAAGACCTTACAAAGATCTTTCTCAAATACAACTTTAAAACCATCACTTAAAAATGCAGATATAGATAGCAGATTCTTCTTCATTTCAGGTACATAAAGGACATCTCATATTTGAAAAACACTACCTTCTCTTGACTTTAGGGTTACTGTACCTATTCCCACAACATCCAAATCATTGCCATCTGCAATAGTAACTCTTCTACCTGAAGAATAGGAGAGAGAAGAAAATACATCTCTACAACCTGTCATATGCTTTGTAGCACCTGAGTCGAATATCCAAGGACTTGCTGATGTAAAGCTGCTTGATCAAAAGCTACTTCCTCAATAGTGATACAGGCATAAGAATCACCTTGAGATTTCCCTTTTTTATCATCTTCTGCAACATTACCTGATGCCTTTTTCTTTTCTGTTGCAATCCTTCTATAACATTCTGACTTAATATGTCCACGTTTCTTGCAAAAAGAACATATTTTTACCTTCTTCTTAGAAGAATTCTCTTTAGATGTCGTAGATACAGAATCTGAAGTAGAAGGTGAGAGGGATCTACTTTCCTTCTTGGATTGTTTTTCCTTCTTCTTATCCTTCTTCTTCTTACCCTTTGATGAAGATGAAAGTGCTTCTTCATTCTCTTCCATTCCCTTCAACTGATCTTCATCTTGAAGCAACAAAAACTCTAACTCTTCAAATGTAACCTCTCTATCTCTTGTGGTAAGGGTAAGAGTGGTTATGAAGGATCGATATGAAATAGGAAGTGAATTAATCAGCGTATTTACCATTTCTTCATCTGATATCTCAACTCCTACATTTACAAGTTGATCTCTCAAGTCAACGAGTCTCGTAATGTGGGTTTGAATTGACTCACCAGCTTTCATCCTTGTATTTGCTAGTTATCTCCTCAAGTGAGCTTTTCTAGTAGGATTTCTGCTCTGAAAAAGATTCTCAAGCTTTAACCAAGCTTGACTAGAACTTCTGCAAGATCTGATCTGTGGTAGAATATGCCTTTTAACACTTATTGCTATGAATGAAAGTGCTAAAGCATCTCTAGCATCCCATCTTGCCTGATCTTCAGTAGGAGGAACTCTAGGTAAAGACCTAGCAGTGACTCTGGATGTCGAAGTGGTTACCTCTTCTTCTATTGGTTCTATAATAGTAATTCCAGTACTTGTTGAAGCTGCTGTAGAACCTTCTTCGCCTTCTCGTCTTGGTCTTGTTAAGGATCCATTGACGATACTCCATAAATCCTTTGTCACTAACAAGTTCATCATCATGAAACTCGACATGGGATAATTAGAAGATCCATCCAACTTGTCTTCAATCTCAATTCTAATCTCATTCATCTTATCTTAAGTGTGTATGTCAATTATGTAGCTCTGATACCAAGTGTTGGAATTTGGGGCCCCAGGATCGTTCCAATACTAAAACCTCTTGAGCATACACAACTTAATTGATAAGATGATAAGTGAGATAGAGAAAGAAAGAGATCTTGAGACAAGGATAGGGAACGTAAGCTGGATGCTTACTTCACTAAAAATAATAGATGTCCAAATTACAACATGGGAGTACTACTCAACCATATAAAGTGGTGCACTCACTAATGGAAGAATAAGAAGATGATGATACAAAATTTAGATTATGTCGAAATAATCTAAGTGTGTGTGAAGAGAATGAAGCAACGAAGCTAACAAAATAGTGTAACGAAATTGTAAATCAACCACAAGGTTAACTCACAAAAGATAGTTACCACCACCTCGTAGAAGACTTCCTGCTGCAATGAGAGTAGCCTCTCCTTCACCACAACTTCACCTCCTTCAAGAGTGTGAGAACACTCTGTCTTCAAGAAGATCTCCAAGCTCTAGATCTTTGAGTGAGTGATTATACAAGGAGCCAAGGCCTTGTTTATATAGTTGTTCTCGTCCTTGAAAAGCACATTGAAAAGCACTAATAAAGCTACGTTCGCTAAATCTATCGGAATAGCGTAGCTGTCCGTATGCTTTTTCCAAAAGTAAAGTACTAAAAAGAAATCCGTCTTCGCGTTGCGTTTAACGAGATTCGAACCCGGGTCTACTGAGGGAGCTTTAAGAACGATGAGCTAAACCAAGTCGACCCATTAGCTTTGTTGTACAAGAGTCTAGAAACACTCTACTATATGGATGTTGCGCCCGTGAGCTTTCCATAGAAGTATATAGAATGGAATCTATATATCAGCATTCAGTCCGCCTGGAAGATTTATTTAGAGATACAATTGTTGAATTTAATTGTTGGACCAATGAGGACATTGACTTCCAACAATTTGTTGACGAGAATTTCGAATTAGATCAACTTAAAGATTTCTCTAATTAGCATTCATTGAAATTTTCTCCACTAGATCAATATGTCCCAGGTTTGGATTTTGTTCTGGTAAGAGATGCTAGTCAACCTTCTTGCTAGAAAGAGGCTATGCAGAGAAAGGATCATGTCAAGTGAGAAAATTCCATGAAGAGTGAGTTGAACTCTATTCATAAGAATGGTACTTGGGATCTGGTACCTTTTCCAAAGGGAAAGAAAGCTTTACCATGTAATTGGGTATATAAGATAAAATCCACATCACGATGTGTGCTAGAGATATTGAAGGTTAAGCAACAAAGAATTATTGTATAATGAATTTCACTTTAATCTACCAAGAATATATGATGTTTTGCAATACTAATTCATACTAAATGTTCTTATATTTTGGATCACGTTTGTTCTGTTCAAGCTATTTTGTATGAGTGTGTTTTTGTTTCTCAATATGATCATTGAAGTAGTATACATAGTACGTTAGAAAAGTTATCTTTTCATTTTGATCTACTTGAATCTTTTATGTGTTGCTAGATCCCAATCACGATCAATCCCAAATCCAATGGCTAAGAAGAAAACTTCCTAAATTTCCATGTATGTTCTACTCTAGAAGTGATTTGACCTCAAAGTCAGGAACCTACCAATGTCCAACACTTGTTGGGAGAGATGGATGGATACCTCAAGGAAGTAAGGTCGTATTGCTAAACCTACTTTGTACCACCCCTGATACGCTTCACAGTTACGAAGTTTGCCGCTCCAAGGTCAATGCTAATTGAAAAGAAGAAACCAAATTACCTATGGGTAGAGGCTATATCCACAACCACATACTTAATTAGTAGAATCCCATCAAAAGCATTGGATGGTATGAAACCATGTGAAGCATGGAATGGAAGAAGACCTAGCCTTGATCATTGCAAGAATTTTGGGTGCACAACATATTCACACATAGCCTTAGAAATCAGAGGGAAATTAGATAGAAAGGTAGAGAAATGCATCTTTATTAGCTATGACCTTAAGCAAAAATTTTGTAGACTATACAATCAAAGCAATAAAGACTTCAATGTAAGTAGAGGTGTTGTGTTTGGTGAAAAAAAAATCTTGGTTTCAAGATTATTGCAAGAAAATGAAACTTCCCTATGATCTAGAGGCAAACTTTCCAGCATTTTCGAAAAGGAATCAGCTTTCACTTGAAGCATCAAGTGATTTTGATGATGACAAGAAGACTCCAAGAAGGGAAATCAATTCTTGGAGCTAGAAAGTCAAAGGCAAAGTGCAAAAGTTGGGAGATGGGGTTGAATCATCTCAACAAACTATAAGATCCTCACAACTGGCAATGCACTCTAACTATCAATGAAGATGGTGGTGGTAGAAGACTGACCAACACCCAAATCCACCATAAGGCATCTGAGCCAGGTGGTGAATTCAATCCACAACTGATTTTTTCTAGCCCTTATGTTGGAAGAGAAATAAGATGACAAGGTTTCCCAAGTCTCTTGGGATGTCTTACAATTTCTAATATGTGGCAAAAGAAAATCAGAGATGGAGTTGAGTAAATAAGACCTTGCCAATGCATCCTTAGCACACCATGTGTTGAACTTTTCATGTTCTTCCTTTGTTGGTAATCCTCTTGTTTTGAATGAGTGCAATTCCTCATCTCCTGAGATGTATCCATAAAGACTCCTTCCTTGTAGGTATGTCTTCATCCTTAGAGACCATGCTTGATAGTTGTTCCTGTCCAATTTATCAATAAATGAAGGAAAACCATCTCCCATTTTACCTTAGTTTGCTCTGATACCACTGTTGGGAAAGATGGATGGACACTCCAAGAGATTGAGTAGGTACTGCCAAAACCTGCTTTGTACGAGCCCTTTGATGCTTCTGAGTTGATAAGTGGACCTCTTTAGCTTTCCAATGACACCATAAAATGGCCTATGTACTTTGGAGATAATGTGTGTAAAGATTGAATCAAAACAGATAACTTTGGGCTTCAATATCTCAAGAAAACCTTCTATTTTAGTCTTGCTGGGTTTTTTTCTCAGTATAACCAGCACAGTAGGAATTGGAAAACTTCCTTTTAGGGGTATCTAATTAGCTTAGTAAGCTAACTATTCCAAGTGGAATGATGTAAAAAGATAAACTATGCTAAGAGAAATCAATTTAGCAAGTAAACCTTTACCCCCAATTTTTTAGGACTGTTGTAGTCAATGACCAGTGATCACCTCAACGAGCATTTCTCTGGAATGGCTGAATAGAATCTCTTCAAATTTTGATAGCCTGTAAATAACTTTGAGCTGATTCCAACAAGTTTTAGATCTTTGAATTTGGTGGAGAAATGACTCTGATATGCACTTCACAAGTTGATAGACTTTCAGGTAGTATAACAGAGAACTCAGAAATGAACAATGAAGATGTATGTATTAATGAACACTTGTATACAAATCCATTGGCATGAAGATCATTGCCTAATGGTGTAGATAGGTGTGGGCTAGAGTGTAGGCCTCACACACACTCAGAATTAATAGTAATGAGCTCGGGAATGATGAGTCCTACCTGCGACTTTTCCATGCACACTTTTATAGTGATGGAATAAACGTCTGAATTCAAATTCAAACTTTTGGCTCCCTATAATCAAGATCCTATATCCTAGGAGATATTCCATCAATCAAAGCTAACCATTTTTCCACAAATCCCTTTTGGTAGGTGTTTAAAAAGATTCCAAGTCAATACGACTTTTACATAGAGGTAAAGTGGTAATTAACCACTAGCAATAGTTCCTATCCTTCTCCATATGTGTATGGACTTCAATGTATCCATCAAGCCAAATGTGTAGGCTTGGGACACCAACAATTGGGAGTATTGGAGAAGAAATAGAAGAGTAGTAGATAGTAAGGCAAATCATAAATGGCATCAAGGCTGATGACAAGTGGGAGTCCTTTACCATAGCGATGGACCTATATATGGACATGTAGATGCCTAACCTCAATACATTGATGGGGAAACTCTTCACACATGAGACGAGGATAAACAAGAATGGAGACACGTCTAGAGGTAATCATTCTTCTGCCCTTTACACAGATAAAAATAAGAGTAAAGATAAAGGAAAAGGTAAGAAGAATGAAGAAGAAGCAATTACCTCTCAAGTGAATTTCACAGGTAGAAGAAGAGGTACTAGAGGAAGGGGTAGAGGAGGAAAGTAGGCAAGGGGATACCATATAATTCTTCACCTTAGAGCATTTGTAGCTTGAACAATTATACCACAGATGAATGCTTCATGAACACAAGGAATCAGACAGGAAGAGGCTTCCAGAGCAGAGGATATGGATAGTGAAGAGGTAGGTTCAATAATGGAGGAAGCAACTACCATCACAGTTGCAACCAAGGCTACAACAACAACTATCAAGGAGGCTTAAGAAGAAGAAGAGACTACAACAACTATACAGATGATCAAGAGGATTCCCTATTACTTGTTCATATGATGCTAGTTGCTCCAATCATGTAGCAAGCAATGTAGCATTATTGTCTAACCTTGAAGAACCAAAAGGAAAGCATGAAGTTCAGACAAGGGATGACAGTAGGAACTCAGTACAGAAGATTGGAAATGTTAAAGCATCTCATGGTAACATGGTTCTTATAAGCAGGGTTTTGTATGTACCAACAATAACCAAGAATCTAATCATTGTTGGATAGATTGTTGAGAAGGCTTTAAATGCTAGATTCACAAGGAATGGAGCCTATGTGGAGGAGCCTCAACAAGGCTTTAAGAGGATTACAAAAGGTGAGAAATCTTGTAGAATTTGTACCTTTGAAGTTCAAGATACAAGAAATATTGCTCTCTACAATTAAAAGGACCAAGCCCTATCTAAATTGGAGATATAGCATAAGAGACTAGGACATGTTAAATGTTACACAATTACGCTGTGTTAATAACTAGCCGAAATCGTTACCGAACAAATATTAAATGTAAAATAGTGATTCACCGTAAACTATGTTAAACTTTTAGTATCGTCACCGAAAAAACTACGTGGGTTCTTGGGAGTGGTAGGGGTTTGTTGGACAGAGGCCCTGTACTCTTTTCCCAATTTATTCAACACAACATCCGAAACATGTATGCGCGTCTTAGCTCAGTTACTAACAGTAACTAACAACATTTGATCTCTATATTTCTGCATACCGAACTCGCCAGACTATCCTGCTATTGGAACAGAGCAGTAGTCTGTGATACCGATTTCACAGTAGTAATCAACCAGAGACAATACTATAACTGATAGATTCATTTGTCACAACGCTTTATAGCGTTCTCAACTAAAAGCTCACGTTACCGAAAATACTAGTCCGTCCTCATCACCGAAGGCAACAAGTTCAATAAAACAAACAGAACATACTCAATAGTGTATTAAGTTGTCAAATCAAATCACACAGTAATATAATTACTCAGACTGACTCAAAGTACTTCGACGACCGAAGAGCGTACAACAATACTATGCGGAAACAGTACTCAGACACACAATCTGTCACTTAACAATCGTCACAGTGAACTTCAGTGTAAGCAGACGATGCAGACAAAACAGAGATCAACATTAACAATACTCAGAACTTCACACTAGTGTAACAATACTCTAACAAATATCAAAGCGAACAATCTGACAATTCCAGAAAAAACATCTCTCTCGACCATTCTCTTTTCATTACTTTATATAGAATTACAAGATGCGCGTACCAACTTTTCGCATGTAATTCAAGGAACTCCGTTACATCCGGCAGTCATTACATTTGTCTCACTCGGCGGCCGACTAACACTGGCACGCACGGTGGACTCGAACCTGCAAGTGATTTTTATTACAAAACTACTGTTCATCTATGATACCTTCTAAATACATATTCCTGGCTAATCTAAATGTCTAGGCTATTTTTTTCTTAAGGGTTTCTAATAATTGCTTAAGGGTGTCGGGTTCTAAAATTTGCACATCTACTCTAACGGAACTGAGGGCAATGGCTTCGGTGAGCAAAATTTCGGCCTGTGTTTGCAAAAAGGCCTCTTGTAAATAAAATTCGTTTGATAATGCCGCATCTCTAGCTGTCTTCATGTCCGTTACTTGTTTCTGCATCTCGGTGATTTGGTCTTTCTGATTGCGTACCTGATTATCCAGTCTTCCGAACTGTTGGTTCTGGAACTCTATGGTTTGGTAGTAAGCATCTCGTTCTCTGCGGGCATTTGCTAAGTCCTTTTGATATTTAGATTCTCTATTCAGTTGATGTTTCAGCATATTGTTGACGTCGTCTAAGGATTCTTTTGTTCTTTGTAACTCTTCTACTGCATGCTTTGCTTCTCTCTGCTGCTCTTGGTATTTCTGTATTGTGTCCTGCAACTGGACTCTTGTTTCTTCCAGTAGCTTTCCTAGTGCTATTCTTGTATCGTCTGTATCTTTGATTGTTTGATTTAACTTTATTATTTCGGTGTCGGCAGTTGTGAGTAATTCGTCTTTTTGAGCTAATGCCTTATCTCGCTGGCTTGAGCTTTCTTCTTGTGCTTGGAGTGTAGCCTGTAGTTGCTTGATCTGCTCATGGAGTGCATGATTTTCTGCTCTTGCTGCTTGTAATTCTTCCTAAAGAGGGGTGATATCCGCCTCCATTATTTCCAATTTCCTTTGGAATTCTTCTCGTGCACTATCTATGGCTTGCTTCAGGTGTTGCGGCAGTTGTTGGGATAGATTAATTAAAAGGTGACCCATATTTTGTAGTTCCGAAAAAATTGGAATGGGGTAGGATGGCAGAGGAGGGCGAGGTTGCGACGAGGTTCCGGTGAGGAGTTGTTGTGAATTTGGAGGTGAATAGTTGAGGGAGGATGTAGAGGCTTCAGAAGTTCCGATGTGGTGACTGGGCTTGATGGGGCTGCGGGGTGGTTCCGGTTGGGAGATGGGGTTAACAGGTGGTGTTTTGGGGAGGGCGGAGTCAGTAGTTGTTACCTTGTTTGTTTGTTCCATTTTTGCATTGTGCGCTTCTATGGATTCCGCTGCCTTCAGTAGCTTGTCTAGTGCATCTAGATTAGTTTGCTGCTCATTTTCTTGGTGCTCTGTTTCTTTTTCGGTCGAGATTGATTCTATTTCTGCTTGATCCTGTTATTCTTGTTGTTCTGTCGATGATTCGTTATGCATTGACGTAGCTATATTGTGGAATGTCTCCTCTTCGTTCTTCTCTTCATTTTTATCGTCATCGTTATCTTTTTCGGCTGAGCCTTGTGCTTCACTTTTCTGAGGAGCTAATTCTGATACGTTTCCTGCGGAACAACTGATTGAGCTCTTCTTCATCTTCTTCTTCCTCATCTTCTAGTAGTTGAACTGACTCTTCATGCCTTAAAAGTGGTCCTCGTGGTGGTGGTTGAGCGGCGAGTATGGTTGGGAAGAGGAAAGAAAGGATGTGGGGAAGTCTGGATCGAGGGGTGGTTCCTTTGTTGACTTGCTTCACTATGGTGACGCACTCCTTATGGATTCGGTGAAAGAAAAATGAGGCGAAATTAACGGGTTCTCATGCGGCAAGGTCGATGGCGGAATAGAATGGGCGAGAGATACCGTATGTGCATTTTTGGAGGTTAAGGATTGCAACTAAGAAATGTAATGCGGTTTTTTCAGGTTCGGGGCGGCAAAGAATGGCGTATTCATTTGATGAAAATCGGGGAAAATGTTCTACCATTCGAGCTACAGGGATGCTTGGGCCATTTTCGCAGCCTTGTGGGGTGAGACGGAAGGCTTCGGCGAAGGCGTGGAAGGTTATGACGGTTCTAGATGGTAGGGAGGGGAAGAGCCATTGTCGTTCAGCGATGGGGGATTGGGCGATGGCAGGGATGATTTGTGCGAAGAAGGGATGGGCTTCCATTGAGTGCCATGGCAGCTCAGCGAAGTTGGCCAACCCTCGGATACGCAGGTAATCTCCTACCTCGGTAGGGATACCATCATGGACAGCTGCGAAATTCGCCAATGCTTCCATTTCGCACGTGAACACGAATACACAGATCACAACACACGAATACACAGTACACAAAACACACAATTACAATCACAAGAACACAATAGCGTTTTTGACGCAACCGAAGAGCTTAAGTACAGATATTACGGTGGGGGGGTAGGAAGTGGTGGTTATCATTGTGTGGTGCTAGAATGATATTGCTTTTAATTTGGCATGCATACTTGAGTAATTGGTAAGGAGGGAGGCTTATGACAAAACACGGCTATTTAAAAAAGAAGAGAAAGAACAGAATGAAAAGTAAAAAACAAAAGCTAAAAAATGCGGTCCACCGCCGAATGATTTAATGCGGACTAGTAGCGCTTCGATATGGCCGCAGCTTTGAGCCGTTGATTGCTTTTGGAAGTGGATTTCCGATCAACGTAGTCAACCAAAAAGTTGCTGGACTGATTTGCTTTGAGATTTTGTAAGGGCCGAACCACCGTAATTTGAATTTGCCGGCGGATCTATTTGACTTTGCATTATAAAAAAGTACAAGCTTTCCTACCGAAAACACTGGAGTTTTCAAGTTTCGATCGTGCATCTTTGTCTGTCTTAGTTGAACTTCGTGCATAGTTAAGAAACTGAGCCATCGGTGTTCATCTAACTCTCTGAGTGTGTCCAACCGAATTGACAGTGAGTCTTCCGGTAGAAGTTTCTGAGTGATTGCTACGCGTAAACTTGGTATGACTATCTCCATTGGTGCTATAGCTTCTAAGCCATAAGCTAATTTGAAAGGTGTCAATCCTCTTGTTACCTTGTAGGTAGTCCGGTAGGCTCATAATACTGCAGGTAGCAGTTGATCCCATCTTTCCGATGATTTCATGATCAATTTTCGAAGGATCTTCAACAAAGATTTGTTTGTACTTTCGGCCAATCCATTAGCACGAGGATAATAAGGAGAACTAAACTTATGTGTGACCTGGAAGGAATGTGTAAGTGCCTTCATTAGATTGTTTACAAAATGAGTGCCTTGATCTGAGACAATTTTCAGTGGTAATCCAAAACGTGGAAAGACATCGGTTAGCAGACACTTTGCTACCGTAACGGCTGTAGCAGACCATAAAGCCCAGGCTTCAGCCCATCTGGTTGCATAGTCTGTACAGGTCAGTATGTAACGGTTGTTACTGAAGACTGCTAGTGGTGTAATTGGACCGAAAATCTAGACCCCACTTTTGGAAAGGTTCCATTGGTAAGATGGGTTGCAGAGGAAAAAAAATGACATTGCAAAGGCTAACCCGATCTTTGACAAGTATCACATTGTTTGACAAACTGTAATATATCTCTGTACATCGTTGGCCACCAGAGACCACTCTGCAGAATTTTTCGGTGAGTTAGATCTGCAGCAAAGTGGCCACCGGAAGGAATCGAGTGAGCCAAAGTGATAACTGAGTTAACTTCATGCGGTGGAATACATCGAAGTAGGATTCCGGTGTGATCTACATAATATAATTCTCCAGCAATTAACCAAAATTGGCGGCTAAAAACTGCAATTTTCCTGCATACTGCTCTAGAAGTCTGAGATGGAAGGCAACCATCAGTGAGAAAGGTCAAGATCTGATCATAATATGAAAATGGGATAGGTGGGTCTGCAGATTCTTCATTAATTGGTTCTGATACATAAATCACGGGTGTCGTGTCATCTATGCCCACCGGAGCTTCACCGGAATCTAAGCGGGATAAAAAATCTGCTAAGGCATGTGAACTGCCTGGCCGGTGAATGACTTCGTAATCAAATTCCTGCAAGAGTAAGACCCATCGCGCTAATAGACCACCTAGATGCTGCTGCCGAACTAGATAGACAAGTGCAGCATGATCTACATGAAATGTGAATTTACGGCCTAGCAAGTAATGTCTGAATTTCTTGACCGAATATACTAGCCCTAGACATTCTCTTTCGGTTACAAAGTATTTTTTCTCAGCAGGGGCTAATCTTCGACTTGCATAATACACTGTTCTGAACCATTTATCAATTTTTTGCCTCAACACACTTCCTATTGCTATATCTGAAGCATCAATAAATACATGAAATGGGTGATCCCAGTCGGGCGGTTGTAAGATAGGAACTTGTGTTAATAAATGTTTTAAATGATCAAATGCTATCTGGCATTCCTGGGTCCATTCAAATTGTCGAGGAGTCTTGAAGATTAGCTTGTTTAGTGGTATAGCCAGATGAGCAAGCCACCGTAAGTGTCTTCCATGCCATCGTACTTGACCCATAAAGCGCATGACTTCTTTTGGAGTAACTGGCACCGGAGCTTCTAATACTACCGAAATTTTCTCTCGATCTACTTGGATACCTTGTGCAGATACAATGTGGCCAAGTAACTTGCCACATGAGACCGCAAACACCGATTTGTTTGGATTCAAACAGAGTCTTTATTGTCTGCATTTCTGAAAGCAGCACCGTAAATGAAACAGATGTGCTATCATCTTACCGAAAATTGAAAAATCGTCGAGATATACTTGCATAAATGAAGTGAGATAAGGAGAAAATATCTCCTGCATACATCTTTGAAATGTGTTTGGTGCGTTTCTTAATCCAAACCACATTACCGTACAAGCAAAGACACCCCAATTGGTAATAAATGCAGTTTTCGGTATATCTTCTTCGGCCATTCTTACTTGGTTGTAGCCACTGTATCCATCTAGAAATGAATACATCTCGTGACCTGCTACTCTATCAAGCATGGTCTCTAAGAAGGGAATTGGAAAGGGATCCAATACGGTTGCTGCATTTAATTTCCGGCAATCTACACAAATTCTCAATTGCTTGTTTTTCTTTGGCACAATCACAATCGGAGAGATCCATTCAGCATGCTCTACTGGCACGATGAATCCAACTTTCAATAACCTATCAAGTTCTGCCTTTACCTGGGATGCATATTGGGGATTCATCCAGTAGCTGGTTTGCTTTATCGGTCTTGCTTCTGGCTTCAGCATGACCCTCTGCTGGTAGATACGGGGGTCCAATCCTTTCATGTCTTTGTAGTCCCATGCAAAGACATCAGTGAATTCTTGGAGTAGCTGGATTAAATCTGCTTGAAATGTTTTCGGTAAGTTTTGCTTTATCTTCACAGAACGCGGATGATCTTCATCTCCTAAATTGTAAGTAATCAGTTGATCTTCGGGGACATAGAACTGTTGATGCTTCTCTGTGTTGTCTGTTGGTTTAAAGAGTTGCTGCAGTTCATTGTCATGTGTCGAGATAGTGTCTTCCTTCTTAGCCTGTTCTGTGACGGGTATTACTGTACAAACTGAAGCATTCCAATTATCTACAACGGTCTGTAGATCAACAGTTCCTAAGGAAATTAAATCAGCGTTATTCTTCAAAAACTCTCCTTCTTCATCATCTGACAATCCATCTAGCATATGGACTAGTTCAGCAAAATACGGTCTAGCGTCTAGCTCGCAAGGTTGTATAGCATCTAATTTTACCACATATCTTCGATTGGCATCTTTGAACGCAAGCTCTTGTGCAGACCAGTCCTGTATTACCTTCGCATGCTTCAGCCAAGGTTGGCCAAAAAGAAGGTTGTAATCCAAAGTGGATTCCGATAAATCTAGTATAACAAAGGTCATTTTAAAGGTCGTACCTTGCAAAGTGATGGGTACATTTTGCACAAGTCCTACAGGATGGACTCTTGATTGATATACCATTCTGACAAAAAATTGAACTGGTTCGACTTCGGTCCATCCTAATCTTTTGCATAATGCCGCAGTCGCAATGTTAACACCAGAGCCTCCATCAATTAATACCTGCGTAATCTTATGATTCTTATACCATACTGTAATCAATGGGACTGAATGATCTACCGTAAGATTGGGTTCCGGCTGAACTGCTACTGTTGCTGGAATACAAGAAGGCACCGGACTGAACTGTTGCTGAAACTGTTGTCGAATCCTAGGTACTAATGCCAGTAGTTGGCCTAGGGGCAGGGTGATAGATGCCTTGGATAAAATTTCCCAGGCCTCTTGAGATTGGTTCTCCGGATCCTTTGAACTAGGTGCCTCTGCCGATGCAGAAGTGTCGGCTGTTGTGTCTACTGTTGATGATGTCCCAGCTGTGGCTTCCTTTTGTTGTGTTTCTTCCTTTGTCGACGAAGGCTGGGTTACCCGAATAGGCTCTGGAAAGACTGGTGGTTCTGCTGTGGTCCATTGACTAGCTTTGTTATACATTCTGTGTTGTTCACGTATCCCTGGTTCAAATATTTCTGCTGCTAGTTGTAGTTGTTTACCGGAACGGGTCTGGACTGCAGCAGCCTGTGTCTCCACCGGTGTGATTTTTACCATGTTGGTCATTGGATTTTGACGTTCCTTCTTCCTTTGATCATACTCAGCTGCATCTTTGCAAAATCTCCTAATATGTCCAAATTCACCACAAAAATGATAGTGTGGTGGTGGTAAATTGGGATTTTTCGGTGGTGGTCCATTCTGCCAGCGGTTTGGATTATAGTTGTTATTCCTCTGTCCTCGGTAATTTCGATATCCTTGCTGCTGGTTGTTTCTCATTTGTGGAGGCACATAGTGGTTGGCTGGCTACCCTTGTTCCTGGATAATTGCATTGATAGTCGCTGTTCCTTGTACTCTAGCGTTGTATGCGCAGTTTTCGGTGGTGTGTCCGGCAATGTTGCAGATAGCGTAGAATGTCTGATTAAGTGCGCAATTGGCACTGGTATGTCCTGAATTTTTGCATATGTTGCAGTATACTTGTCTAGTCATATCTTCTGCAACATTTTTGTTTGCTTTTAACCATTCCAAGTCTTCTGTAAATCCACCAACTTTGTGTTCCAGTTGTAGAGTCATTGCAATGACTGCATCGAGGGACATAGCTCCGACACATCTTATGATCATGATCTGCTTAAGTTGTGGAACCAAGACATTGATGAACCACTAAGTGATAACATCATCTGGTAAGTTAGCATGGGCCGGTGGTAGCTGCCTTAAGTGTGTTCTGAAGAGAGTAGCATACTCCTGTACAGTTTGATTTGGTTTCTGTCTGTTATTCTGCAGATAATCAAAAATTTCGGCTGGATTCTTTTTCAGCCTGAATCGCCGCAGAAAAGCATCTCGTACTGCTTCGTAAGTGCCGAAATGATTAATATCATATTCTGTAAGCCATCTAGCTGCTTCATTAACAAGTGTAGATTGGAAGACAATGGCTTTGTAGGCCTGATCCGGTGGATGGTTGAGAACTGCGTAGCTTATCTGGAAAGTGCGTACGTGAGCATCCAGATCATCTCCTGGAAATCCACCAAACATTGTGTATGTCACTCCTGTTGGAGGTGGCCTGGGTGGACATAACTATTGTTGTTGTTGCCCATTCATCGTGAGTGTATTATACCTTCCTTCTGTATCTAGGGTTTGAATATCTGAACTACCGGAATCTGTATCGTCAGATGGCGCACTTTTCGGTGCGATTATCTTACTTGATATGCTTCGAATCTCTGTTTCGAACAGCCTTCCTTCCTTCTTGATGTCCAGTATATGGGAACTTGTTTCCAAGCGCAGTGATTGGGCTGAAGATTCATCAGAAAATGCTAAATCGTCACCGAAAAACTGTGATTCTCTTACCGAATTATCACCGAAAGGCACCAAAATTATGCCCGAATTCGGCATTTTTTCGCCTTCGCCGATTTCTTTGACTAAAGTGTTTCTAACCGTAGATGAATCTGAATCTTTTTCCAAGGTTGTTAAACTAGATTCCCACTACGTCTTGGTAGGTTCTAGAATTACTATATCTTCGACAGACTGTGCCGAAATAGTACCGGAATGTTCTAGAGGCGTAACAGGTTCCACCAGAATATGACCAGAATCAGTTTTAACGTTCTTAACTTTCTTGACAACTGGGTCAGTCCTAGTTGTACTTCCACCTCCCAAAGTTGGTTTTAGTACTCCAGATTGATGGTTCTTGGGATACGTTTCACCGGATCGAGTAACCCGCATGTATCATCTTTTGTACTAATTGCGTAGTATTACTAACGGGACAGTCTGCAACAATCTGGTTCTATTGCTACTGCCAATCGAACGATAATCTAATTCTGACAGATGACTGGCAATCTTGATGCCACTTTCCCACAGACGGCGCCAAGTGTTAAATGCTACACAGTTACGCTGTGTTAATAACTAGCCGAAATCGTTACCGAACAAATATTAAATGTAAAATAGTGATTCACCATAAACTGTGTTAAACTTTTAGTATCGTCACCGAAAAAACTACGTGGGTTCTTGGGAGTGGTAGGGGTCTGTTGGACAGAGGCCCTGTACTCTTTTCCCAATTTATTCAACACAACATCCGAAACATGTATACGCGTCTTAGCTCAGTTACTAACAGTAACTAACATTTGATCTCTATATTTCTGCATACCAAACTCTCCAGACTATTCTGCTATTGGAACAGAGCAGTAGTCTGTGATACCGATTTCACAGTAGTAATCAACCAGAGACAATACTGTAACTGATAGATTTGTTTGTCACAACGCTTTATAGCGATCTCAACTAAAAGCTCACGTTACCAAAAATACTAGTCCGTCGTTATCACCGAATGCAACAAGTTCAGTAAAACAAACAAAACATACTCAATAGTGTATTAAGTTGTCAAATCAAATCACACAGTAATATAATTACTCAGACTGACTCAAAGTACTTTGACGACCGAAGAGCGTACAACAATACTATGCGGAAACAGTACTCAGACACACAATCCGTCACTTAACAATCGTCATAGTGAACTTCAGTGTAAGCAGACGATGCAGACAGAACAGAGATCAACATTAACAATACTCAGAACTTCACACTAGTGTAATAATACTCTAACAAATATCAAGGCGGACAATCTCACAATTCCAGAAAAAACATCTCTCTCGACCATTCTCTTTTCATTACTTTATATAGAATTACAAGATGCACGTACCAACTTTTCGCGCGTAATTCAAGGAATCCGTTACATCCGGCAGTCATTACATTTGTCTCACTCGGCGGCCGACTAACAGACATATAGGTGAGCGGACATTGAAGCAAATATGTAGCGATCAAAGAAAACTTGGAATTCCAAATGTGTCCAAGAAACACATGATTTACAAATGTGGAGCATGCAAATTTTGCAAGCCACATAGGCAACCATTCAACAAAAGAGGATACATGTTTGAAGACTACTTCGAGCTTGTACAGACAGATGTGTGGGATACTAGCACATAACCATCAATTTTAGGGTCAAGATACTATGTTTCCTTCATAGATGACTATAGTAGGTGAACAATACTTTATTTTATGAAGAATAAAGATGAAGTCTTCACTTTCTTCAAGACGTATTTGGCATTGATTAAGAATCAAATAGGTAAAAGCTTGAAGAGGCTCAGATCTGACGGAGGTGGCGAGTACTTCTCACACGAGTTTGACTCCTTCTTACAGGATTGAGGCATAAAGAAATAGATTACAACAAGGTACACTCCTAAAAAGAATGGAGTGGAAGAGAGAAGAATCACATTGATAGTTGAGGCTACAAGACCAACATTGAATGAGAAAAAACTCCCTAATTATCTATGTGAAGAGGCTATTTCCACAACCACTTACCTAATCAATATGCTTCCATCCAAGTCTCTAGATGAGATGACATTTATGATGCATGGAATGGTAAAAGACCTTCTTTAGATCATTGTAAGATCTTTGGGTGCATTGGTTATGCACACATACCCTCTCAAATTAGGGGAAAGCTTGATCCAAAAGCTGAAAGATGCATATTTGTTGGCTATGATTAGAATCAAAAAAGATATGTGTTATATAATCCTACTAAAAAATGATTTACAACTAGTAGGGATGTGGTATTTAATGAAAATAACTCTTGGTTTGAGATTGATTGTAGGGATATAAAGTTATCTTATGATTTGGAGGATGGTTTTCCAAATCTAATCAAAGAAGAACCACATACATCAGAGGATGTCAACTTAAAAGATGAAGAGCAAATTGATTTTGAAGAATTCAAAGCTTGGAGGTCCAAGGATAAAGCACCGTATATACAAGCTCGGGGAAAAAAACCTCCTAAAGAGGGAAAAAAGTGCCCCGGTGGTCCTAGAGTGTTCACACACATCACTACCTAAATATATCAACAAATCCCCCCTAAGAGTGATGCGGTGAACACAAGCAGCTGGCACTCATGTATAAGGAAGTGCCAAGCTATGTGGAAATCACTCCACAAAAGGAAGTAAGCCCAAAGCTTTGCGGAAAGCTTCAAACTTCTCCCTAGGAAGAGCCTTCGTGAAAATGTCTGCAATGTTCTCCTGCGTGGGCACATATGCCAAGCTGACCTCCCCAGCAAAGAACCTCTTCTTGACATAATGATAATGCACCTCAATGTGCTTACTACAAGCATGGAATGCAAGGTTCCTCACAACTCCCAATGCACTCTGACTGTCAGTGAAGATGGTGGTGGCAGACGACTGACCAACACCCAAATCAGCCATAAGGCCTCTGAGCCACACACACTCAATAGTCGCTGTGAAAGCTGCCCTATACTCAGCCTCACAACTGGAAGTGGCCACAGTAGGCTTCTTCTTGCTCAACCAAGATATACATGAGCTACCAAGCACGAAGCAAAAGCCACTAGTGGACACACAAGTGCCATAGCAACCAGCCCAATCAGAGTCAGAAAAAGCATGCAAATCTAGCGGTATTGATTCCCCTTGGGATAAAACAACCCAAGTAGCTGACTACCACTCAAGTAGCGAAAGACACGGTTAAACGTCTGCCAATGCTTGATTCCTGGGCAATGCATAAACGTGCTCATTTGTGAGACAGCAAACTGAATATCTGGTCGAGTAATGCATAAGTAAATCAAGCATCCAACAGCCTGCTGATAGAGAACAACATCAAATGCATCTCCAGCATCATGAAGACTCAATCGTAAACCTATCTCCATAGAAGTGGCAATAGGCTTATAGTCTTCAAGGCCAAAACATTGTAATAATGTGTCAATATATTTCATCTGACACAAAGCCATTCCACCATCAACGTGCATAACCTGAATGCACAAATAATGATGCAAATGCCCTAAATCAGACATCTCAAATGAGGCATGGAAATCAGCCTTAAAATCAACAATATGCCTCTCATGAGGACTAGTGATCAACATATCATCAACATAAACCACAATGATCAGAAGTACATCATTAGCACCCTTAGCATATAAGGTGCTTTCAGTTGGATTGTTCTCAAAACCATGTGCAATCAGATACGCATGTATCTTTTCATACCAAGCACGTGGTGCTTGCTTCAAACCATATAATGCCTTCTTTATCCTACACACCTGGTTCTAATGCCCTTTCTGCACAAAGCCACATGGCTGCAAAACATACACTTCTTCATGCAAGTCACCATTCAAAAATGCAGTTTTAATGTCCAACTGATGTACATTCCAACCATGATGGGCTGCAAGTGCACAGATGCTCCGAACAATAGTCATACGGCATGTAGGTGCAAAGGTCTCATCAAAATCAGTGCCTCTTTCCTATGCATAACCCTTTGTAGCAAGCCTAGCCTTATACCTCTCAACTCTACCATGAGGTTTACGCTTCAGCTTGTATACCCACTTAGTTCCAATGGCCTTCTTGCGAGGAGGCAAGTGACATAAAGACCAAGTACCATTCTTCATTATTGCATCATATTCATATTGCATAGCAGCCATCCAATTTTCTGAATTTTGTGCTTCATCAAACCAAACAGGCTCAGTCTCATCACAGAGACTAGATGCAGCCATAGCATAGCAATCTGATGGAAGAGAGGCACTATGAGAGCCTGATCGAGTACGATATGACAAAGGTGCAATCAGTTTGCTATCATAGAAGGTCTGCACCAACCATTTTGGCATAGTTCTTGCCTACTCAATATCAGCTCTCTCATCAATAAGTGCATCACATAAATTTGCATCAGAAATGGAATGATCTGCATCATCACATGAAACCTGCAGAAGCTGAGAAGTTGCCTCATTAGGACTTGCACTAGACTGTCCACCTATAAAATAAGGCACAAAAGTATCATACATGTCTTTGGAGCTAATACATGTCTCCTTAGTACATGAAAGCAATGGCTGAATAGCATCCTCCACAAAAACAACATCATTGCTAACCAAAATGCGTTTAGTCTATGGATGATATAGACGATAGACTTTACTTTCAGAACTGTACCCAACAAAAATACATTTTATTGCTTTATCATCCAAATATTTTCAATGTTGTTTGGGCACTAATGCATATGCGAAACAACCAAAAACACACAGATGAGCAACAGATGGCTTGTGATCATGCCAAGCCTCATACGGAGTGATAGACTATAGCGCTTCAGTGGGATACCTGTTTAGTATATATGCTGCACACATGACAACCTCAAGCCAAAAACTATGTGGTAAAGCCTAACTCTTTACCATACACCTCGCCATCTCCATGAGAGACCTGTTCTTTCGTTCAGCAACTCAATTTTTTTGAGTTGTATACGGCACTGGACACTCAAGTTTTATCCCACGTTCAGCCAAAAATGCATTAAAATCAAAAGACATATATTCCCCCCTGGATCTGAATGGAGGGTGCCCATTTTACATGCTCACAGATTTTTAGCCAAAACCAAAAACTGTTTGAAGCACATGAACACTTAGGACTTTGCCTTCAATGGATATACCCATGCATGCCTCGAAAAATCATCAATGAAAGTCACGATGTAAAGATAATTTCCAAAAGAAGGTGTTTGCATAGGACCACATACATCATTATGTACAAGCTGCAATTTCTGAGTAGCCTGAACTTGTCACAAGGAAGGATAAAAGGAAGAGAGCTCACACACACAGTGTAGCTCAGTGATGAGTGGCACCTCCTTTAATGTCAATCCGGGAAGACGTGAGGATGGTATGATGACCTCAAGCAAGTGAAGGCACAAGTGTGTGAGTGAGAAGCACACTAACATGCACACACATACACACACACGCGCACACACGGCAAGACAAAGAGTGAGAAGCAATGGAGTTCTTAGATTTCTTTCAAAAAGCTCATACAAGTTCAATTCAATTACAAGCTAACCTCAAAAATGAGCTCTCTAGCTCTATTTATAGTTTTTGACTAGATTTTGGCCTTGTCCACACCTAGTGTCCAGCCTAGTTAAAAATTAGGTTCTCTACCCTATTTGGAGGTTCAAACGGAGTCTAAAAAATGTGAAAACTGATAGGTAGGTACTTCTAAAGCTCCTCAAGCTCAAGGACTCCTTGGCTTGCACAAAATGGAGCTATAAAAATATGAAATGGTATTTACAATGGTTTTTAGTGATGAAAATCACTATTTTTGTAGGGATTTCTTCTAACATTTTGACATACATTTCCTGGTGCTCCCTACTTGCTCTTTCTTCTTGTGTGCCCAACTCTTTGATGCCTGAAAAATTTAAATGGCCTACTTGCCAGATCTTCTTTGACTACTGTGTCTGCTTGTGCTTTCTCTTCGCTCTGACTCCCTTCGTAGGCTTCCTTGTCTTGTGACTCCTTTAGTTCCTTGACTATTGCCAACACCCCCCCCTCTCTCTCGCGTCTGTTGTCTCTGACAGACCTTTTCTAGCTGTGCATTGGACATAATATTGAACAACATCGGCAACAAGGTGGTGTTCTTCTAATCGTACCCCCGTGCTAGGTCTATTAGCAATGCATCCCAATTCACTGGTCCTGGTACGTCCGGATGTGGCACCCGAAATTGTTCTGAATGGATGGTTCTTTCCACAACGAATAAGTGGAGGAGATGTGAGGGCCTCGGTACAAATATTTCTCAGTGATATTCCCAGAATCCTGTTACGAACATCTCATCGAATGTCTGTTTAAAGCAAGATGGGAGGTACTTGATTCTGGTGTGCCAAGCATATATTACCTCTATTGATGGGGTGGTGCTCATGTCGTATACCAGATCTTGGTTTCCTGTAAGAAATCTGACACCTGAGAAGTGGGGGTCTTCAATATTCTTGAATGTCCTGAATGTGATTAGCATTAGTTCAAATATTTTCATGCACATTTGGGCCATCACATCGGGGGTATTCCGTAGTCGAATGCTCTAGTGACGGATGGTAGAAATCATATAATTCTCAGTGGGAGGTCCTTGTGGAGGTGCTAGATAAACATAGTTTAACCACTTTGCACAACCTTTGATGTTCTTGACAGCAATTATAAACTCCTGCCAGGTGCGTCTTCGGAAGACTGGAACATAACAGGGATTGTATTTAACAAAGAGTGGCATGTTAGTCCAATTACGAATCATCTCTGGGTAGGTCTCGAGCAGACAGATCTTCTAGGTGGGTTGATGAATGGATTCTTTTTTAGCACTTTCTGGGATATCATCGGGCCCAAATTGTGTGGCGAAAGTTGGAGGTTTGCCACATCTACGTTGGATCTCCGCGTTGTAATCTGCAAGGAGTACACAATATGGCACATACTGATCATCGTTGGTGCCGATCCATCTATGATGAGACATACTGCGGAAATATTCTGACTTTATGATGGTGTCTTCTAATTTGGCCATTGACTAGATTTGGATTGCCACTCGATCTTCATGGGTAGTTGCTGTTTTTTCTAGTGTCTAGAGCCATTCAGGTACTTCGACTTCTAAGGTGTCCATTCCTTCTGAGGTCTGTTCACCACCTGGCATTGGCATAGGAACATATGGTTCCTCATACGTTTCGTCCACCTCAATGGGTACCAATTCCTTAGGCTCTCGTTCTACAACTGGAGAGGGCTTCCTTTCATATTCTAGTAACTTCTTCTGTAGTTCCGCCACCTGCTCTATCAATGCCTTTACTCCCGCTGAAGTCGAGGTCGTTTCTATGACTTTGGGTTGTGCCTCTTGTTGCCTGAGTTGGCGACGTAGTTGATCCCGTTCCCTTTCCAAATCGTCATGTGCTTCTAATAAATCAGCATAGCTTTCCAAGATTGTTTTCATTGTTTCTGAGGGAATTGCTTTGAATTGTTCTAGGTCGATTTCATGGGGAGAGCCTTCCATGGGAGCTTCCGGGTTTTCTTCGTTTTGCTTCTGCAGACGCTTGTTTTCTTCAAGGGCTGTAGCCATGTGTTTTCTGTGTAGAGTCAAATTTTGCCGGACTCTCAGATTATCTGTTTGGTAGACCTCCAATAAGGCTTCGAGTTGTTTGACACCTGACTCTTGTGATGGTTGGGGTGTCTCCAAGAGGGTTTGATGAGCTTGCTCGAGAGTGGTGTAACGTTGATTGAGGTTTGCATTTTCTTCTTCTATACTTGTAAGCCGTCTCTGTAGTTGTTGATGATTCGTCGTCAGTTGATGATGACGGTCTTCGAGAGCCTGATACTCACTCTGAAGTTGATACACGCATTGATGTAATGCCATGAATATATACTATTTACA
The DNA here is from genome assembly GCA_020310875.1 of Ceratopteris richardii. Lineage (NCBI taxonomy): Eukaryota > Viridiplantae > Streptophyta > Polypodiopsida > Polypodiales > Pteridaceae > Ceratopteris > Ceratopteris richardii. The sequence goes on from CM035420.1 coordinate 10,986,210, forward strand.
TTAAACGATGCAGGGAAAGATGAAGATGCAGGGGGAATGGGAAAGGGGAAGGGAGTTGTGAATGTTGTGGAGTCAAGTGGTGAGGTAGGTGGAGGGGGTATGGGAGATTGAGGTTGCGTTGGGGGTGGGAGTGGTGCTGTGGTTGGTGATGTTTCCATTGTGTTGAACGTGTGTGTGACTGTGTAGATGGGAATAGTGGGTGGGGTGGATGTGATATTTGTGAAGAGTGTTGAGAAGGTGGGCATGGTAACTCCTCCGAATTGGATGCCGGGAGAGAGAGGAATTCCCATGACGACTGTGGTAATGGCAGAAATAGGTGTGGTAGTACCAGGTGGTGAGGTGACTTGTGTAGTGAGAGGTGAGGTGGGTGGTGAGAGTGGTTCCTCCTGATGTTCTTTTGTTTGTGTGTTACCTCCTGGTTCTGATACATTGATGTGGATTTGTTTGCCAGATCGCATGGGACGGGTAGGCACTCGTTTCTCAAATTGATGAATATAAGTCATGGCTGCATGAACAGCCTCATCTAAGCCTACTGTGTCAGCGTGCAGGTTCATTGATTCGATAAACATGTCATCCACACCTTCCTCGGCTAACATTTGTCTCATGATCATCTTTCCTATCTCGAGTGACAGTTTGTGTTGCTCTTGGACCCGCTTCATGGTTTCGTATAATCTTTTTATTTGGGCCGAGTATGCCGGGGCACTTGCTAGTTCTGAAAGTTCTTCATATTCTTGATCATACTCCTCGTGTGCCTCTTGTTCTTCTGTCTCTTCTTCATCCTCTTCTACTTCTACTAATCCCGGTTGGGTCGGGGCTGAAGTTGTAGTCGTGGGTTGTTGTCCTTGGGTCTGCTCTGCTTCTGTCTCCAGGTTAGATTCATTGATCAAACGGGCAATTTCTTCATCTGTTAGATCAGCAAGGGTGTAACCTTGAGGGAACTCCAAGTCTGAAGGAATAGGAGGGAACACTAGGTTGGGTCCTTCTGCACTTGGTCTGGGTAGGCGAATGGGAAATGGTCGGACACGCCTCATTTGTGGAGGGGTCACCTCTGGTGTGGTAGTGGCTCCCCTTGGTTGAGCGCATGGTAATTGAACTCCCCCTCTCATCTTCTTCGATGGGCCCGCCGTTGATAGTCGTCTTTGGAACTCTTGGGCCTTGGACCATACTAGTGCTCTTTGAATGGGCACGTCGTAAGCTAAGCACCTGTAAATTATTCTTGTGAGAGCATAGCATCCATGAAGTACATTTTTCTGTTTCTTATTCCACCGTTGATGGGCTAGGTGTATTTGATCGATGATCCAGTGCGGTATGTTGATGGTGAGATTCTCTGTCTCCGCCAAGTACAAGTTGAACCATATCTTTTTTGGTGGCATAGTGAATCGTTCTTGGGCGGGAAAAGCAAAATGTTGCATGATAGTGCGTAGGTGTAGAGCAATGGTAGGTGTCATTGCTACCATGTCCTTCAATTTTTTGAGATCCTTATGCTTCATCCTGCCTGGAACCATCGTTTCTTTCTTAGTGGGAATATGCATTCCTTGCATGTTCAATGCTGCTCGTACCAAATTGAGGGTCAGTTTGAATCTCTTGAGTTCGTGGCCTGGCAATAGTGAGGGTAGCACAAAAGTACTATCGCCTCCCTTGGCCCTGCTAGGAGTGATGGTACTGATAAAATAGGAGAAGTGTAGGGAATCTGGCTTAGGCAAATGTGCTCTGAAATAGCTATCCAATCCCGCTTTGGTCCAAATCGATTGCATTACTTCTGCATTCTGATAGTTCTCAAATTTGCGAGTGAAGAAATGGTAGGGTCCCCATTTGCCATTGAGTTTAATTTCTGCTTCCTAGAAGTAGGTGTCGTCACCCAATGGCCGTGCGACATCACTAAACCAATGAGCGTGTTTCCCCACTTGAGAAGTGTGTCCGTGAGGAGGGTCCTCAATCGAGAGAACATGCACCGCTTGAATTTCTTGAGGCCTTTCAGTGAGTGGTGGTCCCAGGAGGAGGGTTTCAATGTCCACAACCTATGTGCTAGACCCTGCCTGGGAGCTGGTGCCTCCTGCTTCTGCCATTGTTATTGCTTGCTTGCTGATTCTGTGAGAATATAGATCATGCGTTAATATTGTAATGGACAAGATAAAACACTTTTTGTCCCTGTTACAACATTATCATGAGGTGAGTAATGGGTTAGTGGGTCAATGAGTGCTCGATGATTGTGTGTGTAGTTAATGAATGGATAGTTCTACGAGCTAGAGGGGAAGATGCAATGTATGAGTGATGTAGTTAGCAAGTGAGGATGAATTTACACATGGGGTTCGGGGGTTTTATTACAAGTTTTAGGCTGCCAAACACAAGGGATGGCTTTCGGTTTCGGTTTAGTGGAGACTCTGGAGGGTTTTATGAGTATGTCTGCTTGGGAATGATGCGTTTTTGGGACCCATTTACAAGTGAGTATGTGCGTGCTTCTGGGTGACTGTGTGTTCGTGCGTATTAAACAAGAGTGGGTAACGGCTCCTTGAGTGAGTGAACCCTGTCGTGTATGATGTGATTCGTGCGTGACTAGTTGAGCCCGCAAGCAAGCCTTAGGCACCCAAATTTGTCTTGATTGTGGGCCAGCCTTCATCGACTTCTTGGGTACCCAGATAGATTTCACTTTCTCAAAAGAAGGTTTGGCAGTCCTCTTATTAGTATCGTGTCATTGATTACTAAAAGGAAGTTGAGATGATTGTTGTCGCTTGACTGTAATAGGCCGCTCGCCTTTTCGCACCCACAATTGTTTCAATGGCTGAGTCATTCTGCTTCGCACGCTCTTTTGGTCTCCAGCATAGGTAGTCTTCAGTAATTGATCTGCCTATGGTTGCTGCCTCCCTCTGGCCTTTGGAAAAGAAGGAAGTTCTGTTGAGTCCTTGACTCCTTTATTGAGATCACCATTCCTCTGCATCACATAGCTTTGGACAAGAACAACATGGTCAACTTCATGTGTACCCCTGGAAGGACGAGGAGTCTGTGCCTTTCCTAGTTCCTTGAGTGCTCCATTATCTAAGTCAATTGTAATTCGACTCTGATTTACCCATACCTGAAGAAGTCCACTTCTTAGGTTTAAGTTGACTGCATGGTCATAGATCCAGTCTTGACCCAAGACCAGAGGCTCAGTGAGATCCTCATCTTGACACACTAGTACCTTAACTGTCATTGGAACATCTTGAATGGAGAGGGGAAGTCCACCTCGCCCATGCAAGGGGTTTCCACACCTCCCAATCCTATGAGATATGCTTCTATAGGATTGACTTTTAATTTCAATTCTCGACAGTAAGAAAGTCTCACCACACTAGTGGCTTCACCTGAGTCAATCAATGCTCGCAAAATTCCTATCTCTAAGGTCACAAAAGGACGTCGATCTATTATTCTTTGGGGACTTATTCCTGAGACTTCACACATTGCCACATGATATCCTGGATCCTCATAGGCACCTGTCCTAGGTTGATCCCTACCCTGTCATCTCAAATTCATCCTTCTGATGCGTTCTAAAGCTTCTGCTTGAGCTTCTTCTCGAACTCGTTTTTCTTTCTTCTCTGCGTTTCTTAGCAGTGTTGAGTCAACTGAGCATTTCTTCTGTGAGAGGTTCCTGATACAACTTGACTCTGCACCTACTGATGTAGCTTGGAAGAATATCATCTTCTAAGGTGGCTAGTTGTACTGCTCCACTCGTTGAGATCCTATTTATGATCATAGGTCCATAGCCACATTTCTCTAATTTTCTTGCATGTCGCTTCAATGTGTAGACTAAAACTAGGTCTCCGGCCTTTAATCCTTTATCCTTAACATGGGCATCAAAGTACGCCTTCTGTCATTTCTTAGCTGCATATATTCCTGCTGCAGCTCTTAGTCTGGTTTCACCTAATCGTTCAAGGTCAAAAATTCTCGAAGAGAGTTCATGGCCCGTCCACTCATGCTCCTGTGCTACTCTCAATGTGGGAATCAAGAAGTCCAAAGGTAGCACAACATTTTGGTCAAATACCATTTGAAAGGGTGTGGCTTGGATTACCGTTTTATAGGCCACTCCATATGCCCAAACAGCATGGTGTAGCCATTTGTCCCAATCAGAGCGTTTATTATTCACCAATTTGGTAAGCACATTGCATAGAATCTTGTTTGTGCTTTCGGCCTGGCCATTAGCTTGTGGGTTATAGGGGGCAGACTTCTTATGTACTACCAAGAACTCTTGGAGCACATTTTCAATAACTTCATTCAAGAAGTGAGTGCCTCTATCACTTACCAACTCTATAGGTAGCCCGTATCTTGTGAACACATTCTCAAATAGGAACTTAGCAGTTGTCTGAGCATCGTTCTTTGTCGTAGCTTTTACCTCTACCCACTTTGTTAGATAGTATGTGGCAACAATGATGTATTCAGCATGTGAACCCTTAGCTGGGGGATTAATTGGACCTACGAAGTCTATTCCCCACTTAGAGAATGCACGACCACCCATCATAGGTTTCAGTGACATCTCATCCTTGCGCATAGGGTACTGAGTTCTCTGACAAACATCACACCCTTTCACATAGGTATGTGCATCCATGTGAAGGGTCGGCCACCAGAAGCCCGCAAATAGTATTGCCTTGATCACCTGATTTGGTCCAAAATGTCCTCCTGCTACACCTTGGTGAGCTGCTTCCAAGATCTTGAGATATTCGCTCTCATGGACACATAGTCTTAGGTAACCATCTTTACCATGCTTATATAGATTATCACCAATGAGTGAGTAATCTAGGGCTTCTTGTTCTAGACTTCTTTGTCTCATCAGGGTCATATCTTGAGGGAATGTATTCGTCTTCAAGAAGGCTACTAATGGTTCAATCCAATCTGGCACTATGGACACTTGATAAAGAGTGGCATGTTCCACAAGTGGTTTAGTGCAACAGATTGGGCATTCTTTACACATCTTATGTACATCAGCTTCCATAGTAGGCCAATGCACTCCGAGTCTCCTTAGTGTCTATAGGGTTCGTTGCTTTGAGTAGTGTTGCTCTAATGCATCTACATGTGCCAATTGCAACCATTTAGCGTACTCATCCTCTTCCACACAACAAACCAATATCCCTTGATCTGTCTGTTTGTACATGCTTCCTGCCATGATATGGTACTTCTGGGCTCTTACTACTTCTCTACCTTGAGTGTTTATGATTGGGTAGTTGGGCCCGTATGTCAATACTGGCACTAATGGCTTAGCCCACTGAGGTACAACTTCCAAATTAAACAAGTAAGCATCAGGAAGGTCATCTGATACTCCTTGTGGGGCTTCTCCCGATGTGAGCCTAGAGAGATGGTCTGCTCTCAAGTGGGTCTTCCCTTTCCTCACCACAACCTCGAAGTCGTATTCCATTAGTAAGAGAAACCATCTTACTAATCTACCTGTATTGCATGGCTTCTTTACCAAGTACAGCAGTGCTTGATGATCAGTAAAAAATTTAAACTTATTTGCAAGCAAATAGTGTCTAAACTTTTTAACTACATATACCATGCCTAATCCCTCTCGTTCAGTGGTTGTATAGTTTCGTTCAGCCGCATTCAACTGTCTACTAGCATAGGAAATTGGAAGATCCATATTGCCTTCGCTCGTAGGTTGTGCAAGGACACATCCAATAGCATAATTGGATGCATCCACATGAACATGGAAGGGCTTATTCCAATCCGGTGTGGTCAAGATTGGTGCTGAACACAATCTTCTTTTAATCTCATTGAAGGAGTTTTCACATTCGTCAATCCACTCGAAGTTAGTCAAAAGTCCATAGAGAGGCTTTGCTATGATGGCATACATGTGTATAAACCGTCGGTAATAACCACAATGCCCCATGAAATCTTGTACTTCCTTGACATTCTTTGGCCTAGGTAACTCGGCTATGGCTTGTACTTTCTCTTCATTGGTGGATATGCCATTCTTTGACACTATGTGTTCTAGAATGTTGCATTGCCTGACCATGAAAACACAATTTTCCGGGTTCAAGTTGACTTGATATTCCCTGCATTTGTCAAAGATTTGCGTGAGTTCTGGTATATGTGTCTTTCTAATGTTGGAGTGAGCACAGAGGTCATCAACATAGACTTCGAAATTCTTCCTCAAGGTCTCTTTAAACACGTGGCACATCAGTCTCTGAAAGGTTGCAGGAGCATTGGTAAGCCCAAATGGCATTACACGAAAGGCAAATATACCCCACTCTGTGGCAAAAGCTGTCTTATGCTAATCTTCTGGAGCTATGGCTACTTGATTGTAGCCCAAAAATCCATCAAGGAAGCTGTACACTTCCTTGCCTCCTACTCTATCTAAGAGATGTTATGTGATAGGAAGCAGATAGTTATCTCGAATTGTGGCTGCGTTGACCTTCTTCAAGTTAATGCATACACGGAGCTTTCCATTCTTCTTGGGCACCACTACAATGGGGGATACCCATTCAGTGTGCTCAATTTGATAGATGAATCTAGCTTCTACCAATCTATCTATCTCCTCTTTGATCTTAGCAGCATAGTTATCATTATATGTGTACGGCTTTTTCTTAGAGGGTTTCACATCTGAGGTCATGGGAATTGTGTGTGAGCATATGTCTGGGTCAACACCCTTCAAATCCTTGTAGCTCCAAGTGAATACATCTCTATATTCTCTTAGCAAGGCTATCAATTCACGCTCTTCTTCTTCAGTCAGGTCATGTCCTATATAAGTACATCTCTCCTCTCCTTCTTCTAGGGCTACCACTATTTTCTTGGTGGTTTCTTTGTTATCATAGGCCTCTCCTGATTGTGCCTCTCGTTTAGGCATTCTGATCATGATTCTCCTATCATCTATCTCATACTTCTTAAAGTTTTCTGTGACCTCAAACAAAGATTCTTCCTCTTCTGGTGTCACTTCTCTCTTCTTTCTTTTCTTTCCTTCTTCCTTTAGGGTCACATGTGTGGTTAGCCTTACATCATTTGTAAGCTCTTCGTGCCTCTGGGGTTGAAATTCTATTTCATAGAAGTATTCTTTATCTGATGCAAAAGGTGGGTCCATAATGATTGACTCTAGATGGGAGTCGCTCGCATCCTCAAATGCATCAGGGCTAGGTTCACACTCTTCTAAAACTGCATCTCCCATGATTGGCTCTATGGAGAAAACTGAAATGTCATAGCCATCCTCATCACAGTGGGGTGTCCATTGTTCTTCATTGATGGCTACATCCATGGTTGCTAGGATTTCTTCCCAGCCGTGGGGTTCAAATTCTTCATCAGGAAATACTACAGGTGCATGGGCTAGGTCTTGAATGGATCTATGTGTTTCTTTTGCACCTATCTCTCTGGCTTTTTCTCTCTTCTCCTCTTCTACTGCCACTTTGCACATCCATAAGTGAGTGTCTTCATGCATCCATGAGGATCCTGATCCTATGGAGTGCACTGACTCTGTATCATCTTTAGCTCTATGGATGGGATTCCATTGGATAGGAGGGACATCTCTACGAGAGTAATCCTTGAGATTGACTTTGGTCGTAACACCTAAGTGTTGCAAATACAAGGAATTGGTTCCCCAATCCTGGACCACTTGCAACTGTCGCATAAATGGTCTTCCCAAAATCATCTCATAGGCATGGTTCTTGCTAAAATCACAGATAGCAAACGTGTGCTCAAACTCTACACCACATGTAGTGAGAGTTATTCCTTCAAGTAGTCCTAAAGGCCTCTCTATGTGACCATCAGCCATTTGCAATTTCATCCTCGTGGGCCTGAGTGCTGGCTTGCCCCAACGTTTCCATAGGGAAGTGGTAGCAATAGCAACTCCTGCACCTGAGTCTAGAATTCCCTTAGTTGTGTACCCCTGATGGGTAATGGGAAGATAGGTGTTTCCTTCTTCACCTTCACTCATATCTCCTATCTTATCTAGAGGAATTTCTGGCACTGTCCTATGAGAACCTACCTAGGAACAAGGTTTTGCTATCTCTGGTACTTGTTTGGCTACATGTTTCCATAACTCTGGCCTAACTTTGAGTAGTTCTTCTAAAGTGAGGTTGCACTGCACTTTAGTGTTTTTCACGATCTCCGTATTCCTAGGTATGACTGAGTCTTCGTTTCTTACCATGACTGTGGGTGCTCTCATACATGTCGACTTGGCTTCCCATGCGCCTGTGAAGTGGGGTAATTCATGTAAAGAATTAGACTCAAAGTCTAATCTCTCTTGAGACTGGGTGCTCTCCTGTTCTCCATAAATGGAGGGAATATCTTGTGGGAATTGATCATGTGCGTCATCCACAAGTTCAATGGGAGGAGGGACTTCACTTTCTTTAGCCCATTTTTCTTCTTGAATCTCTCATAGGAATTCTTGAGTGAACCTATTCATAGAAGAGGAGGTGTCTGGTTCAGTGGAATTGGGCACATAAGCTTCCTGTGGGAGAAGGCTTATTCTTTTACTTGCCTCATCTCTTCCTTGATTTTTTTCTTCCTTGGCAGATCTTGCAATTATACTCTCTAACTTCTCTAGGAGTCCATCCAAGTGCAATTGTGTCTTAGCTGAGCCAGAGTAGTTGAAGAGACGACTAGCTTCAAACATGGTCTGAGCCAATGCGACCATTTTCGCGCAAAGCTTGGTTCTTTCTATCTCTAGGTCAGCTTTGGGGTAGCACTTGTCATGCTCCGTCACATTTGGCCCTTCTTGGATTCTGGCCTGATATGCCTTAAGCATCATGTCTATGTCTTCAGGAGTGGGGTCAGCTAATACTGATCCTACTCTAGGGGTTGGTGGGATGGTCTGAGGTAGGGGGACAGATGGTGGGTTAGATGGTGATGGCAATGAGGGTGGTGGTATGTGAGAGTTTGTTTGAGAGGTGAGTTCGACAATCTTGGCTTTTGTTTCTCTTATGCTTTCTTCTAAGTCGCTCATCTTTTTAGACCATTGTCTTTTCATTCTTTCCCCACTATCCCTCCAGGCTCTTGACCGTTTCATGGCTATGCTCTCAGTTTCACTAACTTCTGCACTCTTCTCTTGACCTATTCCTGGGTTCTGTTGCAAAGCCTGGGCCCTAGTGACCACTTGCACTGGTGCAGTGGAAGTGACACTTCCTGTTGAGTCTACAGCTAACCCAATAACGTTAATTGGAGTTATTTTTGGCATATTATTGGGATTCTTAGGGCAATCTCGTAAGAGAGGCTCCTTCCCGCAGTCTTGACAAAAGCCTTGTATTGTTACTGACTGGGGCTGTGTTGGTGGAGGTAAGGGGCAATCACGAATGAGGTGATCTCCCTGACATCTGTAGCATGTTCCTCTAGGGCATGGGGGTCTTACGTGCCTAGGTTGGGGTCTTGAGTTAGGGTTTGTGTACATTACATTTGTCTACTCTGGTTCCCAACTAGGTTCACCTGGTTCTTCACTGTAGTAGGACTCACCATGTTCAGGAGATTGCATGTAGTAAGCCTGGGGACTATCAATATGTGTAGAATCAAAGCTATTGGTGCATTTTGCCCAAGCCTACATGCTTGATATGCTTGATATTATCCTCATTTGTAAGTCACATGAGTAGTCATGTGAACACCTCTTGTAAAAGAGTTCATTTTTATCTCTTGTAATTGAAAAAAAGAAAAAGGAAAAGGATGGCTTACCTCATGCATGATGTAAAAGACGTTTCGTGGCTCTAACTACCAAAACCCATGACTTTTTGAGCTGAGGGAATATCTCCTAACTTTGGGGATCACTTTTAGGTGGAGCCATTCGAATTCGAATTCAAAACTCCCTCCAAGAATAGCTATAAAAGGAGCAAGAAGGAAGAGGCGATTAGCAAGCCTTGTACGTGACCACTTCATGTCATTTTGTAGAGATTCAAGAGCTTACTCCATAGATCTATCATTCTACTCCCATTGTGCAAAGATTCATTGCCAATGTGGTTGTAATCATATATGAATTTATACATTTATCATCATTCACTTCTCTGTTTTGTTCTCTGCTATACTCACTCAAAGCAGTACCTTCAGAAGGTCATATCTCGAGTTCTACGGACTCTTTTTCAGTGATTTAATGTTCCTTGGCTAGCTCTTACTGTCTAGTTTGTGCATATCAATTTTCCAGGTCATTGGATTTATAGTTTTGGAGATATCTGCATTTTACTGCTCACTGGTCTATCTCTACAGAGCCCCGAGAATGGTGGGCATGTTGAAGAAATTGATGAAACTTGTTGTCAGTGCTCAGTCCATCATTTGAAGTGTTTTAACTTGGATTGGGAAGCTTGCTAAGTCTATTTGCTATGCCCAAAAGGAATTTTTCTAATTCCTTCCAGATTGAGAGCACTGTTCATTTTTTCTAGCAGGTGTATGTCCAAAAATACCAAGTTTTGGGAGCTAGTCATTTCGCAACTAGTTTGTCTTGACTTAAACTTTTGGGATACATGTTCCAAAGTACTTGGCTGATATTTTGGTGGATTTAGGAAGATTAAAGGGTCTACTAATCAACTCTGAAGTCTCAGTTGGCTGGTGTGAAGCTTGTTGTAGCAGCACCTACTCATCTTTGGATTGCATCCACCATCTCTCTTCACAGTGGTATCAGAGCATAGTCAAGCAACATGGGAGATGGATTTCCATCAACAAAAGACAAATTGGATCGAAACAACTACCCGGCATGGTCTCTAAGGATGGAGGCTTACCTTCAAGGGAGGAATCTATATGGATTCATATCCGGAGATGAAGCAATGCCAACCATGAGGAACAAAGGGCAACCATCACATGAAGAAGTGGAAGGACTTTCGAATTGGTGTTCGAAGGATGCACTTGCAAGGTCCTATATTCTAAACTCAATATCTGATTTTCTTTTACCTCATGTCAAGGGATGCAAGACATCAAGAGAGACCTGGAATGCACTTGCTTCTTTCTTCTCTTCCAACACTCGAGCAAGGAAGAACCAATTGTGGATGGAGTTCACAACAATGAAGAAAAGCCCGAAGCAAAATGTGACTGATTATGTCACAAAGATGAAGGAGATTTCCGACCAACTTAGAAGCATTGGAGAGGTAATTGAAGAGGAGCAAATCATTAGACAAATCATGAATTGAATCAAAGCAGACGACAAGTGGGAGTCATTCACAAGAGCCATGGATTTATACATGGATATGCATGTACCCGACCTCAACACACTCATGGGCCAACTCTTCACTCATGAAGAAAAGATTAGCAAAGGTGGTGAGTCCTCAAGAGGTAATCAAACTTCTGCCTTATATTATGATAAAGCTAAGGTCAAGGACAAGTCAAAGAATAGGAAGAATGAAGATGAAGATAGCTCTTTCCAAGCAAACTTTGCAGGTAGAGGAAGAGCTAGAGGAAGAGGCAGAGGTGGAAAGCAAGGCAGAGGGAGATTCCAATCATCTCAACCTTGCAACATATGTGGCTTATCTAACCATACTACTGAAGAATGTTTCAGGACTCCAAGGATTTCAAGAGGAAGAGGATTCAATAGAGGTGGCTATGGATCAAATAGAGGTAGATACAATGGAGGTTACAACAACAACAACTACTACAACAATAATTATAACAACAACAACAACTATCAAAGTGGCCATAGAGGAAGAAGAGATTACAATAACTATGCAGAGGACCAAATTCAAGAAGATTCATTATTGATTATGAATCTATCAGCGAAGAAGGGTAAGGATGATGATCACATATTTTACATTGATTCGGGATGCTCGAACCATGTAGTAGGAAATGTGGCTTTACTTTCTGATTTGGAAGATCCTCATAACAAGCATGAAGTGCAGACAGGAGATGACACAAAGCACTCAGTGGAGAAGATAGGTAATGTGAAGACATCAGCTGGGAATATGAACCTCTTAAGCAAAGTCTTGTATGTCCCTACAATTACCAAAAATTTAATAAGTGTTGGAAAGATTGTTGAAAAAGGATTGCAGGTTAGATTCAATCGATTTGGAGCATATGTTGAAGACCCAAGGCAAGGCTTTCGAAGGATTGCCAAAGGAGAAAAGACATGAAGGCTTTTCACTTTTGAAGTGGAAGATACAAAGAACATAGCTTTGTTTAGCTATGGATCTCAAACTCTAACAGAGTTGGAGATATGGCACAAAAGGCTTGCTCACATTGGTGAGAGGACACTCAAACAGATTTGCAGGGACCAAAGTGTACTTGGTTTGCCTAATATCACAAGGCAACACATGATTTATAAGTGTGAAGCTTGTCAACTCGGCAAGGCTCATAGAAAACCTTTCAATAAGAAAGGATATATGTATTAAAATCCTTTGGATCTAGTGCACACGGATGTGTGGGGTCCAAGTAAGGAGCCATCTATATCAGGCTCAAGATATTATGTGTCTTTCATAGATGATTATAGCAGGTGGACCATTCTGTTTTTCATGAAGCACAAGGATGAAGTGTTTAATTGCTTTAAGAAGTATATTGCTCTTGTTGAAAACCAAACAGGTAGGACTTTGAAACGACTCAGATCAAATGGTGGAGGAGAATACTTCTCTTCTGAATTTGATGCCTTCTTGCATGAAAGAGGCATTAAAAGGGAAGTCACTACAAGGTATACACCCGAACTCAATGGTGTAGCAGAGAGGAGGAACAGAGCTATTGTCGAAGCAGCAAGGTCCATGCTCAACGAAAAGGGATTGCATAACTACCTATGGGCAGAGGCTGTGTCTACAGCCACATATCTCATAAATAGACTTCCATCTAAGTCACTAGATGGAACCACTCCATATGAAGTGTGGAATGGAAGAAGACCTAGTCTAGAGCATTGGAAAATCTATGGATGCTTAGCCTATGCTCACATTCCTTCTCAAGTAAGAGGGAAATTGGATCCCAAGGCAGAGAAGTGTGTATTCATTGGTTATGATCAAAACCAAAAAGGATATAGATTGTACAATCCAACCGATAAAGGATTTTCTGTGAGTAGAGATGTAATTTTTTATGAAAATAAATCATGGTTTGATGATGACAGGAAAGTGAAGCTGCCTTATGACTTGGATGAAGATTTTCCATCACTTCAACCAAAGGAGCCAAATCAGATTGAAGAAAGTGATTCGGAGATTTACCTAGAAGACTTGGAAAGACTAAAGCTATGGAAGAAAAAAGGAAAAGCAAAGATGCAAGATGCTACATATGGACCCGAGAGCTCACATCAACCACTTAGAAGGTCTTCAAGGGAGAAGAAGAAACCAGAGAGGTTTGGTTATGATACTTCTTTGGTCACCAAGCACTCAATCTACATTGCAAAGTATTCAACCAATGAAGAACCTACCACATTCGAAGAAGCACAAAGCAAGAAAGCTTGGAGAGATGCAATGGATGAAGAAATGGAAGCCTTGAAGGAGAATGACACCTGGGAGCTTGTACCTAACAAGCCATCTATGAAGGTAATTGGATCTCTATGGATATACAAAATCAAGAGGAATCCAGATGGAAGTATAAATAGACACAAAGCAAGGTTAGTTGCTAAAGGGTTTGCTCAAACCCATGGTATGGATTATGAGGAGACTTTCTCTCCTGTTGCAAAAATGCCTACAATTAGGGTTCTCATTAGTCTTGCTGCATCTAGAAATTGGAATCTTTATTAACTTGATGTAAAGAATGCTTTCTTGAATGGATGGATTTCTGAGGAAGTGTATATGGCACAACCTCCTGGATATGAGGATGCACATCATCCTAACTATGTATGCAAACTAAAGAAAGCTTTGTATGGATTGAAGCAAGCTCCAAGAGCTTGGAATTTTAGATTAGTGACTTATTTGCAGGACCAAGGATTCAAAGCTAGCAAGGCGGATACCTCTTTGTTCATAAAGAGGAATGGATCTGAAGTGATCTATTTAAGTGTGTATGTTGATGATATTATTATCACAGGCACTGATCTTGAAGGAATCAAACAGGTAAATAGTCAAATGAAGGAGGAGTTCAAAATAAGTGACCTCGGACCACTCACTTATTTTCTTGGATTGGAGTTGATCTACACAGATTCAGGTATATACATCACACAAAGGAAGTATGCCCATACATGCTTGTCAAGTTCAAGATGGAAAATACCAAGTGTGCAGGTACACCTATGGAGCAAAATCATAAGCTTAGTGCTTATGAAGGAGAGCCAATTGAAGACATCACAAGCTATCAAAGCTTGGTTGGAAGTTTGAACTATGCAACACTCACAAGGGTGGATATATGCTATAGTGTTAGCATATTGAGTCAGTTTATGCATAAGCCGAGAAGACCATGGAAGCGGCCAAGAGAGTCCTCAAGTACCTAAAGGGGACCATGAATGAAGGTTTGTTCTATTCATATACTTCAGATATTGAGCTAAATGTCTACTTAGATGCAGATTGGGCCGGATCTAAAGATGATAGAAGAAGCACATCAGGGTATATATCATTTGCAGGTTCAAAAATCATTTCTTGGTCATCGAAGAAGCAACCAACCGTGGCATTATCTTCTATTGAAGCCGAATATAGAGGTTTGGCTAATGCAACTCAAGAAATCATGTGGTTAAAGTCTTTGTACACGGATCTTAGACTTCATTCTTCAACACCTCACATTTTTGGTGACAACACAAGCTCACTACATCTAGCAGCGAATCCGGTATACCATGCTAGGACCAAGCATATTGAAGTCCACTACCATTACGTAAGGGAGAAGCTAATGAGCAAGGATATTCAACTATCCTATGTCTCTACAGATATGAAATGTGCAGACATGTTGACAAAAGCTCTTGATGGTACGAAGTTAAGTAGATTCAAGTTGATGATTGGCTTGCAGGAAATCAAGGACAATTGAAGACTTATTTGGAGGCCAAGCATGTTAGGCTTGAGGGGGATCTGTTGGTGCATTTTGCCCAAGCCTACATGCTTGATATGCTTGATATTATCCTCATTTGTAAGTCACATGAGTAGTCATGTGAACACCTCTTGTAAAAGAGTTCATTTTTATCTCTTGTAATTGAAAAAAAGAAAAAGGAAAAGGATGGCTTACCTCATGCATGATGTAAAAGAAATTTCGTGGCTCTAACTACCAAAACCCATGACGTTTTGATCAGAGGCAATATCTCCTAACTTTGGGGATCACTTTTAGGTGGAGCCATTCGAATTCGAATTCAAAACTCCCTCCAAGAATAGCTATAAAAGGAGCAAGAAGGAAGAGGCGATTAGCAAGCCTTGTACGTGACCACTTCATGTCATTTTGTAGAGATTGAAGAGCTTACTCCATAGCTCTATCATTCTACTCCCATTGTGCAAAGATTCATTGCCAATGTGGTTGTAATCATATATGAATTTATACATTTATCATCATTCACTTCTCTGTTTTGTTCTCTGCTATACTCACTCAGAGCAAAACCTTCAGAAGGTCCTATCTCGAGTTCTACGGAATCTTTTCCAGTGATTTAACATGCGTTGGATAGCTCTTACTGTCTAGTTTTTGCATATCAATTTTCCAGGTTATTGGATTTATAATTTTGGGGATATCTGCATTTCACTGCTCACTGGTCTATCTCTGTAGAGCCCCGAGAATGGTGGGCATGTTCCAGAAATTGATGAAACTTGTTCTCAGTGCTCAGTACATCATTTGAAGTGTTTTAACTTGGATTGGGAATCTTGCTAAGTCTATTTGCTATGCCCAAAAGGAATGTTTCTAATTCCTTCCAGGTTGAGAGCACTGTTCATTTTTTCCAGCAGGTGTATGTCCAAAAATAACAAGTTTTGGGAGCTAGTCATTTCGCAACTAGTCTGTCTTGACTTAAACTTTTGGGATACATGTTCCAAAGTACTTGGCTGATATTTTGGTGGATTTAGGAAGCTTAAAAGGGTCTAATAATCAACTCTGAAGTCTCAGTTGGCTGGTGTGAAGCTGGTTGTAGCAGCACCTACTCATCTTTGGATTGCATCCACCATCTCTCTTCACAAAAGCTATGGTCACTAGGATCACTTTCTGAAAGCAGTGGTGTTACTAGCACTATAGCTCTATTCAAATTTTCCTCAGCTACTGCATACTTTACAGGAATCACATTAGCTCGGGTTGGGGGTTGTTGAGCTAACACAGGTTGTGGCCTCTGTTGGTTTTGGTAGGGTTGTTGATAGGGTTGCTGCGGTCTACCATATTGTTGTGGAGGGTACTGGTTCTGGTATCTTCCCTAATTGCGGATAAGGCTGAGGGTAGGTTTGTCTAACGGCTTGCTTATTGTATGGGCAATCTTGTGCTGTGTGATTGGTGTATCTCCGTTCTATGGAGCAATATTGGCTGCTAGGATTCACTTGGGGTTGAGCCATGATGGGACATGTGTTCGCCATATGGTCACCACCGCAAGTATAACACCTCTTTACTGGGGCAAATCTAGGAATTTGTTTACTAGAGACACCTAGTTTTTGAGCTACTTTGTCCGCAAGTTCTTCAATAGATGTGGATTGCGAGGAAGAGAGACTTGAGGGAGTATCTAAATCTTTGTAGATTTTGGAAAGCTCTAACTCCTCCCCTAGGTTATCCTCAATGTCGATGCACAAGCGTACACACTCTTCTATGGTCCTAGGGTCCTTCAAGTACACATAGGATCGCAACTTTGTACTTAGCAATCCATCCAAGAATAAAGCCACTTGTTTGGCAGGTATGGGTAACTCAGGAACAGGGCATCTCTTAAGATATTGCCTAAATCTTCTTCCTGCAAGTCTCACGGTCTCTTGAGGGGTCTGCTTGAAGCTGTATATCAATGAGGAAGTATTATGCCTTATGCCACTTTTAGAGAATTCAGTGATGAAAGCCTCTAAGAGTTGGTCTATGCTCCTGAACTGTCTCTCATTCAATGGTTGTAACCACGTAAGGGCTGTGTTCCTCAGGGCAACTTGTTCAGCTCTCAAGACTTGCCTAAACTCGGCCATATGATCATATGGGTCTCTTGTGCCATCGAAGTAATTCTTCATGGACTTAACTAACTGAGTCGGTCTCAAAATCCTGGTGTGTTCCCTAGGCCTTGGCAGAGGGAAATCATCATTATTCCTCTGGTTCCTTGGGGCTCTAAGTCCTTCAGGTTCCACTCTATTTGTTTCCGTTCTCGTTCTGTCTCTTCCCACTGGGTTGGCAAAGCTTACCTCCGGTCTATCTCTTTGAGTTCCATGAGCGTGGGAGGTTCCAGCTCCTTGGTGACCCAAGGACACATTCGATCTTGGTTGGGGGAAAATAAATTCACCTTTCCAAGTGTAAGCATGCCTATCATTTTTTGTAACCACCAATACCCTCTCGGAAGCATGATCCTAGTAGGTCACTCTGCGTGGACTATCAGGATCTTTAAACTCATATATCATGGTTGTTCCTACCTCATTCGGCTTATTAGATCTATATCTCCAAAAGGCTTCATCAGTCTCTCGGTTCAGGAGTAGATCTATGCTCTTATTGTCTTAGGGAATCCACTCTGGTGTGATAATCCTAGTGAGAACAGATTTGCCTCGGGGGGTTCTAGGTTCTACACCCATGTTTCCTTGCTCTAGGTCACCTAAGTCTGTTTCTGAGATCACATTCCCGAATTCATCTGTCCTATCTGGATGACTGGTGACTACATATATTGTCCCTTCTTTGTCCAAGTACGCTCCATTTCCAAACTTGACCGCTGGATGTTCTAGTCCAATGGATTGGTCTAGGTTTTTGATCTGGACCACAGATCTTCCTAAGCTGTCCTCATAGATGGTAGCACCTAATCGGTTGGTCTTAAGGTATTTGAGTTGCGTCTTGTAAGGGCCTTCCACCCTATGCAAATATGGCACTCCGGAGCTTCCTGTAGGTCTCTCCATACCGTGGGACATCTGAGACTCACTAGTCTCAGAGCTAGGGTAATACAAATGATGGCTCAACTGCTGGGCCCAAGACCTAGCAGTATGATTGACGCTAGCCTCTGAAGATCTAAGACTTTTTCTATCTCTCCCTAGGTGTCGACCTGATCTAAGGTTCATAAGCCCAATTGAATAATCCCAAATTTTCCCAAGTACATTGTATCAGTCACTTCTTCTTTTTTAATTGCTCTTAGGGTGTCACTTCTTGTCCAATTAATCTTCCTCGCAAGAAACACTTGAATTTTTATCGTATTTTGAGTGCGGTCGCTCGATTTAATTTCTTTTCCTTAGGTTGTTTCGCAATTGTAATGTCCTAGCACTTGCACTTGAGTGATTAGGGTTCTTGGACTTGGTAGTTCTTAACATGTTCCTAATTAATCAAAACCTCTATCAGTACTTAGCCTATGCTAGGGATTGACAGAGGGTGTTGAGAATTTCCAACCTTAAGTTTCTTCCCTTGGTTGCCCTTGTATGCCGAGGAAGCGTGTTCCCAAGCTCGCACTTACTCTTGGTTCGAGTACCCTTAGTCGCTTGCAAAGAACCTGAAAAAGTCCACAATTAGCTCAAGAAGTGAATTCAATTGACAGACAGATCATTTTCATGCATGTACTTCACAGACCCAATTGCCTTTTGCCTTTGTGAAAAACAATCCCAAGGGACCCTGAGTTTTCCTAGCCCTAGGTATGGTCAACTTCAAATTATCCTATCCAATAATCCTGACATCAATTTGCTCTACTAACCCTTGAAATTTCCCCATAATGTGCTAAAAAATTAGACCACTATTTTTTGCCCTAAAAATTTGGCCAAATTTGCCCGTCTATCGCGTTCGCAAGCTCTGTCAATCACGATTGATAGGTCAGTCGCGATCGACGTGTCGGTCGCGATTGACTGGTCCGTCGTGGCTGTCAGTCGCGATTGATGGGTCAATCGCGATTGACACGTGGCCCAAAAATTCAATCAGTCATGGTCAAAGGATCGTGGACTCTATCAGTCGCAATTGATGGGTCGATCCCGATTGACAGGTCTGTCGCGAGGGTCTGTCCGTCGTGGTCAAGCAATCGTCGACTGTGTCGGTCGCGATTGACAGGTCCGTCGGGCTGTCAGTCGCGATTGACTGGTCGATCGCGATTGATGGCTCGATCGCGATTGACACGTGTCACGCGTAGGTTCTGTCAGTCGTGGTCAGTCGGTAGTTGACTCTGTCGGTCGCGATTGACGTGTCGGTCGCGATTGACGTGTCGGTCACGATTGACAAAGCCGTGGGCATGTGTCCGTCGTGGTTTGTCGATCGTGATTGACAGAGCGATCGCGATTGACAGAAATGTGAGGAATTTTAAAATTTCAATCACACATTTGGAAAGCTCTAGGCATGTAGATCATGATTATGTACTTTGTTTAGCAAAAAGATCATTTTTTCTGTCGGTCGCGATTGACAGAGGTCAACGCCTCGGAACCTGCACAGTCAAATTTTTTACCTGCTGGAGTTGGTGCAGCTACTAGGGAGGCTGATTCTTGCAGAAAATCTCAAAAAACACAGAAAATCACAAGCACACAAACACTCTCTCGCTCTCTCTCACAAGTGAAATGAGGGGAATGGTATGGGTGGGGTGATATGACCAATAAACTGAAATTTTTTGCGATGATGGAGATGGATGTGGGAGATGGTGATGATGATGATGGTGATGCGAAAAACAAAAGAAAATAGATAAAAGTGAAAAAAATACCTATGACTCCAATGCCTCAACTCTACGTCTTACCATCACGTGCTCGTCCTCAAAGCTCGATCCTCGGCAACGGCACCAAACTTTGGTGCAGCTCAGTGATGAGTGGCACCTCCTTTAATGTCAATCCGGGAAGACGTGAGGATGGTATGATGACCTCAAGCAAGTGAAGGCACAAGTGCGTGAGTGAGAAGCACACTAACATGCACACACATACACACACACGCGCACACACGGCAAGACAAAGAGTGAGAAGCAATGGAGTTCTTAGATTACGTTCAAAAAGCTCATACAAGTTCAATTCAATTACAAGCTAACCTCAAAAATGAGCTCTCTAGCTCTATTTATAGTTTTTGACTAGGTTTTGGCCTTGTCCAGACCTAGTGTTCGGCCTAATTAAAAATTAGGTTCTCTACCCTATTTGGAGGTTCAAACGGAGTCTAAAAAATGTGAAAACTGATAGGTAGGTACTTCTAAAGCTCCTCAAGCTCAAGGACTCCTTGGCTTGCACAAAATAAACATATGAAATGGTATTTACAATGGTTTTTAGTGATGAAAATCACTATTTTTGTAGGGATTTCTTCTAACATTCTGACATACATTTCCTGGAGCTCCCTACTTGCTCTTTCTTCTTGTGTGCCCAACTCTTTGATGCCTGAAAAATTTAAATGGCCTACTTGCCAGATCTTCTTTGACTACTGTGTCTGCTTGTGCTTTCTCTTCGCTCCGACTCCCTTCGTAGGCTTCCTGTCTTGTGACTCCTTCAGTTCCTTGACTACTGCCAACACACACTCTCACTCTCAAGGAGAAGCACACACACAGATTGAGGCAAGGAAGAATGATATTCTTCCTCTTCTTCTATTACATAAAAGGAATGTACAAGAATGACCTAAAAACAACAAGACAACAAGTGCAATATATAAAGATCAGTACATAAGGAAAAACCTAATGTCCACGAATGAGTGACCTGGCAAGAAACAAATGTGCCATCACTCTCAGTAGATAAATCTAATAAAGCTCAATGAAGTATCCCTGACATGTATCGGCGTGACCACTATACATGTCGAAGAAACAAAAAACTAGTACGTGTCACACTAGATCATCACATGTTGAGCTTGATATCTCAACAGTGCCCCTCAAGCTCAGCCATATCCTGTAATCCAAGCATCTCCCGAAACTTCTTCAAGTTCTCAGCTCCAAGTGCTTTGGTGAAAATATCAGCAACCTACTCATCTGTTCTCACATAAACAAGATCAATATCACTTGCTAATACCTTCTCTCTGATGAAGTGATAATGTACGTCGATATGCTTTGTTCTAGCATGGAAAACAGGGTTTTGTGCTAACTGTATGCTGCTAAGAATATCACAATAGATAGTGATAGGATTTTCGCACTTCCACACCTAAATCTACAAGTAACATCTCCAACCATGATGCCTCACATGCTGACATTGTAGCACCTCTATACTCAGCCTCTGTACTCGACAAAGCAATAGTGGGTTGCTTCTTGCTGCTCCATGTAATAGCTGCAACTCCAAGTGAGAAAAGAAAGCCACTAGTAGATATTCTATGTGGAGTACTACTAGCCCAATCTGCATGAGTGTATCCATGAACCTACAAATCTACACTAGCTTCATAAAACAATGAATAATCCAAAGTAGCACTCACATAATGTAGAGTGTGCCTCAGAGCATCCAAATGTAGCTTTTCGGGAACCTGCATAAACTGACTTTCAAGTCCAACAATATAGCTTAAATCAGGCCTTGTAATTGTAAGATATATGAGACTTCCCACAATTTTCCTGTACATAATAGAATTTTCCAATGCTTTACCTGATGTAGTATCCAACTTCAAATTCTGATCTAATGGTATAGAAATTGGCTTACAACCAACCATACCATACTTTTGCAGCATATTCAAGGCATATTTCCTTTGCAACATCCATATATCTGTTTTTGTATGTATAAACTCAATGCCCAAGAAATAGCGTAGCACATCAAGATCTTTCATGTCGAATTCTTGCATAAGAAGTTGCTTTACCTCCTTGATGCTTTCTTCATTATCACCACCCACAATCAAGTCATCAACATAAATGGCCACAATCGTGATGCCATCATCAACCTTCCTTGCATATAGTGAATGATCTACATCACACATAGAAAACCCAATGCTGATTAAGTAATCAGCAATCCTTACATGCCATGCACGTGGAGCCTGCTTCAGCCCATACAAAGCCTTTTGCAACCTGCAAACATATTCTAGATGCTTTGAATCTTCATATCCTTGTGGCTGGTCCATATATACTTCTTCTTGTAACTCACCATGTAGGAAAGCATTCTTCACATCCATCTGATGCAAAGTCCATCCTTTTGTTGTAGCTAATGCAACAAGTGTCCTAAGAGTAGACATTTTAGCTACAGGGCTGAATGTTTCCTCATAATCAATGCCATATGTCACTGCATATCCTTTAGCTACCAATCGTGCTTTATATGTGCTTATTCTACCATCAGCATTATGCTTTAGCTTGTAAACCCATTTACAACCTATGGGTTTCTTTCCTTGCGGCAATGGAACCAGCTTCCATGTATCATTTCCATAAAGTGCAGCCATCTCCTCATCCATAGCTTTTTCCCAATCTGCAATTCCAATTGCATCTTCAAAGCAAGAAGGTTCAACATCTTTTATTACCTTTGTCATGTAGGCATAATGACGAGCCATGTAACTATCATATGTCAATCGTTGCACTGAATTTCTCATCCTCCTAGATCTTCTTGGTCGTGGGTCACTTCTCCTTGTATCATCTGCATGTGCGCTTCTTACTCCTAGAGTCTTCACAGAGGGCAATCCAAGTTCCTCATCAAGACTCTTTTCTCAACCGCTTGAATTTGCATCAACGTCTTCAAAACATGCACATGTTTTATGACAAGTAGAAAGCTTTTCTTTAGCTTTCTTGGATGTATTTGATGAATTTGTTGGACCAAAATTTCCACATAATCTTCCACTCCATGGATTGGAGTTGGAACTACTGCTTGGTGATGCATCCGGTCCACTCAAAACCTGCGATTCTGCACTTTATTTTTTAGCATTTTCTTTGTCATTTGGTTCAAGACTCAGTCCTTCTTTGGCATCTGCATAGAAGCTTGACATTTCATCAAATACCACATCTTTGCTCACCTTTACCTATCGTGTGAGTGGGTTATAACATTTATATTCCTTTTTCTCAAGGGAGTATCCAATAAAGACACACTTTTCTGCTTTTGGATAAAGCTTCATCCTCAATTCATCTGGGACATGTACATATGCAATACAGCCAAAAACTTTCAGATGTGATAAGTTTGGCTTTTTACTTGTAAACTTCTCTTCAGGTGTAACTTGATGTACAGCAGCAGTCAGAGTTCTGTTCATGATGTACACAGCAGTATGCACAGCTTGTGCCGAATAACAATGAGGCATATTCTTCTCAGCCATTATTTCTGTAATATTTCTATTTTTGCATTCAGCAATGCCATTCGGCTGTGGTGTGTACCTGCATGAAAATTGACGTCAAATTCCATGATTTTTTAGAAAACTATTGAACTCATTTGACATGTATTCACCTCCTCCATCAGATCTTAATGTCTGAATGTACTTCCTTGTCTGCTTTTCCACCATAACTTAAAATTCTGGAAGTGAGTGAACACCTCACTCTTCTCTTTCATGAAATATACCCATACTTTGCGTGTATGGTCATCAATGAAAGTAACATAAAACCTGCAACCACCCATAGATGTGGTCTTTGTTGGAACCCAAACATCTGTATGTACTACTTCTAGTACATTCTCACTAACATGCTTGTCATGTGAAAACGATGCTCTTGACCATTTACCAAATTGACATGCTGCACATACCTTCTGCATCTCTGCAACTTTGAAATTTGGTAGTCCATGGACAATCTCCTTTCACTGCATCAGTTTTAGCCTTTGCAAGTTTGGATGTCCAATCCATTTGTGCCATATCTCTATATCTGCAATAACTCCTACATCTTTTGCAAACATGGCTGCATTCATTTCAGGAATCTTCACATTTAAGGTGAACATCCTACCCACTTTGTTTCCTTTGGCAACCAATCATCCATCCTACTTGTACTCTTGTACATATAATCCATCAGCATTGAACCTGACTTGTAATCCCTAGTCAACCATTTGTCCAACAGAAACCATATTCTTTGTTATATTTGGAACATGCAACACATCAGCAAGATGTTTTACCTTCCCGTCCTCCATAGACAATGCTATGTTTCCTATATGCTCAATAGGATGCAATGTATCATCACCTGTTTCAACATGTCCAGGAATTGGCATTTTTTGCAAACTACTAAACCATTCTACATGACTGGTCATGTGATTTGAAGCACCTGAATCAACATACCAGACATTGTCCTGTGGATGCATAGTTGTTTTGTTGCCTTCTATTATTTTGATTCTTCAACCTGCAATCACGTTCAAAGTATCGAGGTCTAAAAAAATTCCAACATCCTTTCCTATCATTACCTGAATCATTTCTTTGGAAATTTCTGAGACCTCTTTGGCTCCCCCTGCCTCAAAACTGTCCTCTTCCTCCTGCATGATTTTGTTGTTGACCTTGGTCTTGGTCACTGTTTCCTCTTCCACTTTCAAAACCTCTACCTCTGCCTCTTCCTCTGTGAGGGTAGAATACCTCCTTAGAACTAGGCTTTCCTTGGGAGTTTGAATCCTCACCAAGATTCTTTTCTTCAATAATCAACATAGATACCAGATCAGCAAAATTCGAAATATTTTCTCTAGTTTGTATGGAAGTTCTGAACTGCTTATATGCAGCTCCGAAACCATGAAGGCACACTTCCACCTTATCATCATCATCTACATTCATGCCAATAGATGCAAGTGACTCACATATGCTTTTAATTTTTAGAGTGTAGTCACTTACTGACATGCTCTTCTTTTCCAATGTATGCAGCTTGTTCTTGAGTTGCAATTTCCATGCCTTTGTACTAGTCTCATACAAAGTGACCAAACTGTTCCAAGCCTCTTTTGGAGTCTTGGCATCCTATATGTGTCCAATCATGCTATCATGTATGCTAATAGATAGCCAATACATTACCTTTTGTGCTCCTTGATTCGATTCCTCATATGCTCTTAATTGGTCTGCACTCTGATACCTTTCTGGTAACTACGGAGCATTTTCATTCTCTCCTTCGATGTACTTCCAGTAGCCTTTTCCCATCAAGAAATTCCTCATTCCGAATCTCCAAGCATGGAAGTTGTTCTTGTCCAACTTATCGCTCATAAGCTGACTCATTCCATCTACATTTGCCATTTCTGCAAAAATTCACAACACTGCAAAACACTACAAGCAGCACTTCTGCTTGAACACTGTGGCACTATGATGTGACTGTTTGATCTCAGAAAAACACAGTTTTCGTGTATCAATAGTACATGGAATCGCTTGAGATTCTGGATCTGGAATATATGAGTTGCCGAACACAACACAAGTCACGGTTTCCGAAACATACCTGGTTTTTATGTGAGCCCCACCTTGCAGGCTCGAAACGGAGGTCGAGATGGCTCCGAAACTTCAACTTGAAAAAAAAAAGTGACCCTAAAGGGATAAATGTCAAAAATCTTTTGAGGTCTTCTACCTTCACGCCGATTTTTGTAGCAAATGGAGGCCATTTGTGAAATCACATTTTCTCCATGCCTTGTTGCATAGTCTTCACCGTCGCCTTCTCCACGAGCTCTCTACAGCCACACTGGCTCTGATACCATGTCACAAGGAAGGAGATAAGGAAGAGAGATCATACACACACTCTCACTCTGAAGAAGAAGCACACACACAGATTTAGGCAAGGAAGAATGATATTCTTCCTCGTCTTCTATTACATAAGAGGAATGTACAAGAATGACCTAAAAACAAGAATACAACAAGTGCAATATATAAAGATCAGTACATAAGGAAAAACCTAATGTCCGTGAATGAGTGAGTTGGCAAGAAACAAATGTGCCATCACTCTCGGTAGATAAATCTATTAAATCTCAATGAAGTATCCCTAACATATACCGGCGTGACCACTATACATGTTAGAGAAACAAAAAACTGGTACATGTCATCCTGGATCATCACATGTTGAGCTTGATATCTCAACAGAACTGAACCATCTTTTGGAAATGAGAAACTCTGCATTTTGCCCAAAATACAGCCTTCACAAACATGTTTTCTAGGTTCCTCAAGTTTGGGCAAAGAGGACACCATTTCATATTTCTGCAGGCGTAGCAAACTAGCAAAATTCAGATGACCAAAGTGTGCATGCCAAAGCTTTGCATCTGACATAGCCTAAGAAACATGTACTGCACATACCGAATCACTTACAGATCTTTCATAGTCTATGAGCTTATATAGCCCACGACATAAAATGCCAGAAGCAATAATCACGTCGCCATTTGATAGATCATGAAGTGTAGACCTATCATCAACAAACTTCACAACCAAGCCAATCTAGGCTAATGCAGAAACTGATAACAAGTTCTTCTTGATCTCTGGCACAAATAAAGCATTTGACAAAGTGAAGGAACTACCATCAGCAGTAGTCAAAATGATCTTACCAACTCCCATAATAGGATAAGAGGAGTTGTTGGCACATGTAACAGTATTCCCTGAAGGGGTAGGCTCGAGTGAAGAGAAGAAATTGTATTGCGAGGTAATGTGTTTGGTCGCCCCACTATCAAAATACCAAACATCGGAGTCTACTGCAGACATGCACTATTCATGAAAAGATGGGTCAAAATAGCAGATAGTAGTAAATGGCCATTCTTCTTCCTGCACAAGATTAACAGACTCTATTTTTGGTGTAGAGGCCTCTGAAACAACCATTCCAGCCTCTTTCTTCTTTGCCTCTTTAGCAGCCAGTTTTGGACAGTTCTTTATGATATGATCATTCCCTTTACAGTACTTACAAAACAATTTCTGTTTTTCTCATTTCTTCTCATCTTTATCTTCCTTCTTCGAATGTGCAGAATTAGCAGATTTTTGCTTACTAATTGAAGATCTCCATTTTCCTTTGCCCTTCTGACTAGCTAGGAAAGCTTAATCTGCAACTTGCATAATGGACATGTTCTGCCTGGATTGATCTTCTTGTAATAGAACAGAGACTAACTCCTCAAATGATAAGGCATTTGGATTGCCTTTCATCATCAACCAAAGAGTAAAAGCAAAACTCTGATATGAATCAGGAAGACCATTCAGAACGGTCTGCACAAGTGAGCTATCTAGTATAACCTCATCAGCAGAAATCAACTATTCCTTGAAATCTTTGATCTTTGTTAGGAAACTGTCCATAGAATCACCTTCATTCATGTGCTCACTCCCCAATTGTTTTCGGAGGTAAGCAATACGAGCCTCATTCATAGCTTGGTAAAATGTGGTAAGTGTATCCCAAGCATTCTTAGCTGTTCTGCAAGAGTGAATGTGAGAATAATGGCACGTTTGACAGACAAAGATACCAATGCATGTGCTTGGGCATCTCTACCATCCCAACGAATCTACTCTGCATTAGGTGCAGCGCAAACTACAACACGAACAGGAATATGCAGAATATCATCATCTGTTGCAGGTGTGATAGGATGTTTTTCGACACCCTGCACAATGTTCCGTAGTCCTTTTGCAACCAACACATGTCGCATCCTATAAGCCCATAACGAGTAGTTGGTACCATCAAACTTATCCTCAACAACCAACATACGGAATACATCACTGCTTTCAGTCATGGCCGGTGACTAAAATACCTTGATACACAAAATTGACTATACTCAAAAAGTTGAACAGAGCTGCCTAGACAAATTCCGCTAGACCTGTAGCAGACTTCGAGATGCTTATACTGGCAAACAGAAACTGGTATATACCTTTGGCACAAAAAGAAGAAATAGCCTACACAAGCATTGCGATAGTGCGTTTGGAGGCCGAAACGAGCTCAAATCACGATTTCGGCACCACACTGCAAAGTTGTTTTGATCTCAAAAACACGCTGAGTATGCTCACCAAAATTCGTGCGATTTTGAGACTTCAATCAGAGGAGTGTCGATGGCGCCCTAGATGAAGAGACGACCTGCTCTGATACCAATTGTTGGAGATAAACGTCTGTGGAAGCACACAAACAACACAAGGAATGAGAAGAAGCTTGGAGCACAACACATAATACTGAATGTATTTCTAGAGAATGTACAAAGATAAGTAGCCCATTAGGGCAATAGGCGTATATAGAAGTCGGGGGGAAAAAACCTCCTAAAGAGGGAAAAAAGTGCCCCGACGGTCCTAGAGTGTTCACACACATCACTACCTAAATATATCAATAATTCAGTCCAAAGATTTGGTGGACATGTATGCACATTGATCCTTGGTACCTATATGTTGCACTTGAACTTGTTTAGCCAACACCTATTTTTTATGTAATGATAGTCTACCTCTATATGTTTGCTTCTAGCATGGAACATGGGATTGGCCAATAGGTACACACCACTCATATTGTCACGTATGATTGTAAATCACGTAGCCTATAAATTTAACTCAAACATTAGCCTCTTCAGCTACATAATCTCACAAGTCACTTGAGGTAATGCCCTATACTCAGCTTCAATGAATGAAACAACAACTATGGGTTGGTTCTTTGACATCCAAGAGATGACTTTCTTGCTAAGCATCACTGCATATCCACTTTTGCTTCTTCTATCCTCTTTGGATCCAACCCAATCCACATCTATAAACGATTTTACCTCCAATTCATCTTCAAAATAATAAAATAAACTTTGATTAAGTCTATGTTCATGCCCAGATCCCATAGACGCACAAACGTAGAGGCTAGTACACAAACAAATCACATGAAAGTGCTCAGATATAGAAAGAGACAAGAGACGGCACCAGATTGGGTACAATCTCCCCCCACATACTATGATGGACAACTCTGTCAGAGCATGTGTATTTATAGGAAATTCATATTAGGTCCTGAAGAGAAGATACATGAGGGCCATGCTTTGAAAAGTGTGTTTTTGCTTTATTTAAAAATTCATAATTTTCTATTTTTCGAAAAAACATCGCTTTCCAAAGCGATCCAAAAATAACTAAAAATACTTTCTTCTAAAAATAACTATCTTCTAAAAGTATTCTTCTAAATATCTCCAACAATATTTGAATAAGTCCATCCGCGTTCACACCCTCATGGATCTTCACCTGCTAAATAAAAACACAAAACACATTAAAATCCTCAAGGGATTAAACGCTCATTCCATGATACCAGTGTTGGCGCCCAGATGCCGTAGACGCACGAACGCAGAGGCTAGTACAAAATGAATCACACAAAAGTACTCAGAGATAGAAAGAGACAAGAAACCACACCAGATTGGGTACAATCTCCCCCCACATGCTCTGATGGACAACTCTGTCAGAGCATGTGTATTTATAGGAAATTCATATTATGTCCTGAGGAGAAGCTACATGAGGGTCGCGCTTTGAAAAGCATATTTTTGCTTTATTTATAAATTCGTAATTTTCTATTTTTACAAAAAATGTCGCTTTATAAAGAAATCCAAAAATAACTAAAAATACTTTCTTCTAAAAGTATTCTTCTAAATATCTTCAACAATATTTAAATAAGTCCATGTGTGTTCACACCCTCATGGATCTTCACTTGCTAAATCAAAACACAAAACACATTAGAATCCTCAAGGCATTAAACCTTCATTCCAAATATTCCATAAAGTATAATAGTATATCCTTGATATACGTGAGTACTTTATTTGTTGCAAGTAAATGGGGAACTCTAGGTGTGTGCATGATTTGAGAAAGCACACCAACTCTATATGCAAGATATTTTCTAGTAAAATTGGCATAGTTTAGTGATCCAATCATAGTCCTATATAGAATTGGATCATGTACTTCATTAACTTCCATTGAAGTAAATTTTATATTCACCTCCATATGATTGCTCAATGGTTTACATCCTCTAAGTCCACACTTCCTTCTTGTAAAGCAATGATGGATTTTCTTTGCTTTTATTGTATCCACAAGTCTTTGATTCCAAGCCCTTGGGGATTGCTTGAGGCCATATAATTCTTTCCTGAACTTGCAAACATAGCCACCCTTGAATTTATTTTCAAACCATAATTCTTGGTCCATATATACAACTTACTCTAGTTCTCCATTGAGGAATGCATTCTTCACATCAACTTGTTAAGTCTTCCAATTCTTGTTTGTTGCGATTGTGATGATGACACATGTTTACATTATACCTTCGAGAGACTTAATTATCATTGGTTGCAGACTACATACTTGGAATATCTACTCTATTTAGACTTGGAACAATTTACTATTTTGATTGCCAATACTTGGGCAAACATCAAAGTAGTTCCAATTGCAATTGTAAGTCTGGTTGAACTTGCAATAAAAATAAAGACTTTGTCTTTATCTTTAATATCTCTTGAGTTGTGCAAAGCTTCTTTGCTTACCCATGGGATTTTAGAGATCTTTTGCAAGCTCAAGTCCAAGCATATACTAATGTTCTTTAGATTCTAAAGCTAAGAATTGTTGATATACCACTAGGTGATATCATCTATTGGACTTTAAGTAGCACTTCTAGTGGTTTGGGACTCTTGGGAAACTACTCACTATCTAATGAATCTGAAGACTTTCTATTGGGATTCGTGATCAAAACATCACTACTAACATGAATCAACCTCACACAAAAGAACAATCTTGATGCTCTCTTTCTTTTAGAGAGTAAATAATCATGCATAGAAACTCAGATTCACCACCTCCTGACTAAAAGAATGCTAAACAGAACAACTACTTAGGAAAAGAGATATTTCGCATACTTGTGTTGAATGTTTTTGAGTAAAATACTTCATTAAGTCTTCGAAACTAGTGAGAATACATTATGGATTGATCAATTTCTACTTCTACAAAGAAGATCTCGTCAGTATTGATTTAAGATCAGCCTGCAATGCCTAAACTTTGTGTTCTTGAAAAGACACTTCGTTTTCTTCTCCTTTTTTTGTCTTCCTCTTGGAGACGCTTCTTCTTCTTTTCTACTTCCTTGCGCAAAAAGATATAACATATATAATCACACGAGATTAGTACCAAACTAAATTGTTCGATTCAATAAAATATAGATTTAGCAAAACTCTAATGCAGCACACGTCTAATACAACATATTCCGACTAATCAGCTTACCCCTCAACACCTAGCACTACTTGGTGGGGAGTTTTTCTTGAAAATTGAAGTGGTTCCCAAAATCCCTTGATCATACACAACAATTTCCAACTCTCTAGGATAAGATTTTGGTTCCTATTCAACTGCCTCTTCCAGTTGTACCTGATTCTGACATATCTGTGTCTATTCATTCTTCTCATCCAACACTTTATATGTTATTATCTGTTGTTGTACTAATTTATCCATCTCTTTTTCTACACGTTGTTGCACCAACTACTCTTTAAGCTCTTTAATGATCTATGAAATTTCTTTGATCTCCACCTTATACTTTTTTATAACCTGAATGCGTTCACTTTCATACATAGAAACAAATCTTTCCTGCATGTGTTCATAAGGATATCAATTACAGCCTGTAATCTCTCATTAATGACCTCCCATATGTCCTATATATACTTATGTATTTGCGGCATTATCATACTCATATCCATTTTTGACATTAAAATCGGAACCATCTCTACATCTTCATTCTTAAGAGTCTATCTCTCCAATACTAACAAAGGTTTCAATCTAGACGTAAGGACTACAACCTCCATTTGCAAGCTTGAATTTGGAGTTGACAAATTTTTCATCTCAAACTCTACTTTTCTTGCATCTAAATTTCCCATAACTCAAATTCCTGCAATGACTTTTTAACCTTTGAGATTTCAACCACCTGCTGCTGCTTACATTGAGTACTTATCTTTTCATACTCTTGACTTTTCCTTTCTAAACCTCTTGAAGACTCAGAACCTGTACCTTTAGTACCTCATATTCTTCATAACTTATTGTATTCGTAAGCTACTTCTGTTGTTTCGGTTGTTCTTCGTGCATTAGTAAGAACTTAGATACTTCCTCCAACTTCATTTGCATCATCTTCACTTGTGAACCTATTTCAGTCTTTCATTGTTGACTTTTCTCACCTATAGATTTATCCACCAATGATTGCACTTTAGGCATTAACTTTCTTTTCTTGGATAACTTGAATGTCCTTCCAACTATCCTTGGTTGCTCCTCATTGTCAGAAATATGGACTAATGACTCCTGAAAAAATAATCCTTTAGAAGACTCGCCTTTTAAGTTTTGAGCAACTGAGGCTATTTCTTCTTCAACCTATTGAACAAATTGAAACAAACCAGCCAAGTATGCTGGGGTCCTGCTATTTACCAACATTTTTTGTCTATCCCTTTGAAAACATTTCACTATGCATTCTTTCATACACCCAATGAGCCCAACTAACTTTCCAACCTACGTCAGCACAAGCTAAAGGAGCAAATTTCTCCTTCGACATATAGTCATATTTAACAATGAAACATAGATGCTCTAAATACCACTTTAACTACTTGCATCATGCATATGTAGCATTCTTTAGCATGTAATACTGCCTACCACCCTCATGTGGTCCAAATTCCTCCTTTAACATTTCCCTTCACACTTTGGTATTACTCCCTCCTTATGCAAAGTTAATTTAAACACTTCTGCGACAAGCTCTAAAAAGAATTTTACATGCATAGAAAGTTGCCCTTTTGTCCTTTTGATGATCTCCAATTGACTCTTTGCATAGTACTTAAATCGCAATGTTGACCAAGGTAGTGAGGAAAACTCAAAGAGAGAAACATGCTACAACCATACCACATTCAGAGGTGCACTAACATCAATCTCCATCGTGAAGTCCATGAATGGGTCCATCAGTGATTGCACAAGCTTGGTGGCTGAAGTTGGTGTCGAAGTGTCCTCCTCTTCCTCTTGCAGTAGACTGTTGCTCTCCTTCAAAGTGGACTCATATTTTAGGGCCACAACTTCCGTGCCTTTCATTCGGCCTCTCATCCCTGCTATATTGTTAGCTAGAGCAACGGAGCTTACACTAGCGCTCTTCCTTCTTGACATGAAATAACGTTTGACAGACACAAAACACAAGTGCCAAGCTTCTAATCATTGCTCAAGTGCCTGTACAGCACCACCTTGCTCACACATAATAGTGACTGTTGATAATGTCTGTCTATAAGTGAGATTTACATCTAATAATTTCACATCCTCCCACAAAATGATGAAATCATTTGAAAACTGTTTACTCGTGCATTTTTCCTTGAACACTTTAGTGTACGAAACTATTAAAAAAAAAGCATCGTGATAAACCATGGCAAAACTAATGCTTTTCGATCCAGCAAACTCCAAGAGAGCAAACCCCGATGCAGCAAATTCCGATTCCATCAGCTATGAACCAGCAAATTCTGAACCATGAACAATGGACTGAACTAAATCCGATTTTATGACATTCGATAGATAGAAGTATGAAAAAGCAAAATTCTTCTATTCTTGGGGAAGAAAATCTAACTACACCAAGCATTTTGGGAACCATTCTACTAATATGCCCCAACTTCTCAAATTATCATAAGAGCACCAGTATAATCTTACAAAGGTACTTAGTGAGAGCTTGAAAGAAGAATTCTTTAGAAAACATACCACTACCGATCCAAATGTAGAAAAATAAGTTTTCTTGCAATGATGATCGAAAAGGGTACCAAATTGCACATCTGGATTCATTAATACCTGAACCAAACTTGATGATAGCCAATCTATATGAGGTGGCTTCCCTTGAAACTTTTTTAGACAAAATCCTCTGATTGGTTTTTCCATCCTTGTACCAAACACATCAGCTAATAAAAATGTTCCTTGACCTAAGTCCTGCACAATCTGATATGGACCTTTATATCGCAATGTAAGCTTCCCTTGATGAGGCCCTAATTTGGATATGTACACCATCACCAAATCTCCAACCTGAAATATCTTGAATTTCACATTCATATTCACCCAAGCCTCTCTCCTTCTTTGGATTACTTCTGTTATGTATGCATTAACTAAGAGATCCTCCTCCAACAGAAGAAGATACTTACTTTTATGCATGACTGACACTTCTGGAGACATCTTCTTAGTAGTTACTCTTAGACTTGGGACCTCAAATTCCATGGGAACTACAACTTCTAATCCATAAACCAATCTAAATGGTGTCATACCTATAGTTACCTTAAAAGCTATCCTAAATTATCATAAAAGATGAACCTAGAAGCAAATCCCAATATTTCTGATTATCATGAACTAGCGTTTTAAGAATACACAACAAAGTTCTATTAGTACTTTCTGCTTGACCTTTTGCCTAAGGATGATAGGTTGTAGACTTTTTATGCATAATCAGGTGTGTTCTTGTTAACTCTGAAATGACTTCATTAAGAAAATGAGCACCCCGATCACTTACCAACTCAACAAGACAACCAAACCTAGTCATGATGTTGTGGTAGAGGAACTTTGCAACACTCGTTGCCTTGCTATCCTTGAGTGCTACTACTTCCACCCACTTTGTATAATAATCTGTAGCTACTAAAATATATCTTTTACCACGTTGAGTAATAGGCTTGATAGGCACAACAAAATCCATGCCCCACTTTTGAAATGGATCCAATCACACACATTTAAGAATTTTCATGAGCATCAGTGAATACAATAGGCCACCACAATCCTGCTTGTAAAACCTTTCTCCCTATAATATTACTTGAGAAGTGTCCTCTTGCTCGACCTAAATGTGCTTCATGCAAAACAGCTGTTGTTCAAAATCTGGTACACACCTCCTAATGGCCTGATCCTTGCCTCTCTTATACAATGCACCAATTATAACCAAATATGGTGTATTTTTGAGAGAAAACCTCCTCCTTTGATCAAGTGTAAAATGTGGAGGTATTACTCCATCAGTTAAAAACACAAATAATTGATCATACAAGGAGTCAAAATCAGCAATTTGTGCATTAAACAGCTTCGCATAAGGAAATTCATCATTTACACCTGTAGATGCTTCAACTGATTCCAATCTACTAAAGTAATCTACCATTGCATGCTCTTTCCCTAGAGTATGAATAATAATAAAACCAAAGTCTTGCAATAGAAGCATCCACCTAGCCAACCTTTCTGTCAATAAAGGCTTCTTGCTCAAATATACCAAATCGTGATGATCAACATGAAAAATCCCTTTATTACCCAAAAAATAATGTCTAAACTTGTTAAGAGCATACACCATTGCTAAAGCTTCTCTTTCAGTCACCAGATAATTTCTTTTGCCTGAACACAACACCCTGTTAGCATAATACACTGGTCTATACCATCCTTTTTCTTTCTGCTACATCAAAACTACTCCTATAGCCACATCAGATGCATCAACAAATATATGAAATGGCAATGACCAATTTGGAGGCTGCAAAATCGGTGCAACTGAAACCATCTTCTTTAATAACTAAAATACTTTCTCTTCAGCTTCAACCCATACAAATGTAACAACCATCTTTGTTAAATGCGTTAGAGGTAATGAAATAGTGGCCAAGTACCTTAAATACCCATCATGGCACTTCATTTGTCCAACAAACCTCATGACTTCTTTCACATTTGTCACTTTTGCTCTCCTAATGGCTTCAATCTTTTTAACATCAATAGCCATTCCGTCCACATCACCTAATAAGATGCAAATTGTCACAGCAATGACACTCTTGAATGGATTGAGCACCATCCAGAATTTCTTGCATCTGTGAGAACAAGATTTCAGATGCAGCAGGTGTTGTATGTTTTTTCCAAATACTGAAAATTCATCCACAAAGACTTGCATGAAATCCTGCAAATAAGCTTCAAACACTTTATGTGCTACATAATTGAAGGAGGGTGATCCATTCTTCAATCCAAAATTCATGACTATAAATACATAAGCACCAAATTCTATAATGAATGTATTTTTGTGTTGATCGTCCTCAGCAACACCAATTTCATTGTAGGCTAAAAATCCATCCAAAAAAACTATACATCTCATGTCCAAATATTGCATCCAATACTGCATCACAAAACGACATAGGGAAGGGATCCATAATTGTTGTTGTATTTAACTTTCTATAATCAAGACAAATTCTCAGCTTCCCATTCTTTTTAGGGACCACTATAATAGGAGACAACCTTGTGACCCGATTACCCAGTTTTATAAATCCAATTGCGAGCATTTTATCACTTACCTCTTTAACTTGCTTAGAAAAATTAGGAAACTTGCTGCATAATCTGACTTGCATCCTTTTTTAAATTAATGGGATGTTGATGTAGATCAGGGTCTATACCTTTCACCTGTGAGTAATCCCAAGCAAAAACATCCACATATTCCTTTAATAAGCAAATTAGGTCTTCCATGAATTGACCTCTCATTATTTGCTTACTTTTACCATCTTTGGTTCAGTCTCCATCCCCAAATCGATTTCTTGAAGTTCATCCTCTTTTACCCTGCCAGAACTTCCATTTTTTTGTTGATAAATCTTTTTAGCCAAATTAATTACCTCTTTTTCTTGATGCTCCAGTTCTTACTACGAAGGAATTTCCAGGCTCTGTTCAAACATCCGTCTCAACTGTGTACTCTCCAATGTTTCACCTGGAACTAGCTCACTTGACTTCTCCACTAGTTTGTCATCCTTTGCTAACACACCTTCCACATCTACTTCCAAAATTGGTACAATAGTTGGGTTTGCCTTCAATAATTCTTCTTCCTCATCATCTTTTATCTCATCTGCCAAATTAATGGTCTGATCCATCAGTGGTTTCTCTTGTAGGAACTTGTTTCTTCTACCTTTCATGGGAATTGTCACCTGCTTTTTACCTTTTGTAATCACCACCACATTCAATCCCCAATCTTGCTTAACCTTAGCCAACCTGAACCAAGGTCTTCCTAACAAGATTTCATATGGGTATGTGGACTAAGACATTCTAATCACCACGAATTTTACCATGAATGACATCCCTGTAATTATGATTTGTTCCTGCTTCAGAATGCCCAACCGTAGGACTCTAGTTTGATCCGCCATTTTTACTTGAAAAAGCGTTGGAGCCAAACCCCCATTCCCCATTTCTTTAAAAATATGCTCAAGTAATATATTCAATCTTGAGTCACCATCAAGCAACACTTCATCAAATCCCCTTTGGTTATATTGTGCGTGAATTACTAGCATTACAAAATCTACATCCGTCGTATCAATGTTGTTAGCAAATGTCGATGGTACTTGCGTAGCTGCTGGCTCTAACTGCTCTCCAACAAGCTTCTTCAATAACCTCTCTCTAAAAGCTAGTATCAAAGATAATAATTGATCTAAGGACAATTACAAAGGAGAGTTAATGATCACCTCGAACCAATCATTGTCTAAATCTTGCTTGGACTTACTCTTATCTGCCTTCTTCATATTTTGTAAGAATACTTCATCATTCTCCTCCTAAGATGAACTTGGAAATTGCACATGTTTTTGTTGATCTTGCTAGATTCGTTTATGAACTTGGTCTCTTATATATCTTTGTTCCTACCAATCGATGAGACCTTTATTTTTAGACCTTGTAAATGCCAAGACATCCACTTCTTTGACCTTACCGCATTGCTTGCATTCACAATTCCACTGATTTTCATGATTTAGATGTAGACTTCCTGATGTACTGGCACCTACATCATTACCACACTCGTGATCTGATAATTATATAACTATAGCATTGGCCTTAGCGGCTTGTTGAGCCTATTGTTGCTACTGCTACCTGTTGGAGCAAATCTATGACAAGCCTAAGTATTGGCTTGAGTCCCACAAAGTCATAAAAGAAGCCTTAAAATGAAGGCAATGTAAAGTTCACTTGTGAACTACCTCTCGTAACTTTTGAAGACCTTACTTAATGTAAAAGTGAAAGAATCTTAAGTGGTTGAGTCCACTTGATCAAAAAGGGAAAGAGGAGCCAGGAATTCGTGATTTGTGGTAGATACAGAATCAAATAAATCACTAATTGATTGGAGAGTGATTGAGGGGAGTTAGCCTCCCAAGATCAACTATAAATACATGGTAGTCTTAGTCGTGGTTATGTGAAGACCTCCAAGAGCTACGCTTTATGCCATATCAAAGTGTGATTACAAGGCACAAATATGTATCAGTAAGTCCATTGTATTGTACAATCAATATATTTTCATTTTCATGATCATTTGAGTTCATATTTCCATGTTCTTGTGAAGTGTACTACTCACTGCCATATCTCTTAGTTTTCTCAGTCCGATTGGAGAGATGGTTTCTCTAAGCTTGGTGCATCATTTTTAGTGATTTAACTTGGTAAAGTTAGCTCTCTAATTCTAATATATGCTCACCAAGTTTCATATCATTTGGGTGTTTAAATCTTCAGTTATGTTTAGTTGAAGTCAACCCTGTCTCTTCATTTTCACTTCTCTGTCAGGTACCCAACTTTTTTACTTAGCTTGTCAGAGCTGTTTCTCAGTGTGTACTTACCAAAATTCAATGATTTAACGATTTTTGAATTTAGCATACTCTCTAGTATTAGCATAAAAATTTTCATAATCATTGGACTCTTAAATCTTGAGTTATGTTCATGTTTCTGCTCACTCATCTCATTACAGTAGCAGCCCGTGAAAATCGGGATGATGTCATCACTTGCTAAACATCATTCTCACTGTGTAGTTCATTATTTTTTATGCAATTACTCTTGAAAGTTAGCTCTTTATGTTAAATAAATTTCCCCAAAAGGAATTAAGCTAATTACTGCTGTGCTGAGAGAGTTATGCAAAGCACTGGATAGGTGTATGCACCAAAATAGCAAGTTCTTCACCTCTAAGCTAACTCCAACTTATCTGTTTTGATCTATCCTTTTGAGAGTGATCTTCCAAGGTACATAGGGTTTCTAATACATCCATTGGGAAGCTAAAAGGGCCCACCACATACTCCTGGAGTTCATTTGGCTGGTGTAGATCAAGGATTTTGCAACACCTCTTCATCTTCAAGCACATACCTATACATCTCTTCACAGTGGTATTAGAGCAAGGTTGGACAACATGAGAGATGGATTTCCTTCATCAGTTGAAAAATTGGATAGAGATAATTACTCAGATTGTTCATTAAGGATGGAAGCTTATCTCCAAGGTAGAAGTTTATATGGTTATGTGGCTGGAGATGAAGTTATGCCAAGTTTTAGGAACAAAAGTCAACCAACACAAGAAGAGCAAGAAAGATTGAGCACATGGTGCTCCAAGGATGCACTTGCAAGGTCTTGTCTCCTCAACTCTATCTAAGATTTTTTGTTGCCTCACATTAGAAGTTGTAAGACATCTCAAGAAGTGTGGGATGCACTTGAAGCCTTCTTCTCTTCAAGTAT
This sequence comes from Ceratopteris richardii, assembly GCA_020310875.1. NCBI lineage: Eukaryota > Viridiplantae > Streptophyta > Polypodiopsida > Polypodiales > Pteridaceae > Ceratopteris > Ceratopteris richardii. Next base: position 11,025,177 of record CM035420.1, read on the forward strand.
CAAAGCTAGGAAGCATCAACTATGGCTGGATTTCACAACTCTCAAGAAGGCTCCCAAACAAAATGTGATTGATTTTATCACAAAGCTCAAGGACATAACAAATCAGTTGGGAAGCATTGGGGAGGTAATAGATGAAGAGAAGATTGTAAGGCAAGTCATCAATGGCTTGAAGGCAGATGACAAGTGGGAAGCATTCACCACAGCTATGGATTTGTACATGGACATGCATGTACCTGATTTCAATACACTCATTGGACCACTACTTACTCAAGAGGAAAAGCTTATCAAAAATGGAGAAAGCTCTAAAGGTAATCAATCTTCAGCTTTATACACTGATAAAAGCAAGTCCAAAGATAACAAAGGAAAGACAAAGAAAGAGGATGATGAAGCAGGTACATATCAAGCTAACTATGCAGGTAGAGGAAGACATGGCAGAGGTAGAGGAAGAGGAGGTAGGCAAGGCAGGGGGAGATCCCAAGACTCCAACCCATGTTCTATTTGTGGACTAACTAATCATACAACTGAAAATTGCTTTAGGAATTCCAGGAATCAAAGAGGCAGAGGATACAATAGAGGAAGTTATGGCTACTCAAGAGGAAGGTTCAAGAATTATCATGGCAACTACAACAACTACAATCATTCAAACTATCAAGGAGGCTACAAAGGAAGGAGATACTTCAATACCTACACAGAAGACTCAAACAAAGGGGATTCGTTATTGATCGTGAACATGGCTATGCCACAAGGTAAATCTGATGAGCATGTTTTCTACATAGGTTTAGGTTGTTCAAATCATGTGGCAGGAAATGTGGCACTCCTATCAGATTTAGAAGATCCAAGGAATAAGCATGAGGTACAAACCGGAGATGATACAAGACACCTTGTGGAGAAAATAGGAAATGTCACCGGAGATGATCAACCTACTCAGTAAGGTACTCTATGTCCCTACCATTACAAAGAATTTGATAAGTGTTGGGCAGATAGTAGAGAAAGGGTTGCAAGTCAGGTTCACAAAAGCAGGAGCATTTGTTGAAGATCCAAGACAAGGATTCACAAGAATTGCAAAAGGTGAAAAGACAAGTAGATTGTTCACATTTGAATTACAAGACACTAGAAACATTGCTCTCTTTAATTATGGTAGTCAGACACTCATAGAATTGGAAGTATGGCACAAAAGGCTAGCACATATTGGTGAAAGGTCATTAAAGCAAATTTGCAGGGACCAAAGTGTACTTGGACTCCCTAATTTGTCAAAACAACATATGATTTATAAGTGTAGTGCATGTCAATTTGGAAAGTCTCACAGGTTACCATTCATGAAGAAAGGTTATATGCATGGAGATCTCTTGGAGTTGGTTCATATAGATGAATGGGGACCTAGCAAGGAAGCTTCAATATCTGGATCAAGGTATTATGTCTCCTTTATTGATGATTGCAGCAAATGGACTATCCTATTTGTGAGTGTGCTAAGTCAATTCATGCACACACCAAGGAAACCACACATGGATGCTGCTAAGAGGATACTCAAATATCTCAAAGGAACCATAAATGAAGGACTTTATTATTCTATGTATCTGATTTAGGGTTGAAGCTATTTTCTGATGTAGATTGGGCTGGCTTCAAAGAAGATACAAGGAGCACTTCAGGTTATCTTACCTTTGCAGGTTCAAAGCTTATTTCATGGTCATCCAAGAAGGAAGCCATGGTTTCTCTCTCTTCTACTGAAGCTGAATGAGGTCTTGCCATAGCTACACAAGAAGCTATGTGGATAAAGACATTATTCAAAGATCTTGGATTGGAGTTTGGAACGCCAACTACTTTTGGTGACAATATGAGTTCTATTCACTTAGCTGCTAATCCTTTTCTACATGCAAGGACTAAACATATTGAAGTTCATTATCACTATGTATGAGAGAAGGCTCTAAGCAAAGAGATTCAAATATCATATGTGTCCACTCATCAACAATGTGCAGATATTCTAACCAAAGGATTGGATGGTACAAAGCTCTACAAGTTCAAAGCCATGATTGGTTTGCAGGTAATCTTGGAAGATTGAAGACCTCAAGCATACTTGGCTTGAGGGGGAGCTGTTGGAGCAAGTCTATGACAAGCCTAAGTATTGGCTTGAGTCCCACAAAGTCATAGAAGAAGCGTTAAAATGAAGACAATGTAAAGTTCACTTGTGAACTACCTCTTGTAACTTTTGAAGACTTTACTTAATGTAAAAGTGAAAGAAAAAAGGGAAAGAGGAGCCACAAATTCATGCTTTGTGGTAGATAGAGAATCAAATCAATCACTAATTGATTGGAGAGTGATTGAGGGGAGTTAGCCTCCCAAGATCAACTATAGATACATGGTACTCTTAGACGTGGTTATGTGAAGACCTCCAAGACCAGAGCTTTATTCCATATCAAGGTGTGATTACAAGCCACATATATGTATCAGTAAGTCCATTGTATTGTATAATCAATATATTTTCATTCTCATGATCATTTGAGTTCATATTTCCATGTTCTTGTGAAGTGTACTACTCACTGCCATATCTCACAATTTTCTCAGTCACATTGCAGAGATGGTTTCTGTGATCTTGGTGCATCATTTTAATGATTTAACTTGGTAAAGTTAGCTCTATAAGTATAATATATGCTCACAAAGTTTCATATCATTTGGGTGTTTAAATATTCAGTTATGTTCAGTTGAAGTCAACCCTGTCTATTCATTTTCACTTCTCTATCAGGTACTTGACTTTTTTTTTTTTACTCATCTTGTCAGAGCTCGTTCTCCATGTGTACTCACCCAAATTCAATGATTTAACTCTTGTTGTATTTCACATACTGTCTAGTATAAGCATAGAAATGTTCATAATCATTGGATTCTTAAATCTTGAGTTATGCTTATTTTGATGCTCACTCATCTCATTACTCTAGCAGCCCATGAAAATCCGGATGATGTCATCACTTGCTAAACATCATTCTCAGTGTGTGGTTCATTATTTTTTATGAGATTGTTAGCTCTTTATGTTAACTAGACTTCCCAAAGGAGTTAAGCTAATTACTACTGTGCTCAGAGAATTATGCAAAACACTAGACATGTGTATGAACCAAAATAGCAAGTTCTTCACCTCTCAGCTAACTCCAACTTATCTGTTTTGATCTATCTTTTTGAGAGTGATCTTTCAAGGTACATAGGTTATTTAATACATCCATTGGCAAGCTAAAAGGTCCCACCACATACTCTTGGAGTTCATTTGGTTGATGTAGATCAAGGATTTTGCAACACCTCTTCATCTTCAAGCACATACCTATCTATCTCTTCACACTGCCCCTATTGATTATTTTGATTATAGCGAACCACTGGTATACCTCTTTCTTCTCTATGCTTCACCCATAAAGAAAAATTAGGCCCTATCCAATGATCAGGTGCTAAACAATACCCATAGGGCATCATCCTAGGTGGTCTACCTTGTTGATTTCCTTGTTGGTTATTTCCTTGTTGGTCATTTCCTTGTTGGTTATTTCCTAGTCGGTTCACCTATTCTCTCCATGGTGGTCATCCTTGGTGCTGCCTTTGCAAATTACCTCGTGTCTGGACTTGAATAGCCTAATTGGTAGCCACTTCATTATTATTTCTATTATCATGCTTTGAACTTTGCTCTCTAGGCTTGGGGTTATAGAAAATTTGTTGTATGCCTATCTTTATCATAGATGTCACAAAATCTTTTCTCTTTTGGAGCTATTATAGAATATCCATGTTTCTTTAACTTACTAATCAAGGCTTCCTCTTTACTTTGTTTACCTTTATGTTTGCGGTGTCTTATCACCACCACTTCTTCATCTTTAGTGCTTCAGAATCAATTGTACCTTTCTCTAACTCCATTTTTGCGTGAGATTCAGTATCTAAACTAGAGCCACTATGCCTCTTCTTCGATCTTCCAAATCTTCTTTCCACTCTTGCAACTGCTAACACTAATACATTAAAACCATTAGCTTTATCCACACTTGCAACTGCATGCATGATGTTGCTCCTTAATCCTTTTAGGAAGTAACCCTCCAACATCTCGTCGGTAGGTCTCTCGTTACCCTATAATCTTTCCATTAAAGTTCTAAATTTATGATTAGTCTTTTACTAACATGTTCCTTTGTCTAATTGCTCTCAACTTTCGCAACATATTAGAAGGATTTTTTTCCTTCCTAAATCTTTGTAAAAATGTTGTTCTTAATGCATCATATGTAGCAAAATGAGAAATACCATATTGACTAAACCAGCTCATTGCACTTCCTTCCAATGTAGCTGCAAATTGATGGAGTTTGATGTCATCACCATATATGGCTGGATGTCCATTTTTTTCCACTATCTCAAATTGAGCAACATGATAGTCATCATCTTCTTTAAAACCTCCTCTAAAATGGGCTGCTTTGACCTTAGGATTTGGAGGTGGTTGTGAAGGAGTTTGAGACAACTCCAAGTGCAGCAGAAAGCTAGATGAACCTCACAGGTTATTCTCCGAAAATTTGGTGAGACAAATAGAGAACTTGTCTAGCTTGCAGAAGCAATAACTCCAAAAATATAAAGAGTATTTCAAAACTGTTTTAAATGGAGATACTAAACCCTAATAGCTTTGCAATGAGCATAGATCATCCTAAATGGACATTTGAGCACCTAGATATGACTCTTGGAAGATACATGTATGAGGGACATCTCTAATAGGTGCTACAGAGAAAACATGCTTTGTTGGAGAGATCCTAAATCTAAAGCTATAACTCCAATGATCATGAAATTTACATTATCCATAGTAGACACATAGGGCTTTTTAATAAATGTAAGAACACAAGATTTGGTTCAGTATCCAAGGAGTAACATAGATGCAAACAGAGCACAAAAGTCTAGATACCCTAATTTGATAGTTTATAGCAGCATGTAGTATTTTGATCATAGCTCACAAATGCCTACATCAAATGCAATGAAACTTGGTAGATCTATAGTAGACTGTCCAAGCGACCTATATCAGGTTATGAGACTGAATTTGGATAAATACAAAGGGATAATCAAGCAAAACAAGTTGATAGATTTTCACATATAGAGCTGCGACACAGGTAGAAGATAGAAAACTCTTCAGGAATGACTTGTATTGAGTAGAAAACTCATGCACGGGGGTTGAACAAGATTCTTCATGCCTTCTACATCATATTCCATGCTTTGGGTGTTTATAAGCACATGTAAAGCCTCAAATTCGTGAATCTCTAACTATCTCTTTACATGCATCCGAAAAATAACTCTCATTAGCTTTTGAACAACTTTTCCTACTTTAAGTGAGTAATACATATAAGCCACAAATTCTAAAGCTTCTCAAATAGTGATCCACGTACAAGACCATCCAACATTAGTCTAAAGTCATTAATTAATATAAAAGTTGTGTTTTCTTGCTTCAACATCTCCACCTCAAACTCAACTTCCTATCCATCTTGAGGTGGTGGTTTAACTCCAACGATATCCTTGAATTTGCTGAGCTTAACTCCATCAACTGATTAAGTCATTAGATATGCAAGGTGATGATCTGTTGGAGTAAAAGAAATTTCAATCTCTTTATCCAAGACTTTCTCCCTGATAAAATGATGATGTATCTCAATGTGCTTCGTTCTTGCATGATAAACTGGATTGGCTGCAAGATGTAGAGAGCTCATGTTATCTCCAAAGATCATTGGTACTCCTTGAAAAATGTCCAAGCTTCTAAAGGGTGTTTTCATCCATAAAACCTCTTTTGCAACTTCTACTAAACCTTTGTATTCAGCCTCTGTTGAAGAAAATGCTACTCTAAAAGTAGTTTTCCTCTTGCGAAACACATGTAACCTGATGTTGATTGCCTATCATCCTTGTTACCTGCCCAATGAGCATCTGAAAAAACTCTTAAGCTCAAATCAAAAGAATAAGAGTAATAAAGTCCTTCATTTATTGTCTTAAGTACTCTTTTGGCTGCATGCCAATGCGGTACTCTAGGTGCTTGCATATATTGCGAGAGAAATCCAACCGAGTAACTCAAATCTGTTTTGGTTAAAGTAGCATACATTAAACTTCCAATAAGACTTTGATATGGCTTCACATCATCAAACAATTCACCTTCATGATGAGAAAGTTTATGATTCAACTCCATAGGAGTCCTTGCACCTTTGGAATTCTCCATTTGAAACTTCTTTAGCAGATTCTTTATGTATTTCCTCAGAGTAAGATACATACCATGTTCTGTATAAAGGATTTGCATGCCCAAGAAAATAAGTTAATCTGCCAAGATATGAAATTTTGAATTCCTCCTCTAACAAATCTTTGACTCTCTTTAGGCCTTCAAAGTAATCACCTCTGACAATGATATCATCCACATATATATAATCTCGATATTTTAGATGTTTGAAACCTATAGGTTGCTCCATATACACCTCATCATCAATATAACCATTCAAGAAAGCATTCTTGATGTCTAATTGATACAAAGGCGAGTTCTTTGAAATAGAAACAACAAGTAGAGTCTGACATCTTTGCTACTGGACTACATGTTTCATTATAATCGAGTCCATAAGTTTGAGCATACTGTTTCATGAGGAGCCTTGCTTTATATCTTGAAATCGATCCATCTGCATGTCCTTTGATCCTATACACCCATTTGTTTCCTATGACCTTATGTATATCCGTCCTTGGTATTAGCTCCCATGTATGATTGTCCTCCAAAGCTTCAAATTCTTCAACCATGGCTTCTTCCCATTGAGTCTTTTCTTTACCTTCATCATAAGATTGAGGCTCTACCTATTTCATCCTCTTCTTTTGCTAACTATGCATAATTCTTACTTGTAGTAGCAGAAAGTGATGTATCATATCCATATCCATGTAAAGCTCTTGATGGTAACCTATTTATTAAATATGTAGTTGTACTAAGTGCTTCTGCCCAAAGATAAAGTGGAAGGCTTTTCTCATTCAACATACTCCTGGCACACTCAAGTGTCCTGTTCCTTCTTTAAGCTACTCCATTCTGCTCTGGTGTGTACCTACAAGTAGTCTCTCTTTTGATACCTTGTTCTTGTAAATATTCTTCAAACTCTTGAGAGAAATACTTTCCTCCTTCATCTGATCTGGGTCGCTTCAACACTTTACCTCTTTGCTTCTCAACAAAAGCATGATACTTCTTGAACACTCGAAAAACTTCACTTCTATGTTTGAAAAAGTATAAAACAATCCACCTTGAGCAATCATCAATAAAAGATACAAAATACCTTGATCCTGAAAGTGATGGCTCCTTGGAAGGTCCCCATACATCAGTATGTACAAGCTCCAAAAGATCTTCATGCATGTATCCTTGTTTCACAAAAGGTTGTTCATGTGACTTTCCAAACTCACAAGCGTCACATTTGAAAATCATATGTTGTTTTGAAATATCTGGAACTCCCAACACAGATTGATGTCTTGAAATATCTTTCAAGATCCGTTCATTAACATGTCCTAATCTCTTGTGCTATGTCAAGCTCTAAGAGCATCTAAGAACCATAAGCAAAAAGATCTGACTCATTAACACCTCGAACTTCAAAAGTAAATAACCTTCCTTTCCTTTCTCCTTTCGCAAGTTTTTTAAAACCTTGACTAGGATCCTCCACATAAGCTCCATACTTGTTAAGTCTGCCTTGAAGACCCTTCTCGACAATCTATCCAACACTTATGAGGTTCTTGGTGATGGATGGTACATAAATCACCTTGGAGAGAAGGTTCTTATCACCATGTGAATATTTCACAGTTCCAACTTGCTCAACAATATGCTTTGTATCATCTTGTGTTCGGTAAATCCAAATATGAAAGTAAAGATATATTACCTGAGATATGATTGGCGCATCCAGAGTCAATATAGAAGACATTGTTATTAGTTCTAGGAGCACTTGTACTCAGGTTCATCAACAAAAGTGATTCTAGCTCTTCTTGTTGATCTCTACATAGTTGTTGTATTGTCTTCTTCCTTCATGGTTTCTGCCATAACCTCTTGCTCTTTGTCCTCTGTTGAACCTTCTTTTTCCTCTAATATTTGGATAATTGTGTCAACAATCTTGTGCAAAGTGATTCTATGATCCACATACAAAACAAGTAGGTGGGTTAGAAGATCTACCTCTTCCTTACCTTGCTCTACCTCTTCCTTTTTGATTACCTCTATTTAATCGGCTACCTCTTGTTGCAAAATTTGCTTGTGAACTTGAAGTGCCTTCGTCATCCTTCTTGTTTTTGCCTTTGTCTGCCTTGCCTTTAGTCTTTGATGAATAAAGGGCTGCAGATTGATTTCCCTTATCATTAAAATCTTTCAGATCAACTTCAAAAGTCAGCATATGCCCTAATAATTGATCTATATCAGGCACATGATGATCAAGATTGAACTCTGCATTCAACACAAAAGCTTTCCATCTCTCATCTCCTCTAAGTCCGGTAAGAATTTGTCTTATGATCTACACCTCCTCTATTTCAAGTCCTATGCTTCCAAGTTGGTCTGCTGTGTCCTTCAATTTAGTTACAAAATCTCATGATGATTGTTTTGGTTGCTTCTTCATGGTTGTAAATTCTGCCCAAAGTTGAGCTTTCCTAGCTCTTGTCGAAGAAGCAAAATGATCTTCTAAAGCACTCCAAATTTCAGCAGCTGATTCATAACCTCTTATATGTGGAAGCAAAAAATCTACAATAGAGTTAAGAATAATAGATCTTGCAAGTGCATATTTCTTTTTGCATTCTTTCATTGCTTCTACCTCATCTCTAGTGGGCTTCAACACATCTGCTGGCTTCGGCTTTTCTGCATCACCTCTAATATAATCATAAAGATCTTTACCTTGTAAATGAGCTTCCATCCTCATCGACCATGCTCGATAATTTTTTCGATCGAGCTTCTTAATAGAAGGATAGATATCTCCCATGTTGCGATGCTCTGCTACCAATGAAGGAGTTTGAAACAACTCCAAGTGTAGCAGAAAGCTAGATGAACCTCATGGGTTATTCTCCAAAAATTTGGTGAGACAAATAGACAACTTCTCTAGCTTGCAGAAGCCATAGCTCCAAAAATATAAAGAGTATTTCACAACTATCTTACATGGAGATACTAGACACTAATAGCTTTCCAATGAACTGTAGATCATCCTAAATGGAAATTTGAGCACTCAAATATGACTCTTGAAAGATACATGTATGAGGGACATATCTAACAGGTGATGTAGAGAAAACATGCTTTGTTGCAGAGATCCTAACTCTCAAACTCTATCTCCAATGATCATGTAATTTACACCATGCATAGTAGACACATAGGGTTTTTCAATGAATGTAAGAACACAAGATTTGGTTCAGTACTCAAGGAGAAACATAGGTGCAAACAGAGCAGAAAAGTCTAGATACCCTAATTTGACAGTTTATAGAAGCATGTAGTATTTTAATCATAGTGCATAAATGGCGGCACTAAATGCAATGAAACTTGAGAGATCTGAAGAAGACTGTCCAAGCTACGTATACCAAGTTATGAAACTAAATCTGGATAAACACAGAGGGAGAACCAATAAAAACAAGTTGATGGATTTTCACATATAGAGCTATGGCACAGGTAGACTGTCTCTTTACATGCATCCTAAAAATAACTCTCCTTAGCTTTATAACAACTTTTCCTACTTTAAGTGAGTAATACATATAAGCCACAAATTCAAAAGCTTCAAAAATAGTGATCCACATAAAAGACCATCCAAAATTAGTCTAAACTCATTAATTCATATGAAAGTTGTGTTTGCTTTCTTCAACAAGTTGCACCATTGGCTCTGCCTGAGGTGTATGCCTAGTTCTTTGATCGGTTGCCTCTCCAAGTGGGCCGAACTAGAGTCATCTTCTTACTCTTGTAGCAGCTTCTTTCATGATCAAAGCTCCTAGTACTCTGCCCACCAGCCTTACCTCTACTTCACGTATTCCTCCTTCCTCCTCTTCAATTTCCAAGTTTGATTCCTCTTGCGCTTCGTACCAATCGTACTGATCAAAAGATGACTCCATGCTACCTAATTGTGCTTTTGTTGTTGTATAATAGACCTTTCTGAACCTTCCTCTTCTTCCTCTCATTCATCCCTTGCTTCATTAGCAACATAGTAGGATCGCCTAATATGTTGGGGTTCGTGATCAACACATCACTACTAACATGAATCAACCTCATGCAAAAAGACAATCTCGACGCTGGTCTTTCTCACATAGAGTAAATAATCATGCATACAAATGTTGATTCACCACCTTTTGATTAAAACAATGCTAAACAAACCAACTATACAAGAAAGGAGATAATTCACACACTTGTGGTGAATGATTTTGAGTAAAATACATCATTAAATCTTTGAGACTATAGAGAATACATTATGGATTGAGCAATTTCTACTTCTACAAAGGAGATCTCGTCAGTAGTGATTTACGATCAGCCTGTTGTGCCTAAACTTTGTATTCTAAACTTTGTCTTCTTCTTCTCTAGTTATCTTCCTTGTGGAGATGCTTCTTCTTCTTTTCTACTTCCTTGCATGAACAAAATATAATGAATATAATCACGCAACATCGGTACCTAACCAAATTGTAATTAGAGTTAAAAATCTGATTAGCAAAATACTGGTTTGGCAGAACTCCGATGCAACATACTTCTGATACAACATATTCTGACTAATCAGCTCACCCTGCAACATTTTTATTCTCACTACTTGGGAGAATTTTATTCTTCTTCTAGGGAATAAAATAACGTGAGAAAATGATTCATCTTGGAATCTTTTGCACTGTTGAAAGGATATTTGAAATAAATTCTTATACTTTCAAATAATATCCAAAAGCTTTAATGATTCATTTGTGTTCATTTCCTGAGCATCAAACTAGAGGATAAATATTACCTTTAGGATATTGTTTCCCATTCCACTATGAAAGTTTGACTTGAACGTTTATTGATGCGATATTGATTCCTACTCTTGAGTTTGGTACAAGATTTGTTATTATTGGTCAATGTTTAGATATAACTAGAGTACTTTGGACATATTTCGACAATCAAAATTATGTTTAAAGTCCAAGCACCTTTTGATGATTCATCAAATAATAATACTACTATGAACACATAATTTTGAACTTTATAGGTCGTTTAGGAAAAGTTCATGGATTGGAGATCCATATCTTGGTTCTTTATATTCCTAAATGAAAAGTTCACATTTCGATTCAATTCTTTAGGAGTTTGCTCATTTTCTAAAGATGGATTGATAAGGTTTGAAACCAAAATTTGACTCTCTAATCCTTTTAAAGGGAGGAGTTCTTTCAAGTTTTCATTCTTGCTTAGTGAGTTGCATCATTACCAGAGATGTTATCATGGACCCTAACATCCACCTATTGAACATCAAAGTTCATTTGTTGCTAGGCTTAAAGAACTTCTCTGATTTTCATCACTCTTTAGGATGTATCCAAATTGAAAAACTCAAAAAATATATAGTTTTTACTAATTTTGAGCATCTTAGCTATCTTTTGAACTTTGAAAGTTCAATTAATTTAATTTCCGTTTGATTTTGTTTGCTTTTTATCACATATTGGGATAGAATCAGATAAAACTTCCAAAGGAAACTTTACCAACCTACTTGGATGCATGATTTCTCAAATCCAAGCTAACGACTACATCTAGGCTTATGGTTAGGATTCTCTAAGTTTTCTCCTAAAGTTAGAGTCATCATGGAAATTTCCAAGCAGCCCTATGTTCTTGCCATTTCAATGAGCAAGAAAATTGAACCTAATTTTCATAATGAAGACTCCTAATACCTAAGTATCGTGTTTGGGATAAACAAAATAGCTACTTACATTACATGACAGTTAGGAACCTTGCAACTATCTAGTTTGCTATTTTCCCTAACTATCTAAATTGGGTTAGAGAAAGAAGGTAACAAAAGTATAAGTATTCATATTCTTAACAAAAAAAATCATGCATATGCAAATGCCTCTTCTTGCATGCATATGCATCTCAGTGCATGCACATATTGGCATCCTCCTTTCATGTACCAAATTTAGATCAAGCAATTCTTCAGCTCTAAAATGCATGTTCCCAATCATCCAAGCACAAACATTCTACTTGCTAACTTTTTAAAAAGATATAACCATTCATGTACATAAACTTGATCATTAACCATCTTTTTCAAGCAAGAAGAAAACGGGTTTTGTGCATGAAAACATTCTTTTAAAAGGAGAAATACACCAACATTCTTTCGTAGATGCATGCCTATGATTCATAGGTGTTTCCATACTTCGATGCTCTTCTATTTTGCTTTCATTGAATTTCAAACAATGCTTTTAGAATTCAAGATTCCTTCCCTACTTCAATGATAATAGCAATGCTTTTCAAAGCTTTGCTTGTAGCTTGATATATGCTACTCACAAAACACTAGATATATCCTATAGTGTGGGAGTGCTTAGTCAACTCATACACTCACCTAGAAGACCACACATGGATGTTTCAAAGAGAGTACTCAAGTAACTCAATGGAACACTCAATGAAGGTATCTTCTATCCTTACTCTTCATGTTTGAATATCAAAATCTATTCAGATGTGGAATGGGTAGGAGCAGAACATGATAGAAGAAGTACCTCTAGATACTTAGAATTTGTAGGTTCAAAATTGGTTTCTTAGATTTCCAAGAAGCTAGAAACAATTTGTTTATCTTCAAATCAAATATAGTTTAGAGATCTAACCATTGCAACTCAAGAAGCAATATGGAGGAAAGAGTTGGACTGAGATTTGGGGCTTGTAAGTTCCAAGCCTCACATACTTGGACATAATGTAAATTTCATGCATCTAGCTTCAAATCCAGTTTTCCATGCAATGAAAAAGCTCATAGAAATCCATTACCACTTTTTCATAGAGAAGAGTATGGCAAACGAAATTTAATTATCATTTTTTCCTGCTGAGAATCAAATAGTAGACATGATGACAAAGAGACTTGGTGAGATAAAGCTATGGAGATTGAAATCTACGGCACCTATTTGACCTATCAAAGAATGAATACTCAAGCATACTTTAGCTCAAGGGGGATCTATTCAATCACCAAGCTTTCACTATGCTTTAAATTAATTTCTTTCATCAACCATCATAAGTATGGTGCTATGCATGTTCTTTGGGAATAACACGTAGGTGCACACATTTTCTTTGTATTGATTTTATGATCACTTATGATCATTCATTTTGAAAGACGGAAGTTATTAACCTTTATAAAAGAAAAAAATTAAAGGCCCAACCTTCATGAATTAAAAGTGATTGAGATTGATTCTCAAACAATCAACCAAAAACTTGATATAACTTCCACTTCCACTTTCTCTATAATGTAGGAATAGATTCCAATCACCTTTAACAAGCAATTCTGTGAGATTTTGAATCTAAAACCACGAGTTTTGAATAATTGGAAATCACCAAAAAGCCTAGATAAGACCACACATTTTTTTACAATTAAAAGAGTGTAATATTCTATGTGTATAGATTTTGAAGTCATTTGGTTCAATAGATGTTGAGAAATCTTGAGTTCAAAGTCTAGGGTTCATCTTTTGCACAATCATTAAAAGTTAGGGATACACCCAATAAGTGTTAAACTTAATTCTCATTAACTAGTCAATATAAATTGGTGATTTTATTAATTATATAAAGCCATAACTATGTATGAAATTCTCCTAAAAGGATTTTTGTTTTCCAATTGTAAGTGTGCTAGCTGCTCTGAGTGTTTGAAGTCATAGGTTGCATCCAAATCAGAAGCTTCTATGAGCTAGTTAAAGTGCAACACTATCTATTTTGCATCAACTTGTCGTTGTCTATGTTCCAAAGAGTCCATTGAGTTTTATTGCATTAATCACAATTTCACAAGGTCCATTTTAGATATCCAAAGAGCTAGGGGGTTCCTATGATAGTTTGGATGACCATCTTCACCATCTGATAGCTCAATTTTTTCAAGCTTCGCCAAACCTCTCCAACTCCTTTCAATGCATTTTGTCATTTGCATACATGATTATATAAGGTATGTGTTTTTGACTTTAGTTGATCTCATCAGCCCATTTTTCAAGTGAATAGTACAATATAACATTCGAAGGTGCAACTAGGGGAAAGGAACCCTCCATAAAAAGTTTGTAGACATTATAGAGAGGCTAGTTTTATATCAATCCTAAGTTTGGAAACAAGGATTAAGAGCATTTTATCGCATTTGAATGGAGCTTGCTTTAGTTGTTTGAGTCCTTTTGAAGCATCTTGGAATCAAACCTCTACATTTCAACATAAGGATAGAGATTACTTTGTTATTCCTAGGAACCTAAAATATAATCCTCATGTCACTTCATGGGAGCACTATGAAAGCATGTATATGGGACTCTATCTAAGATCCACACACTCCTTAGTTTTTGTAGGATTTAGAGTTGAGGGCTTTGCAGGTAGCCATAAGGGACGAATATTCCAAAAGGAGGAGTTTGAGAGGGACACTTCATAATTCTGTGCTCACGTCTCAAAGAAAAAGGGAGAGAAGACGTCGAGGGAAGATAATCCTAAGTACATATAATGGGAGGACACACTAGCAAGAGTAACATCACTTAAATACAAATGAAAGGAAGGAACGTACATCGAGGTATAGGGCTGAAAGGGAGGATATGAAGAAAAGAGAATAATGGTATTTATAGATGAGGACTCTAAACTCTCTATGTTTGTAGATAAAATAACTAAGAGAATTGGGGAAAGAACTACCCATCCGATATGAAGAATATTTTGTGATGCTTCTCCTTGTAAGAGCAAAAATACAGGAATCTAGAGGTCGCCTGCAAAAGCTGATAGGAGAGCAACAATCAATCATAATGAAAGGATGGAAAACTGAAATAGTTCAGGAGTAATTGAAGTGGATTGGCAAATAAATCTTTTTTAGGACGTCCAAATGTGTGGAAATGAGAGTAACCAAATGAGTCACTAGTAACAAGTTAAGAGCAAACCATGAGACCATGGTAAAGATGTTAGCAAACAAGCTTATATATTATCTTCCTCCTTCTCATGAATCAATGTGTCAATAGATCAATGCTACCAGTTATCAAATTCTATGCTCAGCTAAATTTTATTTGCTTGGATGAGTGAAAAAGTTCCCTCTGAGTTCATAATTTTTTATAGTATGCAACTTTTCTCTAAACGGTTTATATTGCATGGATTGTGTTGATTTTGTCCCACTCTACAACATAGTCAACATATCGCACTAGTAATATTCTCCTCACTTGAGACCTTTTTCCAACTTAACTCTCAATATGTAAGAGCTTGGTATTCTAGTCTATGAAAATGTCTATATTTTAGGCTTTGTTTATATTCAAGTTTTGAGACTTTCTTCTACTTTAGAATAAAGAATAACTTTAAATGTTTTCTTATTATTTGCTACACTTTACTTCTAGTTTCCTTAGTCGAGGAAGATCAAATGCATTCTCAAACACGGTGCATCTCTTGTACAAAAATTGTGTTTACTTCTACTATATATATTTCATGTTAAAATTCTAGTTGTGAATTTCGGGGGAGCTGCATTAAGTAGTGCTAGCAGCACTGATCTTTTACTTCTACATGTCGTCGACTTTTCATTCGATCTTTAGTGTGTCAAATTCAAGAAATGATAAGGCAAGAATCTCTAGTCTTACATTATCATGAATAGCACAAGTAGGTAGATAATTGGACACATCTTTGAGAATGGGAGGATCTTTGTGTGTTCATAGAGATAATCCAAAAAGCATTGAAAAACAAACAACGGTAGGTAGCACATGTGCAGTTTCTAGGAGGACTAGTTTTTGATGGCTAGACATGAAGATGAGAATCGAGATGATTGCTTACCAGAGGCACAAATTTCAAGAGTGGATGTATTTGTTGTGAACTACATATCATTGAGTAGTTGGTAATCATACCCAATTCGATCTATATAATGAATGAATCCGTAGAGGGGCTGCAAAGCTTGTGAGAGGACTTGGATTCATAATTTTGGATTGTGTATGTGTTGACATACTGAATGAATGTCATGAATACAGAGGGAGAGAGAGTGATCTTTCTGTCACATCTCTCTCTTATGCTTTTCTTGGTAACATGTTTCTATGATGGTCGAGGATGAGATCGTCTCCTCAGAGCAAGAATTGGGTGTGAAAAAAATTGGTTGCACTTGTGCAAGTGGGCAACGATACAATTGTTCTTTGAGAGAGGTAGAGGCCTGGACAGAGAGAGATAGAGAGAGAATAAGAGAGTGAAAGAAAGAAAGTGAGGGAGAGAGACAAAGTGAGAAAGACAGAGAGAGAGAGAGAGAGAAAGAGAGTGAGCGAGCAAGAGAGAGAGAGAGAGAGTTGAGCAAAAGAAATCAAACTATTTTTAAGATTGTGTAAATACTACAGTAAACAATTTTTCTTGAAGATGTGAATCATTGAAAAAGAGCTTTTATAGCAAGATAATGAAATCATAGGCAATCGTGAACATGGATAAACCACGCCCAGATCATAATTCATGCAATTCAAAGCTTAAACAAATAGGACTTTAAACTCAATTCCAATGTGCATATAGCAAACAATTAGAATGATTTGTATTCTTCATTCATTGATGTATGAGATTGATTAAAAACAGAGATGAGTGGAACTGTTATGAGTTGAAGTGAATATGTGCTCAAATTACTAGGCCTTGAAAATAAAGGTGAGAATAAACAATTCTTACTTAACTTAACTTTTATGAAAGTGTCAATCATTTTAGTGAAAATATTTGGCACCCTGTGTGCACTCCAAGGTGCCCAAATCCCTGACAAGGTTCAATGATCAAAAGTAGTGATGTCATTTTGAATGAAATAAATATGATAAACAACCTATTCAAGAGATCTAAATGAGAAGATTATTTTATGAGGATGTCAATCCTTGTGCTAGTATGCATAAGAATCTAATAGAAACAAATCTTCATAAAAATGTTCCCCAAAATTTTGTTAGTGCTCTTAATCAACAACCATTTAGATGAACTTCACGTGTATCACATCCACCTTATAGATTTGTCCCATCCTTGCATCTTATCATATTGATAGATGACTATGAGTGTTCTTCTTATAAATAGGCTATATACAGAGATGATTGTGTCAAGTAGGAGAATGACATGAAATGTCAACTTGATTCTATTTTTATGAATGATAATTAGTAATTGGTAAATTTTCCAACAAACATAAAGGTTTATCACTAAATTGTGTATTAAAGTTGAAATTCACATTAGATAGTGTGATATGCTTGGAACCTTATGTTGAGGATATGTTGACTAGCAGGAAGCAATCAAAAGAAGTTTCTCTCTACAAGATGAAGCTGAGTCAATTTTTTTACATGAAAGATTGAGGAGATGCCAAAAGCATACTTGGGAAGACTATTACCCATGAGAGGAGAAAGAGATACACGTACATGTCTAAATTACTTCATAGGTAATCCATTTACCTTTGTCTAATGTATGTGAAGGGTTTGATTTTGCCATGTCTAATTAGGAGAAGGTTTTCATTAAAGAAAAACTTTATCAATGTATTTTTGGTAGCATCATGTATGATATGGTAGCTACAAAATCACACATTACATTTGTAGTGAGATATGTAAATATATATATGTTAAATCATAGCATGACTCATTTGAACGTGTAGAGAACTGAGCTATGTTGTGGATATGTTCCTATGCTTGGTTAGAAGTGATAAGTCCATCTTTTGATACACACATTCTAACTATCTTGGCTTTGCTAACTATAGGAAGTCTTTTAGGCTACATTTTCACTTCATAGGTGGTGCTATTTCTCAAGGATATTGCCTCTAAGAATGAATAGTTGTTTCTATTATAAAATGAGAGTATGTTGTAGATACTGGGGCATGTTATGAAGCCTTTTCACTTCTAGGTCAGCACAGGACATGAGTATAAGTTACGTGCACATTGTTTAGATAGTGAGAGTCAGAGTGCTATTTTCATTGGCTAAATACCTAGTGAATCATGCAAAGAACAAGCATGTTGAGGAGAAATTACCACTTTATTCCTAATGTCTTATTTGCCCTATGCATTTTACTTGAGAAGGTTCATAGTCATGAAAATGCAATAGATGCCTCGACAAAAGCTCTAGCACAAGATAACCCTAGACATGATTGTAAGTTGGTGGGGTTCATGTCATCTTCTTTCCCAGAGTGCATTGTACACTATGTAACATGTCCCTCAAGTGGTAGATATACTTAATATACTCGTACTCATATATTCTTTCTCATCCTTTATCTTCTACCTTATTCATATCAACTATATTGGCCATTTATTGGGAGTTTTGTTATCAATTGTTACTCTTAGTGTCTTTATGAAAGGTCAAATGGTTGTGGACCACTCTTGTATATGTCTTTTTCTCATAATACATCTAGCGGCCTCTTCAACCACAAAAGTGAATTGAGATTTCCCATTTGGGAAGTCTACATACATAAGTTTATGCTCTCTAGTTCCGTTTTTTGTAGGTTTACAGAGGCAAGTATAGAGAGTGGTTGTGATGCTATACAAAAAGATAAAGCACATTGTAAGGATCTAGGAAACTTTGCTTGAAGGATTTAAACATGATGCTTCTTTGATTAGAGAAATACTTAAGGAATGGATCCTTATGAATTTTAATTTACTAGCTAGCTCAATTTGTACATTTTCAATGTAGAGTACCTAAGGCTACAATCCTTATTTATAAAGAAAATGTGCTTACATAAGTACATGGGCATTGCACATCCTCCTTATTTCATGTAAAAGTTAAACAATAGATTCCTTTAGATATCTTGAAAGTCATTGGATATGGGCCTTTTTGTAGGTTATCGAAAAACTATGATACATAGATATAATAAGCTTTTTGTATAATCAATATTTAGTTTCTTAACAATAAACATGGGATAAGGGAGAAGAAATCTTTCAATGGCTATGATTCTGCATTCTTAGAGTAAAAGAAAGCTGACATATATCTACATTATTTATGTAAAAAAAGTTTGAATAGCTGATACATATTCTTGATATATTTTGCGAGTGATGTTTGTAAACACACTTAAGACCACTAGTAACCGGTCTTCCCTCTTTAGTAGGGTTCTTTCCCCTAGTTGCTATATACACCTATAAGGCTAACACTCCACTTAACTATTTTACATTCACTTGGTAATACATTTCATATGTTGTTTCTCTTCACGTTTCTTCTTCTTCATTGTGTTCTTTGTGTGCTTCCATGAAACAAAAACTCCAATAGATGGTATGAGACCAGATCATTGCTTTCTCTAGGGCATTACCAAGACCCCTTTGGTCACAATATTAAAATGACATAAAATAAGGTGAGCATACTCGGGGCAGTTAGAGGCTCAAAAGTGCTTTCCTTTGTAATGTTAAGATTTTCAATTGACTGCACTTCAACATCAAAATGCATTATTTGAATGAATGTGTAGGCAATTTTGTTGTTTTGTGCCAAATATATATATATATATATTTTGGTTTTCCAATATAAGTATCTCAAAGTATACTATAAGTCTAGAAGATCTTAATTGGGTATTTTTGTCGAACATTTTAAGATAGAAATGATGTATTCCACATTTTGGTTGTTGAGGATGTTGGATGGAACTAATTATCCATTGTGAGCATAGATGATGCATCATGTATTGGTTACACAATTATTGTGGATTATTGTGGACATGTTGTAGAGAAAGTTCATTCGAATGGAAAGGATGTACATGTATATGCATTGAAAGCTTTGTTTCTCAAACATGCAATTATTCCTTACATTCACTATTCTAAGATAGTAAAGGTGCTTCAAATATGCTCATAATGTTATACTAGACAAGAAATCAGGGTGCTATTGCTCACCTTCAAAAAACATGGGAGAGTGAACATATGAATCAAGGAGATTCAACTGATAGTTTCTGTTTTAATAAGGTCAAAAATTTAAACCAGAAGTTGATTTATACTAATGAAATCTTGATAGATACTTCACTTGTGCATATTTTCCTTATGGTTTTCTAGATCCTTATCAAATGTTTGCTTCTACTTCCTAGTTCATGATGAATGGAAATCCAAATTCCTTAACGTTTGAGGAATGAGCCTTTTTTTTTTCTCCTACAAGAAGATGCGTCTAGGCAGAATAGGGTAACTATGTGTGTTATAGATCAAGCTTTCTTAAGTACTCAGGAGGGAAAAGACGGAAGAAGCTTATCTACTAGTAAGGAAATATCTACTAATGCTATGTAGTCAAAGAAACAGGATATAGATGACTAGGAAATAGAAAAGAATACATAGTTTTGCAAGTACCATAAGGAAAATTATCATCTCATAAAGGGTTTTCCTAAAATAGCTACAAAGGATGTAGAGAGGAAAGAGGCTAGAGTGGTTTTTGTAGAGGCCCTCTGCCCACAATAGAGGATACTAATATTTTACTTATCGAAGAAGACATTTGACCAAGGCCTACATTCCCTTACATGAATTTAATAGAGATAGCAAGTGTACAAGTAAAAAGGTACATAATGCCATGGAATCCTTCATATCCCACAACATACACATAGGATAGTTGGAAAGCAATAGAATAGTGATAGCCCATAGAGAGTAGGAAAGCTAGGAAAACTGGAAGGGAAGATCTAGTAAAACATATGAGGGGCATACTGACACTACCCATACCGATGGTCACACCCCTGCATCAGTATGACAATTAGAAATTCCTACAAAGACCACGTTCACCATATTGATGATCCCTTGATTATCGGTATAACCATTGAAAACTTATCCTTGGTATAGGCATTGAAACATATCATTGCTGGTATAAGCACCAATATAGGCATCGATATAAGTGTTGGTATATGCATCAATATATTCTGGGGAAAACTGATGCTTACACGAATGCCTAAATTGATGCTTATACCAATAGCATGTTTTAATAACGTGAGAACAAAAACTCGACACTCCCTTTTGTTTTGAACTACATATTGTTATTGTCGCATTTGTGCACATACATTATGCTCGTCCACGTGCATTGTGATTGTCTTGTGCACATGCATATAGAGATCTCTCTCTCTCTACACACACACATCTCTCTCTCTAGATCTTGCATCTTGGTAAGTGATGCACATACTCATTTGTTTGTACATTTTGCAAACCTTGATGCTTGACCAAATATCTAAGGTTTACTTCATAACTTGGGTGTTACTATCCATAAATCACATGTGAACACCTCTTGTAAAATCCATGAGTTTAACTTAAGATAAATGTAAAAGGAAAGGTTTGAGAGAATCTCGTGACTTTAAAAGTTGTAATTCATACCAACTAAGTGTTTGGAATCAAATCAATAAGAATCCTAAAAGGTAGGATCACCTTTTAGGTGGCAGGTTCAAAATTCAAATTGAAGACACATCTATAAAGGCACATGATTTTTAGTTGCAGCTAGTAGAGCAAGAAGAAGGACACATTGAGCTTAAATCTTGTGGGTGCGCTTAACCCACACATGTATGAGAAATCCTACATCATCTCGCTTGTATCACACATTCATAATATTATACATTTGATTGAGTTTATGCAAGTCATTTGGTATCCACTGTTGTCTATTGCTAAGTGCTCATTTCAGTGAATTTGGTTTGAGGAGTTCTCTACGAATACTTATCGAATCGATGTGAATCCACTTGGGATATGTAGCTTAAATATTCTAGATCTTAGTTATGAATGTTCATAACATTTTATTCAATTCTCTGTGAGATACCTTCTCTGCAAGACATCTATGTCTACTCACCATCATTTTCCTAAAAAGTCGAGATTACACCACTAACTTCTTAATGTGATTTTGCATCATATAATCATCCTTAATTAGTGACATAACTTCATATGCCAACCTTAGGAGTCTAACTAGCTATGTCTAAAAGCTCTTGGGTCAGTTGCAATCAATGAGAGAGCACTGAGTGACTTACTAAGCAAGACCAAGTCCCAAAATAGCACATTAAACTTTTTGGAAGTCTCGAAGCTTGAAACTTATCTATTTTGACATAACTATTTGAGGGTGATGCTGAGAGGAACATTATGGATCCAAATGCATATATTGGAAGCTGAAGGTGTCTACTAAGGTACTATGAAGCTACATTGGCAGGTGTTTGTGCAACACCACCTCATCGCTGGAGTGTATCCAACCATCTCCTCATAGTGGTATCAGAGCTATTATCAACTCAACATGGGAGATGGATTCCCATCATCAATTGACAATTTGGATCGAGGTAATTACTGTGCTTGGTCTATTATAATGGAAGCATATCTACAAGGTAGAAATATCTATGGTTACATATCTAGAGATGAGTTAATGCCAATACTGAGAAGTAAAGGGCAACCTACTCAAGAAGAATAGGAAAGGTTATCAACATGGTGCTCAGAGGATGCCTTGGCTAGGTCTTATCTTCGCAACTTAGTTTTTGATTTTTTGCCTTCACACATTAGGAACTATAAGTCCTCACAAGAAACCTGGAATGCACTTGAAGAATTCTTTTCTTCAAGCACTAGAGCAAGAAAGAATGAACTGTGGATGGAGTTCACAACACTAAAAAATATGCCCAAGGAGAATGTGACTAATTATGTCACTAAAATGAAGGACGTAGTTGATCAACTTGGAAGCATTGCATAATTCATTGAAGAGGAGAAAATTGTGAGACAAGTGATCAATGGAATCAAGGCAGATGAGAAATGGGAATCCTTCACCACAGCAATGGATCTATACATGGACATGCAGGTACCTGACTTCAATACTCTAATGGGGCAACTATTCACTCATGAAGCCAAGCTTGTGAAGAATAATGAAAAATCGAAAGGTAATCAAACTTTTGCCCCATACAATCATAAGAACAAGAGTAAGGATAGTAAAGGTAAAGGGAAGAAATCTGATGATGAGGCTAGTACCTCCCAAGCTAACTTTGCATGAAGAGGTAGCGGTACAAGAGGAAGAGGCAAAGGAGGTAGACAAGGCAGGGGGAGATTCCAAAGCACCTCTCCATGTGCCATATGTGGATTTACTAACCATACAACTAAGAATTGTTTCAAGAACCCTAGAAATCAGAGAGGAAGAGGCTTTAATAGAGGAAGCTATGGAAGAGGAAGATCAAAAAATTTCAAAAACTACAACAACCACTACAACAATTACAATAACCAAGGAGGCTCTAGAGGAAGAAGAGACTAAAAAAATTACACTGAAGACAGACACAAGAGGACTCACTTTGGTTGATGAACTTGACCATGAGGCAAGGTAAAGCAGATGAACATGGGTTTTATATAGATTCTAGTTGCTAGCATCATGTAGCATGAAATGTGGCATTGTTATCTGACTTGGAGGATCCAAGGAACAAGCATGAGGTATAGACACGAGATGACACAAGGCACTCAGTTGAAAAGATTGGAAATGTGAAGACTCTAGATGGAAATATGAATCTACTCAGCAAGGTATTGTATGTACCTACTATAAGCAAGAACTTGATAAGTGTTGGACAAATTGTACAGAAAGGATTTGAGGTAAGGTTCACAAGAAATGAAGCATTTGTTGAAGATCCTCAACAAGGGTTCAAGAAGATTGCAAAAGGAGAGAAGAGAGGTAGACTCTTTACATTTGAATTACAAGATACTAGAGATATAGCACTTTTCAATATCAGAATTAGAAATGTGGCACAAAAGATTAGCTCACATAGGTGAAAGGAGTTTGAAGCAAATATCCAGGGACCAAAGTGTGCTTGGTTTGCCAAACATATCCAAGAAACACATGATATATAAGTGCAGTGCATGTCAATTTGAGAAGTCTCATAGACAACCCTTTATGAAGAAAGGGTTACATTCATGGTGATCTATTGGAGCTAGTCCATACAAATGTCTGGGGACCTATCAAGGACCCCTCATTTTTACGATCCAGGTACTATGTATCATTTATTGATGATCGTAGCAGATGGACTATACTATATTTCATGAAGCATAAGAATGAAGTGTTCAATTGTTTCAAAAAATATATTGCTCTTGTTGAAAACCAAATACGGAAAACCTTGAAAAGGCTAAGGTCATATGGGGGCGAATACTTCTACCATGAGTTTGATGCATATATTTAAGATAGAGACATCAAAAGAGAGATCACTACTAGGTATACTCCAGAACAAAATGGAGTAGCAAAAAGGAGAAATAACCATTGTGGAGGCAACAAGGTCCATGTATAATGAGAAAAAATTACCCAACTATCTATCGACAGAGGTTGTGTCTACAACCATGTATCTCATCAACATGCTCCCATCTAAAGCATTGGATGGGATCACACCATATGAAGCTTGGAATGGAAGGAGATGTTGATATATTTAGGTAGTGATGTGTGTGAACACACTAGGACCGCGGGGGCACTTGTTTCCCTCATTAGGAGGTTTTTTCCCCCGGCTTGTATATACGCCTATTGCCCTAATCGGCTACTTATCTTTGTACATTCTCTAGTAATGCATTCAGTATTGTGTGTTGTGCTCCAAGCTTCTTCTTCCTCCTTGTGTTGTTCGCGTGCTTCCACAGACGTCTAACTCCAACAATTGGTATCAGAGCAGGTTGTCGCTTCATCTAGGGCGCCATTGACACTCCTCCATTTGCAGTCTTAGATTCGTACAAAATTTGGTGAGCATACTCAGGGTGTTTCAAAGATCAAAAGACCTTTTCTTTGTGGTGTCGGAATCACGATCTAAGCTCGTTTCGGCCTCCGAAGCACTATCGTAGCACTTGTGCAGGCTATTTCATCTTTTTGTGCCAAACGTATATACCAGTTTCTGTTCACCAGTTTAAGTGTCTCGAAGTCTACTACAGGTCTAGCAGAACTCCTCTGGGCAGTTCTGTTCAACGTTTTGAGATACAGTCAATTTTTTGCATCAAGGTATTTTAGTCACCGGCCATGGCTGAAAGTAGTGATGTATTCCATATGTTGGCTGTTGAGGATAAGTTGGATGGTACCAACTACCCATTATGGGCTTATATGATGCGACATGTATTGGTTGCAAAAGGATTATGGAACACTGTGCAGGGTGTTGAAAGACATCCTGTTACACCTTTGACTACAGGTACTGCAAATACAGGTGCTGGAGCTGATGAAGATGGTGTTGAAGATGATATTCCGCAGATTCGTGTTCGTGCTGTTGTTTCTACTGCACCTACTGCATAGCAGATTCTTTGGGATGGGAGAGACACCCAGGCATATGCATTGATAGCTTTGTCTGTCAAACGTGCCATTCTTCCTCACATTTGCTCTTGCAGAACAGCCAAGGATGCTTGGGATACACTTACCACATTGTACCAAGCTAGGAATGAGGCTCGTGTTGCTTACCTTCGAAAACAATTGGAGAGTGAGCACATGAATGAGTGTGATTCTATGGAGAGTTTCCTAATGAAGATCAAATACTTGAAAGGAACAGTTGATCTGTGCTGATGAGATTATACCAGATAGCTCACTTGTGCAGACCGTTCTGAATGGTCTTCCTGATTCATATTAGCATTTTGCTTCTACTCTTGGGTTGATGATGAAAGGCAATCCAAATGCCTTATCATTTAAGGAGTTAGTCTCTGTTCTATTGCAGGAAGATCAGTCCAGGCAAAACAGGTCCATTATGCGAGTTGGAGATCAAGCTTTTTTCGCTAGTCAGAACGGCAAAGGAAAATGGAGCTCTTTAACTAGTAAGCAGAAATCTGCTAATTCTCCATATTCAAAGAAGGAAGATAAAGATGAGAAGAAATCAGAAAAGAAGAAATTGTTTTGTAAGTACTATAAAGGGAATGATCATATCATAAAGAACTATCCAGAACTGGCTGCTAAAGAGGCAAAGAAGAAAGAGGCTGGAATGGTTGTTGTAGAGGCTTCTACACCAAAAATAGAGTCTGCAAATCTTGTGCAGGAAGAAGAATGGACGTTTACTACTGTTTGCAGTTTTGACCCATCTTCTCATGAGCAGTGCATGTCTGTAGTAGACTCAAATGTTTGGTATTTTGACAGTGGGGTGACCAAACATATTACCTCATAGCACAGTTTCTTCTCTTCACTCGAGCCTGCCCCTACACGGAATACTGTTACATGCACCAACAACTCCTCTTATCCTGTTATGGGAGTTGGTAAGATCATTTTGACTAGTGCTGATGGTAGTTCTTTCACTCTGTCAGATGCTTTATTTGTGCTAGGGATCAACAAGAATATGTTATCAGATCCTGCATTAGCCAAGATTGGCTTGGTTGTGAAATTTGTTGATGACAGATGTACAGTTCATGATCTATCAAATGGCGATGTTATTATTGCTTCTGGTATTTATCCACTCAAAGAAAAGTCCGAAGTGTTCATGTGTTGTAAACAATTTTTGTTTTTGCCTGAAAATCTGTCAGCATGTAAAATGGGCACCCTCCGTTCTGATCGAGGGAGGGAATATATCTCTTTTGATTTTAATGCATTTCTGGCTGAACGTGGGATAAAACACCAGTCTACAGTGCCGTATACACCTCAAGAGAATGGAGTTGCTGAACGCAAGAACAGGTCACTGATGGAGATGGCGAGGTGCATGGTCAAGAGTCACGCTTTACCACATTGTTTCTGGCTTGAGGCTCTCATGTGTGCAACATATGTACTGAGCAGGTGTCCCACTAAAGCGCTGCAATCTATCAGTCCATATGAGGTTTGGCATGACCGCAAGCCATCTGTTGCTCATCTACGTGTTTTTGGTTGTTTGGCATATGCACTAGTGCTTGAACAACATCGCAGAAAATTGGATGATAAGGCAGTAAAATGTACTTTTGTTGGGTATAGTTCTGAAAGTAAAGGCTATCGTCTGTATCATCCACATACTAAACGCATTCTCGTTAGCCGTGATGTTGTCTTTGTGGAAGATGCTATTCAGCCATTGCTTTCATGTACTAAGGAGACATGTGTTAGCTCCAAAGACATGTATGATACTTTGATGCCTCTTTTTACAGGTGGATAGCCTAGTGCTGGTCCTAATGAGGCAACTTCTCAGCCTTTGCAGGTTTCATATGATGATGCAGATCATTCCATTTCTGATGCAGATTTACATGATGCACTTGTTGATGAGAGACCTGATATTGAGCAGGCAAAAACTATGCCAAAATGGCTGGTGCAGACTTTGTGTGAAAACAAATTAGATGCACCTTTGTCATATCGTACTCGTTCAGGCTCTCATAGTGCCTCCTTTGCATCATATTGCTATGCTATGGCTGTGTCTAGTCTCTGTGATGAGAATGAGCCTGTTTCTTTTGATGAAGCACAGAATTCACAAAATTGGATAGTTGCTATGCAATCTGAATATGATGCTATAATGAAGAATGGTACATGGTCTTTATGTGACTTGCCTCCTGGTAAGAAGGCCATTAGCACTAAATGGGTATACAAGCTGAAGCGTAAACCTGATGGTACAGTTGATAGGTATAAGGCTAGGCTTGTTCCAAAGGGTTATGCGCAGGAAAGAGGCATTGATTTTGATGAGACCTTTGCACCTACATGCCGTATGACTACTGTTCGGAGCATTTGTGCACTTGCAGCCCATCATGGTTGGAATGTACATCAGTTGGACATTAAAACAACATTTTTGAATGGTGACTTGCATGAAGAAGTGTATGTTTTTCAGCCCCGTGGCTTTTTGCAGAAAGGGCATGAAAGCCAGGTGTGCAGGTTAAAGAAGGCATTATATGGTTTAAAGCAAGCACCACGTGCTTGGTATGAGAAGATACATGCTTATCTTGTTGCACATGGTTTTGAGAACAGTCCAACTGAAAGCACCTTATATCTTAAGCCTGCTAATGATGTGCTTCTAATCATTCTTGTCTATGTTGACGACATGCTGCTCACTGGTCCTATTGAGAAGCATATTGCTGATTTCAAGGGTGATTAGCATGCCTCATTTGAGATGTCTGATTTGGGGCATTTGCATCACTATTTGGGCATTCAGTTTATGCAACTTGATGGTGGAATGGCTTTGTGTAAAACAAAATATATTGACACATTATTGCAACATTTTGGCCTTGAAGATTGTAAGCCTATTGCGACTCCTATGGAGATAGGTTTACGATTGAGTCTTCATGATGCTAGAGATGCATTTGATGTTGTTCTCTATCAGCAGGCTATTGGATGCTTGATCTACTTATGCATTACTCGGCCAGATATTCAGATTGCTCTCTCACAGATGAGCAAGTTTATGCATTGCCGAGGAGTCACGCATTGGAAGGCGGTTAAGCGCATCTTTCGCTACTTGAGTGGTACTCGGCTACTTGGGTTGTTTTATCCCAAGGGGGGATCACTACCGCCAGATTTGCATGCTTTCTCTGACTCAAATTGGGCTCGTTGCTATGACACTCGTGTGTCCACCACTTGTTTTTGCTTCATGCTTGGTAGCTCATGTATATCTTGGTTGAGCAAGAAACAACCTACTCTGGCCACTTCTAGTTGTGAGACTGAGTATAGGGCAACTTTCAGAGCGACTATTGAGTGTGTGTGGCTCAGACGCCTTATGGATGATTTGGGTGTTGGCCAACCTTCTGCCACCACCATCTTCACTGACAGTCAGAGCGCATTGGCAGTTGCGAGGAACCCTGTGTTCCATGCTTGCACTAAGCACATTGAGGTGCATTATCATTATGTCAGGGAGAGGTTCTCTGCTGGGGAGATCAGCTTGGCGTATGTGCCCACGCAAAAGAACATTGCAGACCTTTTCATGAAGGCTCTACCTAGGGAAAAGTTTCAAGCTTTTCGCAAAGCTTTGGGCTTACTTCCTTTTGTGGAGTGATTTCCACATAGCTTGGCACTTCCTTATACATGAGTGCCAGCTCCTTGTTGAGCGCATCACTCCTAAGGGGGATTTGTTGATATATTTAGGTAGTGATGTGTGTGAACACACTAGGACCGCCCGGACACTTTTTTCCCTCTTTGGGAGGTTTTTTTCCCCCGGCTTGTATATACGCCTATTGCCCTAATGGGCTACTTATCTTTGTACATTCTCTAGTAATACATTCAGTATTGTGTGTTGTGCTCCAAGCTTCTTCTTCTTCCTTGTGTTGTTCACGTGCTTCCGCAGACGTCTAACTCCAACAGGAGACCTAGCCTAGATCATTGCAGAATATTTGGGTCAATAGCTTATGCACATGTTCCATCACAAATCAGAGGTAAAATGGATCCTAAGGCTGAGAAATGTGTGTTCATAGGATATGATCTAAATCAAAAAGGGTACAGGCCGAGTAATAATGGATTCATTGTTAGTAGAGATATTTTCGTTGATGAAAACAACTTGTGATTTGAAGATGATTGTAGAAAAGTCAAGCTACCTTATGAACTAGAGGAGGACTTTCCAACACTCCAAAAGGAAACTTATCAACAACATGAAGATTCAAGTGATTTTGATGATGATCAGAAAACACCAAGAAGGAATTTCAAATTATGGAACAACAAAGGTAAAGAGAACATGCAAAACTTTAGGGATATTGCAGAATCCTCTCAACCAACAATAAGGAGATCAGCTAGGGAAAAGACGAAGCTAGAAAGGTATGGATTTGACACTTCTCTAGTCACTACACACCTAATCTATATTGCTTAGGATATTAACTCAGACGAGCCATCAACCTTTAAAGAAGAAAACAAGAAATCATAGTGGAAAGAAGCAATGGAGGAAGAGATACAAGCACTCCAAGAGAATCAGACTTGGGACCTAGTTCCCAAGAAACAATCCATGAAGATCATTGGATCTAGGTGGATTTATAAGGTAAAAAAGAATTCTAATGGTTCAATAAATAGTTACAAAGCAAGGCTTGTGGCTAAAGGATTTGCTCAAACCCAACCAATTGATTATGAGGAGACCTTCTCTCCTGTGGCAAAGATGCCAACAATCACAATTCTCATGAGTATAGCTACTTATAGGAATTGGAACATTTTTCAGTTGCATGTAAAAAATTCATTCCTTTTGGATTTTATGATAAATCACATCCCGAATATGTGTGCAAACTTAGGAAATCACTCTATTGTCTCAAGCAAGCTCCTAGATCTTGGAACCATAGACTTGTTACATTCTGCAGGACAAAAGATTTAAATTGAGCAAGTCTGATTCTTCACTCTTCATTAAGAGGAATAACACTGAAGTTATATGTTTATGTGTGTATGTAGATCTCACAGGAAAGGATGCAGATGGAATCAAGAAGATCAAAGCCCAAATGAAGGAAGAATTCAAGATAAGTGACCTTGGATTTCTCACTTACTGTTTTGGATTAGAAGTTGTCTATACAGATCAAGGGATGTTCCTTACACGAAGGAAATACATTAAAGATATGATTGCAAAGTTCAAAATGCAAGACACTAAGGTTGCAAGTACTCCGATGGAGGTCAATCAAAAGTTAACTGCTCATGAAGGAGAACCAATTGAAGACATTACAAGCTACCAACGTCTAGTTGGAAGCTTGAACTATGCCATCCTAACTAGGGTAGATATGTGCTATGGAGTAAGTGTGATTAGCCAATTCATGCACACTCCTAGGAAACCTCACATGGATGCAACCAAGCGGATATTGAAGTATCCAAAGGGAACAATCAATGAAGGCCTATATTACCCTTACACATCTAAATTAAGTGTAAAGCTTTTTAGTGATGCAGATTGGGCAGGATCAAACGATGGTAGGAGAAGTACATCTGGATATGTATCTTTTGCAGGTACAAAGCTCATTTCTTGGTCTCCCAAGAAACAACCTATTGTAGCGCTCTCCTCAACTAAAGCTAAATATAGAGGATTGGCAAATGCAACTTAGGAAGCAATGTGGATATATGGATTTAGGGTTGGATTTTGGCACTCCAGTTGCTAATCCTATCTTTCAAATAACCATATAGAGGTCCATTATCACTTTGTTAGAGAAAAGATTGCAAGAAAAGAGATACAATTGTCTTATGTGTCTCCAGAGATGCAATGTGGAGATATGATGACCAAATCACTTCATGGAAGCAAACTCAACATATTCAAATCAATGATTGGTTTGCAAGAGATACCTATGGAATGAAGACTCAAGCATCTTAGGCTTGAGGGGGAGATATTAATAAATTTGGCAAGCCATGATGCTTGACCACATATCTAAGGTTTACTTCATAACTTGGGTGTGACTATCCATAAATCACATGTGAGCATCTCTTGTAAAAGCCATGAGTTTAACTCAAGATAAATGTAAAAGGAAAGGTTTGGGAGAACCTCATGACTTTATGAGTTGTACTTCATACCAACTAAGTGGTTGGAATCAATTAAATTAGAATCCTAAAAGCTAGGATCACCTTTTAAGTGGCAAATTAAAAATTCAAAGTGAAGACACAGGTATAAAAGAACCTGATTTTTAGTCATGGGTAGTAGAGCAAGAACAAGGACACATTGAGCTTCAAGATTGTGGGTATACTTAACCCACACATGTATGAGCAAGCCTACATCATCTCTGTTGTATCTTATGTTCATAATATTATAAATTTGATTCAGTCTATGCAAGTCATTAGGTATCTATTGTTGTCTGTTGCTAAGTGCTCATTTCACGCGAATTTGTTTTGACATGTTCTCTGTGAAGACTTATTCAATCGATGTGATTCAACTTGGGATATGTATCTTAGACCTTCTAGTTTGGAGCTATCACTTTTCATATCATTTGATTCAGTATGTTGTGAGATGCGTTCTCTGAAAGTCACCTAGTTTGCTCATTGTCATTTACCTAAGAAGGCAAGATTACACCCCTAACTTCTTAATGTGATTTCTCATAATGTACTCATCCTAAATTAGTGAGATAACTTCCTATAACAAGCTTAGGACTCTAACTAGCTACGTCTAAAAGTTCTTGGGTCAATTACATTCATGAGATAGCGCTGAGTGAGTTATTCAGCAAGACCAAGTCCCAAAATAGCAAGTTTTTGGAAGTCCCTAATCTTGAAAGTTATCTGTTTCGACATAACTATTCAAGGGTGATGCTCCAAGGTGCATTATGGATCCAAGTGCACATTTTGGAAGCTAAAGGTGTCTACTAAGGTACTCTGAAGCTATATTGGTAGTTGTAGAGCAGGATTTATGCAGCACCACCTCATCTCTTGAGTGTATCCAACCATCTCCTCACATCTTTCACCCTCTCTCTTTCTCTTATTTTGCAGGAGGTTTTTGGCATCGGTTCTATGGAATTTGATGAGAGACAATGTTGATTGGGGTTTGAGGAGAGAAGTCCAAAGAATTACATCAATGTAAGTGATTATTTTGTTCTCTATTAGAAATAGATATGAATAAAGGGAAAGAGAGAGAGAGAGAGAGAGAGAGAGAGAGAGAGAGAGAAAGAAGAGAGAGAGAGAAAGAGAGAGAGAGAGGTACATACACACACACATAGACATAAGTGACTGTTTTGTTCTTTATTAGAAATAGAGAGAGAGAGGCAAAAGAGAGAAGTGAAAGAGAGAGAGAGAGGGAGAGAGAGCGAGAGAGAGAGAGAGAGAGATGAAAGAGAGATATAAAGAGAGAGAGAGAGAAGTGAAAGAGAGAGAGATAGAGAGAGAGAAAGATAGAGAGATAGAAATACATACACACGCACACATGCAACCTCATGTATATGCATGCATACATACACACACTGTAGAGGAGGTACTGGGGTATCCACTAGTCCAGTACGTCGCCTTCTCAAGGGGGGTTTTCTTTAGGGAAGTATACCCTTTAACATTTCTGTGAGCGGGCAGAGGAATCGTACATACTCTAGGAATATTAATCAACAAATGACTACAGAAGACCATATATCTCTTGATTTGAATCAGATGATTACAAGGTTGGGCAGAGTGATGTTCAAATGTGCAAGCTGCTCTAAAAGTAAATAACTTCAATACAATAGAGTCTTCCCATCAGCTAAAAGGGGCCAATTTTATGCAGACAACTAACCCAGCGATACAACTGGTAAAGGATTCCTCAATAGAATAAAGCTCAATAACAACACTGACTCACAGGAAAGGAAAACATCCAAGCCACTCCCTTACACTATAGTGCTCATAGCCCTCCACTAAGAAGCCTACCCTCTGTATCCACACTACAGAGTAGCTCCCACAATAGGCTTGAAACCACAAAGTGCAAGAGAGGACTTCTGCACGTACGCGTATCTGAACCAATGTATCTCTAAAATTGTACTAAAAAAATGTACCCCCAGATAGCACAAATCCCTTGTTTTTATAGGCCTCAATAGGCCAAGAGAGCCTTGCCGCTTCCTCACGTCCACTGATCACGCGCCGGTTGATCACCCAAATTTGGAGGGTAGGTCAATTATTCCCTTGATTTGAATTGAGTCCCCAAAAAATGGGTAGTCTTCCTGGATGATTGGTGGCACAAGGCAAAATCTTTTCTCCGCTTCTACTTTTTACCCTGCACACTTTTATCCCATACCTTTCCCTCTTTTTGAGGACTGCTTAGAGTGCGATTTTTCACCTCCCAGCTGCTCCTCAGATCGCTCTAGACCCAGACCTTCTTATCCAGCCCTATCTATAGCATTGTCAGTCAAAGTAACCTCATCTCAGTACCACTTTCTTCAGCTCCAACGTTCACTTTATGAGATTTTGCAGCAGCATGTTTATTCACTCTCTGAGCAATAGCCGAACATGAAGACCGCTTCTCCAATTACCTTGATTTGTAGTGGGGGTGAGTGGAGGGGGCCAGGGTGGAGGTGAGTGGAGGGGGAGAGGGTCGGGGATGGAGATGAGTGGAGGGGCGGAGGTGGGGGTTGGGTTGAGTGGGGTTGGGGTTGGGGGTTGGGATTGGGGTTGGGGTTGGGGGTTGGGGTTGGGGTTGGGGTTGAGCGGAGGAGGCCGGGGTTGGGGTTGGGGTTGGGGTTGAGTGGAGGGGGCGGGGATGAGGGTGAGTGGAGGGCGCAAGGGTGGGGTTGAGTGGAGGGGCAGAGGTGGGGGTTGGGTTGAGTGGGGTTGGGGTTGGGGGTTGGGGTTGGGGTTGAGCGGAGGAGGCCGGGGTTGGGGTTGGGGTTGGGGTTGAGTGGAGGAGGCCGGGGTTGGGGTTGGGGTTGAGTGGAGGGGGCGGGGATGAGGGTGAGTGGAGGGCGCAAGGGTGGGGTTGAGTGGAGGGGCAGAGGTGGGGGTTGGGTTGGTTGGGGTTGGGGTTGAGCGGAGGAGGCCGGGGTTGGGGTTGGGGTTGGGGTTGAGTGGAGGAGGCCAGGGTTGGGGTTGGGGTTGGGGTTGAGTGGAGGAGGCCGGGGTTGGGGTTGGGGTTGAGTGGAGGGGGCGGGGATGAGGGTGAGTGGAGGGCGCAAGGGTGGGGTTGAGTGGAGGGGCGGAGGTGGGGGTTGGGTTGAGTGGGGTTGGGGTGGGGGGTTGGGGTTGGGGTTGAGCGGAGGAGGCCGGGGTTGGGGTTGGGGTTGGGGTTGAGTGGAGGAGGCCGGGGTTGGGGTTGGGGTTGAGTGGAGGGGGCGGGGATGAGGGTGAGTGGAGGGCGCAAGGGTGGGGTTGAGTGGAGGGGCAGAGGTGGGGGTTGGGTTGGTTGGGGTTGGGGTTGGGGTTGAGCGGAGGAGGTCGGGGTTGGGGTTGGGGTTGGGGTTGAGTGGAGGAGGCCGGGGTTGGGGTTGGGGTTGAGTGGAGGAGGCCGGGGTTGGGGTTGGGGTTGCGTGGAGGAGGCTGGGGTTGGGGGTTGGGGTTGGGGTTGGGGTTGGGGGTTGGGGTTGGGGTTGGGGTTGAGCGGAGGAGGCCAGGGTTGGGGTTGGGGTTGGGGTTGAGTGGAGGAGGCCGGGGTTGGGGTTGGGGTTGAGTGGAGGGGGCGGGAATGAGGGTGAGTGGAGGGCGCAAGGGTGGGGTTGAGTGGAGGGGCGGAGGTGGGGGTTGGGTTGAGTGGGGTTGGGGGTTGGGGTTGGGGTTGGGGTTGGGGGTTGGGGTTGGGGTTGGGGGTTGGGGTTGGGGTTGGGGTTGAGCGGAGGAGGCCGGGGTTGGGGTTGGGGTTGGGGTTGGAGTTGGAGTTGAGCGGAGGAGGTCGGATTGGGGTTGAGTGGAGGAGGCCGGGGTTGGGGTTGGGGTTGAGTGGAGGAGGCCGGGGTTGGGGTTGGGGTTGAGTTGAGGAGGCCGGGGTTGGGGTTGGGGTTGGGGTTGAGTGGAGGAAAGAGAGAGAGAGAGAGTTAGGGGAAATGGTGCCATGGCGTGCGAAGGGGGGCCATGGCTTTGGCACCCACTGCGTAAAGCACTCGACTGCACGTGGCTATAGGGGTGGCAAGATCAAATGAAGCTTCAAGTGGAACAGGTGCAAGGAAAGTCCAACGGCTCTTCGAGCTCCTCATGAGCTTACTCCCATCAATACGTGAAAGAAAGAGCTTGCCCGACCCAAGTGGAAGGCAAAGTGATAGAGGGAAAGAGAAGGACTACTACAGACCCCCACATCAAGCTTTTGCACCATCCCTGGTGCAATTTCTTCCTTATTCTGCTTATTTCAAAGAGATCTAGTTATACTGCAATTACTGTAAAGAAATACGGTATGTACAAGGGGTGGAGTGCTTCCATTTTGACCTATTTTAGATACTTCTTCACCCTCGAGATGTTGACCAGGGGAATCCTTTTACCTTGCAGATCTTCCAGATGCATAGCGCCGTGCGGCAATACCTTGATTACCTTATAAGGTCCTATCCATTTGGGTGCCAATTTTGTTTGAATTGGCGGAATTTGATGTACTAAAACCATGGACCCTTCCTGAACTTCATTGGATCTCAGATACCTGTCATGCAATTTCTTGCGCTCTTCTTGTGTCACCAGAAGTTTCTGCATTGCCCCTTCTCTGTATTCTTCTAATGCCACCAATCTCTGAATGGGAGGTTCAATTCCAACGGCTCTGATTCCTATTTCCTTTCTGATAATGAACTCGAAGGGTGCCAATGCCTCTTTCCCATATACTAACCGAAATGGAGTCTCGCCTGTGGTTCCCCTCTTCGTGGTTCTGAAAGCCCAAATTGCACCAATCAATGCTAGCGGCCAGGAGCTTTGATGATCGAAAGATAATTTGCGAAGCAATCCAATCAAAATCTTGTTGGAACTCTCTGCTTGGCCATTTGCCCTTGGGTAATAGGCACAAGACTTTTTATGGAAGATTTTGTACCTGTCAAATATAAACTGGAGCAATTGATTTACAAAATGTGTGCCCCTATCACTAGTAATTTCCAATGGGCAACCAAATCTTGAGAAAATACGTGTATACACAAATTTAGCTACTGTTAAAGCCGTGCAGTCCACAGTAGCTTTAGCCTCTATCCATTTAGTGGCATAACATGTGGCCATCAAAATATACCTTTTACCTCCTGGTTGACCAGTTGGGTTAATTGGCCCTACGAAATCAAGACCCCATCGTTCAAATGGGAGCCATCCTGTAGATATGACCAATGGTTGAAAATTCAATCTGGTTGGCGCGGGAGCACACCTCTGGCAGATGTGGCATTCTTTAGCAAACTTGTTTGCATCCTTGAAAATATGAGGCCACCAAAGTCCTTTGTGGATGATTCTATGAGCTAATTCTTCCCCCTTTAGGTGTCCTTCACTGTGTGCTCCTTCTAGCAAAAGATTTACCTCCTCTAGATAGACACACCTTCTCAATATATCATCCTGGCAGTATTTATATAAATTCCCATTTATGATAGAATATGTTTTGGTTTTCAAAAGCAATCTTCTTTTTTCTAGAGGTGCCAAGTGTTCTGGGATCTTCCCAGTAGTGAGAACATGAAGAATTTCATCATACCAACCTGTCCGAATTGCTACTAGAAAAAGATTGCTATCCACCAGTTCATCATTAATACATGTTGCCTTTTCACTCATTGCAGTTCTGGACACTTGATCTGCCATGTAGTGCTCTTTTCTTGGCTTAATATGAATATCAAAATTAAATTCTTGAAATAGGAGTAACCATCTCCAAATCCTTCCAGCTACTCTAGGTTTGTTTATCAAATACTTCAAGGGCTGATGATCAGAGATAACAATGAAATGTACACCAAGGAGATAATGTCTAAACTTCTGAAGAGCAAATACTATTGCCAAACCTTTTCTTTTCGTCGTACTGTAATTCCTTTCAGCTTGGTTGAGTAATCTGCTGGCATAAGAGATAGGTCTATCCACTTTGTGAGATGATGGTTGAGCTAAAACTGCACCAACAGCATGAAGACTAGCATCTGTATGCACATGAAATTCCAATGACCAAATAGGAACACTTAAAAGTGGAGCAGTACATAGCCTCAACTTTAGTTCACAAAATGCTTTGTCAGCTTCAGCACTCCATGAGAAAGGGATCTTTTTATTGGTAAGCCTTGACAAGGGCTTAGCAATTTCTGAATACATCCTAATGAATCTTCTGTGATACCCTGCATGGCCCAAGAAACTTTGCACTTCCTTTGGACTTTGTGGAATTGGCATGGAAAGAATAGCTGTAACCTTTGCAGGGTCAATAGTTATACCTTCAGCAGATACTATGTGACCAAGAAGAGTACCCTTGGTGACCAAAAAGTGACATTTATCAGGATTCAATTTCAGACCTGTTTTGAGACATTGCTCAAAAATTTCTTTTAGATTTTCCAAATGGTCATGGAAATCTTGAACTATTGTTCTCCTATCTGTTCCTGAAAACACTGAAAAATCATCCATAAAAATGCGCAAAAAGGTTGTTAACCATTTGCCCAATATCAGATACATCGTTCTATTAAATGAAGCTGGTGCATTCTTCAAACCAAAATCCATGCGAGTATAGACATAAGTGCCCTAGGGAGTAACAAAGGCTGTTTTGTCCCTATCATCAGGATGAATTACTATCTGGTTGTAGCCACTAAAACCATCCAAGAAACTATACAAAGTGTGACCAGCTACTTCCTCAAGTACTTGCTCGGTGAAAGGCTAAGGAAATCCATCTTGAATAGTCACTTTATTCAAAGCACGGAAATCAACACATACTCTTATTTTTCCACTATTTTTCTTGGGCACAATAACCATAGAAGAAAGCCACCTGGAATGTTCTACTGGCACAATTATACCTGCTTCTTCTAGTTTTGTAATCTCTGCTTTTACCACCTCTGCATACTTCGGATTGAGTCGATATGGTCTACTTCTTACAGGCGCGGCTCCCTCAATTAAGGGTATCCGATGTAACCCAAGCTCTTCTGGTATTCCTGTTAAATCTTTATAGGACCATGCGAAGACACTTTTGTAAGTAAAGAGCAAATAAGTTACCTTCTGTAGCAAAGGAGGATAATGCCACAACCAGGACGCTAAGTGGACTACTTGAGGGTTCCCTTCATCTCCTAAATTTACTTCTTGAACCAATGTTTCAGGACTGGTCTTGCTTGAGAAATCATCCCCACTATATGCAGGAGTGGAGTTTAATTTATATTCTGCAACATGTTCTTCCATCCATCCTTGAGGTATATCTGAGAAAGTAAGATCTTCTCTGCCCTTAGGTTCAAAATCTTCTACCTCTGCTACTTTTATCTCAGTTGCTTCCTCAAGGCTTGTGCTTTCCTGCAATTG
Source organism: Ceratopteris richardii (assembly GCA_020310875.1). Taxonomy (NCBI): domain Eukaryota; kingdom Viridiplantae; phylum Streptophyta; class Polypodiopsida; order Polypodiales; family Pteridaceae; genus Ceratopteris; species Ceratopteris richardii. The sequence continues at coordinate 11,063,701 of CM035420.1, forward strand.
CTCATTCTCCAATACCTTGTGGTCTTTATTGCCCTTTCCTGTAATTACCTTATCTGCAACTTCTTCCTCAATTTCATTGATCTCCACTGTGCAACATTCTGCACTTCCCATCATCCAACTTAACAATGTATCATCTTCTTGGGGTAGAGAGGGCATTACCTGAGTGTCCACAGTATATCCAGTAGTTTTTCCTGAGTCTAATCCTTCTTCCAAATGTAGTTGCAGTTGGCTTTTGGTGCTTGTTGAAATCCATAGTTTGTTTTTCCCCCAATCTTGCAAAGCTTTTGCTTGCCTCAACCAAGGTCTCCCCAGGAGCAAAGGATAGGAAGTCTCCTGTGGAAGTGCAATAACAACAAAATCCAACACAAAGTGGCAACCCTGTACTATCATCCGTACCTTTTCAATAATGCCAAGAGGCGCAACCCGACGTTGATCTGCTAATGTGACTGTGAAGGGTGCTGCCTTTGTGGGATTCAGCCTTAGTTTCCTCATAGTGAAATCAGGCATCAAATTGATGCCGGAACCTCCATCTATAATAACACCTGTGAGAGCTTCATCCTTGATGAAAACGGATAATCTTGAGCTCTGATAATGAGCCAGGGGTGTAGGAGGAAAGTCCACCATAAAACCTTCTATGCTAGGAGGTGGGCATAAGTATGCAGAATGTATAATCTTCAACAGATCACTTCTTACCTTAGAATCCATCTTTATGAGTTGGTATAGACTAATTTTATGGTGAATACCTTTCAAGATCTGTTCAATGTTTACCTCCTGAGTGTTTTCTTGCTGACTGGTTGGTTGGCCTTTTAGAGAAGTAGTCATCTTGTCATAAGCTCCTTCAATTTCTACTTGGTCCTTCCAACCAGACTTCTTTTCCTTCTCTTTATCCTGAAATCCTTGTTGTTCCTCCCTATGAAATCCTTGTTGTTCATCTCTATGGGTTGCAGCTGCTTGCCTAGCCCTAGTCATCATGGGCATTGCAGAGGATGAAACGGCATAAGACTGATTGGTTTTCCCTTCTTCATATGGAGAGACCGCAATCATGTGGATTGGAGCAGGACGACCTCTTGGGCAATCTTTGGTATAATGATCCTTGGCGTCTGGACAATGTTGACAAGGAGGTGCATCTTCTGGGAGGGAACACCTATTTTGCATGTGATCGTACTCACCACAATGATAGCACATCAAAGGTCTATTATATCTAGGCTTTGCAGGCCGATTCTCCTCTCTATTAGATGCATTTGAAGTACTAGCATAATATGAATCCAAATTTTGAGGGTTACCTCTCTGCTGCTGTGTACCCTTGAGGTAGTAACAATCTCTAGCTTCATGCCCATCCTTCCCACAAAATTGACAGCTTACCTTGTTAGGACAATTAGTATTGGAATGTCCATTGTTGTTGCAGATTGTACACCAAATTTGTCTCCTTATATCCTGTGTAGTCCTCAAATCTTCTAACTCTCGGCGAAGTTGGGCTACTTCATCATCAGTGCGATGCAGTGGTGACAAGACCTTCTCTTCTTGTTGATTTTGTTGCATCTTCAATGATTCTAGTTCCCTCCTCAGTTGCTCAATAGGATCCAGGTCTGCAGCATACTTTGGTTGTGTATCCCCTTCAAAATGTTGCCTTGCTTCTTCAATGCGTGATGCCGCTGCAACAAAATCATTGAGGGTTGCATCCAATCTAAGAGACTCACGAAGCTTCTGTTGAGATGACCTGGGCAGGGCCTTCTCAATCCATTTTTTAACCAAGAAGTCACCTGGAGCATGTGGCAGACGTGCAACAAGTGCTTTTGTTCTAGTGTGAAGTTCATGAAAAGATTCACCTGGTCTTAGCTTCAAATTCTCTAGCTGATCTAGAGCCCTTTCCGAGGAATCACTTGGTCTGAAAGTTTGTGAGAAGGCCGCCTTCAGAGCCTCCCATGTAGTGAAATGGCCATCTGCATATTGACTATACCATTTATCTGCAAGATCCTCCAATGTGGATGGAAAGAGTGCCAACATTGCATCTTCTCTATTTTGCAGACCTCGCCCACGGCATAAAGAAATGAATCTCCTCACATGATCATCAGCATCTTCATAAGCATGTCCCTTGAAGGTAGGGAATTTGATGTTTAACCTTGAGAGCAAATGAGAGAGATCCTCCATTTGTACTGGTGTTTCTTCCGACGTATCTGAGGAGAAGTCTAGAGTTCTCCTATACCCGTCTTTTGACAAAGGTGCCACACCCAAATCAATAGATAGATTTAGGGAGGGCAGAGGGGAGGTAGACTCACTAGTCGTGGTTTTGGCTAACTTATTAAGGCTCCTCCGAACACGAAGAGACTCCTTATCTGCTCGTGTATGGGTCATGTACCTATTCGCGAATGTAATATGGAAATACCTCTCACAGAAATGCAAAGGTCCCACCGTGCGTGCCAAACTGTAGAGGAGGTACTGGGATATCCACTAGTCCAGTACGTCGCCTTCTCAAGGGGGGTTGTCTTTAGGGAAGTATACCCTTTAACATTTCTGTGAGCAGGCAGAGGAATCGTACATACTCTAGGAATATTAATCAACAAATGACTACAGAAGACCATATATCTCTTGATTTGAATCAGATGATTACAAGGTTGGGCAGAGTGATGTTCAAATGTGCAAGCTGCTCTAAAAGTAAATAACTTCAATACAACAGAGTCTTCCCATCAGCTAAAAGGGGCCAATTTTATGCAGACAACTAACCCAGCGATACAACTGGTAAAGGATTCCTCAATAGAATAAAGCTCAATAACAACACTGACTCACAGGAAAGGAAAAAATCCAAGCCACTCCCTTACACTATAGTGCTCATAGCCCTCCACTGAGAAGCCTACCCTTTATATCCACACTACAGAGTAGCTCCCACAATAGGCTTGAAACCACAAAGTGCAAGAGAGGACTTCTGCACGTACGCGTATCTGAACCAATGTATCTCTAAAATTGTACTAAAAAAATGTACCCCCAGATAGCACAAATCCCTTGTTTTTATAGGCCTCAATAGGCCAAGAGAGCCTTGCCGCTTCCTCACGTCCACTGATCACGCGCCGGTTGATCACCCAAATTTGGAGGGTAGGTCAATTATTCCCTTGATTTGAATTGAGTCCCCAAAAAATGGGTAGTGTTCCTGGATGATTGGTGGCACAAGGCAAAATCTTTTCTCCACTTCTACTTTTTACCCTGCACACTTTTATCCCATACCTTTCCCTCTTTTTGAGGACTGTTTATTTTTCACCTCCCAGCTGCTCCTCAGATCGCTCTAGACCCAGACCTTCTTATCCAGCCCTATCTATAGCATTGTCAGTCAAAGTAACCTCATCTCAGTACCACTTTCTTCAGCTCCAACGTTCACTTTATGAGATTTTGCAGCAGCATGTTTATTCACTCTCTGAGCAATAGCCGAACATGAAGACCGCTTCTCCAATTACCTTGATTTGTAGTGGGGGTGAGTGGAGGGGGCGAGGGTGGAGGTGAGTGGAGGGGGCGAGGGTCGGGGATGGAGATGAGTGGAGGGGCGGAGGTGGGGTTTGGGTTGAGTGGGGTTGGGGTTGGGGTTGGGATTGGGGTTGGGGTTGGGGGTTGGGGTTGGGGTTGGGGTTGAGCGGAGGAGGCCGGGGTTGGGGTTGGGGTTGGGGTTGAGTGGAGGAGGCCGGGGTTGGGGTTGGGGTTGAGTGGAGGGGGCGGGGATGAGGGTGAGTGGAGGGCGCAAGGGTGGGGTTGAGTGGAGGGGCGGAGGTGGAGGTTGGGTTGGTTGGGGTTGGGGTTGGGGGTTGGGGTTGGGGTTGGGGTTGAGCGGAGGAGGCCGGGGTTGGGGTTGGGGTTGGGGTTGAGTGGAGGAGGCCGGGGTTGGGGTTGGGTTTGGGGTTGAGTGGAGGAGGCCGGGGTTGGGGTTGGGGTTGAGTGGAGGCGGCGAGGATGAGGGTGAGTGGAGGGCGCAAGGGTGGGGTTGAGTGGAGGGGCGGAGGTCGGGGTTGGGTTGAGTGGGGTTGGGGTTGGGGGTTGGGTGTTGGGGTTGGGGTTGAGCGGAGGAGGCTGGGGTTGGGGTTGGGGTTGAGTGGAGGAGGCCGGGGTTGGGGTTGGGGTTGAGTGGAGGGGGCAGGGATGAGGGTGAGTGGAGGGTGCAAGGGTGGGGTTGAGTGGAGGGGCGGAGGTGGGGGTTGGGTTGGTTGGGGTTGGGGTTGGGGTTGGGGTTGGGGTTGGGGTTGGGGTTGGGGTTGAGCGGAGGAGGCCGGGGTTGGGGTTGGGGTTGGGGTTGAGTGGAGGAGGCCGGGGTTGGGGTTGGGGTTGAGTGGAGGAGGCCGGGGTTGGGGTTAGGGTTGAGTGGAGGAGGCCGGGGTTGGGGGTTGGGGTTGGGGTTGGGTTTGGGGGTTGGGGTTGGGGTTGGGGTTGAGCGGAGGAGGCCGGGGTTGGGGTTGGGGTTGTGGTTGAGTGGAGGAGGCCGGGCTTGGGGTTGGGGTTGAGTGGAGGGGGCGGGGATGAGGGTGAGTGGAGGGCGCAAGGGTGGGGTTGAGTAGAGGGGCGGAGGTGGGGGTTGGGCTGAGTGGGTTTGGGGTTGGGGGTTGGGGTTGGGGTTGGGGTTGGGGGTTGGGGTTGGGGTTGGGGTTGAGCGGAGGAGGCCGGGGTTGGGGTTGGGGTTCGGGTTGGAGTTGGGGTTGAGCGGAGGAGGCCGGGGTTGGGGTTGGGGTTGGGGTTGAGTGGAGGAGGCCGGGGTTGGGGTTGGGGTTGAGTGGAGGAGGCCGGGGTTGGGGTTGGGGTTGGGGTTGAGTGGAGGAAAGAGAGAGAAAGAGAGAGTTAGGGGAAATGGTGCCATGGCGTGCGAAGGGGGGCCATGGCTTTGGCACCCACTGCGTAAAGCACTCGACTGCACGTGGCTATAGGGGTGCCAAGAACAAATGAAGCTCCAACTGGAACAGGTGCAAGGAAAGTCCAACGGCTCTTCGAACTCCTCATGAGCTTACTCCCATCAATACGTGAAAGAAAGAGCTTGCCCGACCCAAGTGGAAGGCAAAGTGATAGAGGGAAAGAGAAGGACTACTACACACACACATTCATATGCATACATACACATACAAATATACATACACACAGATGTATACACACACATATGCATACACATACATATGCATATACATATAGTCTCACATGCATACACATACACACACATGTGGTCACACACATACATACACATATGCATACACATACATATGCATGTACATACACTCTCAGATGCATAAACATACATATGCATATACATACACTCTCACATGCATACACATACACACATGTGTACACACACTCTCACATGCATACACATTTAAGAGACACACATAGACATACACACATATTCATACACACAAGTTTTCACACATACAGACATATATACATACACACATAGACACACACATATACACACACACACTCACATACATAGTACATAAACACATGCATATTCATGCATACACATGCATACATAAAAACATATACATACACACATGTACACACACACACGAATTCATACACACATGCATGTGCATACATAGATACACACATATGCATACACACATATACACACACATATGCATACACACATATACACACACATATACGTACACACATATACACATAAACACACATATACATACATATTTTAGATCTAAGTCTTTAGAATTAGGGTTTTATGTTTCTTACATACATACACATATGCATGCACACACGTGCATACACACATATACACATGCATACACCCACACATACCATACACACATGTCACATATACATACACATATACACATGTTTTAGGGTTCGGGTTTTAGGATTAGGGATTATGAGTTTTACATACATACACACATATATACATATACACACAAACACACACATACACATATCCATACACACATACGTACATATACATGTTTTAGGTCTAGGTCTTTGTTGGAGTTAGACGTCTGCGGAAGCACGCGAACAGCACAAGGAAGAAGAAGAAGCTTGGAGCACAACACACAAGACTAAATGTATTACTAGAGAATGTACAAAGATAAGTAGCCCATTAGGGCAATAGGCGTATATACAAGCCGGGGGAAAAAAACCTCCTAAAGAGGGAAAAAAGTACCCCGGCAGTCCTAGAGTTTTCACACACATCACTACCTAAATATATCAACAAATCCCCCCCTGGGAGTGATGCAGTGAACAAGGAGCTGGCACTCATGTATAAGGAAGTGCCAAGCTATGTGGAAATCACTCCACAAAAGGAAGTAAGCCCAAAGCTTTGCGGAAAGCTTCAAACTTCTCCCTAGGCAGAGCCTTCGTGAAAAGGTCTGCAATGTTCTCCTGTGTGGGCACATATGCCAAGCTGATCTCCCCAGCAGAGAACCTCTCCCTGACATAGTGATAATGCACCTCAATGTGCTTAGTGCGAGCATGGAACACAGGGTTCCTCGCAACTGCCAATGCGCTCTGACTGTCAGTGAAGATGGTGGTGGCAGAAGACTGGCCAACACCCAAATCAGCCATAAGGCGTCTAAGCCACACACACTCAACAGTCGCTGTGAAAGCTGCCCTATACTCAGCCTCACAACTGGAAGTGGCCACAGTAGGCTGCTTCTTGCTCAACCAAGATATGCATGAGCTACCAAGCATGAAGCAAAAACCACTGGTGGACACACGAGTGTCATAGCAACCAGCCCAATCTGAGTCAGAAAAAGCATGCAAATCTGGCAGTAGTGATCCCCCCTTGGGATAAAACAACCCAAGTAGCCGAGTACCACTCAAGTAGCGAAAGATGCGCTTAACCGCTTTCAAATGCGTGACTCCTGGGCAATGCATAAACCTGCTCATCTGTGAGACAGCAAACTGAATATCTGGCCGAGTAATGCATAAGTAAATCAAGCATCCAACAGCCTGCTGATAGAGAACAGCATCAAATGCATCTCCAGCATCATGAAGACTCAATCGTAAACCTGTCTCCATAGGAGTGGCAATAGGCTTACAGTCTTCATGGCCAAAACGCTGCAATAATGTGTCAATATATTTCGTTTGACACAAAGCCATTCCACCATCAACGTGCATAAACTGAATGCCCAAATAGTGATGCAAATGCCCCAAATCAGACATCTCAAATGAGGCATGCAAATCAGCCTTAAAATCAGCAATATGTGTCTCAATAGGACCAGTGAGCAGCATGTCATCAACATAGACAACAATGATCAGAAGCACATCATTAGCATGCTTAACATATAAGGTGCTTTCAGTTGGACTGTTCTCAAAACCATGTGCAATCAGATAGGCATGTATCTTCTCATACCAAGCACGTGGTGCTTGCTTTAAACCATATAACGCCTTCTTTAACCTGCACACCTGGTTTTCATGCCCTTTCTGCACAAAGCCACGGGGCTGAAAAACATACACTTCTTCATGCAAGTCACCATTCAGAAATGCTGTTTTAATGTCCAACTGATGTACATTCCAACCATGATGGGCTGCAAGTGCACAAATGCTCCGAACAGTAGTCATACGGCATGTAGGTGCAAAGGTCTCATCAAAATCAATGCCTCTTCAGCTTGTATACCCACTTAGTGCCAATGGCCTTCTTGCCAGGAGGCAAGTCACATAAAGACCATGTACCATTCTTCATTATAGCATCATATTCAGATTGCATAGCAGCCATCCAATTTTCTGAATTTTGTGCTTCATCAAAAGAAACAGGCTCATTCTCATTACAGAGACTAGATGCAGCCATAGCATAGCAATCTGATGCAAAGGAGGCACTATGAGAGCCTGAACGAGTACGATATGACAAAGGTGCATCTAATTTGCTGTCAGGCAAAGTCTGCACCAGCCATTTTGGCATAGTTTTTGCCTGCTCAATATCAGCTCTCTCATCAGCAAGTGCATCATGTAAATCTGCATCAGAAATGGAATGATCTGCATCATCATATGAAACCTGCAAAGGCTGAGAAGTTGCCTCATTAGGACCAGCACTAGACTGTCCACCTGTAAAAAGAGGCATCAAAGTATCATACATGTCTTTGGAGCTAACAGATGTCTCCTTAGTACATGAAAGCAATGGCTGAATAGCATCTTCCACAAAGACAACATCACGGCTAACCAGAATGCGTTTAGTATGTGGATGATACAGACGATAGCCTTTACTTTCAGAACTGTACCCAACAAAAATACATTTTACTGCCTTATCATCCAATTTTCTGCGATGTTGTTCAGGCACTAATGCATATGCCAAACAACCAAAAACACGCAGATGAGCAACAGATGGCTTGCGGTCATGCCAAGCCTCATATGGAGTGATAGACTGCAACGCTTTAGTGGGACACCTGTTCAGTACATATGCTGCACACATGACAGCCTCAAGCCAGAAACTATGAGGTAAAGCCTGACTCTTGACCATACACCTCGCCATCTCCATGAGAGACCTGTTCTTCCGTTCAGCAACTCCATGATGTTGAGGTGTATACGGCACTGTACACTGGTGTTTTATCCCACGTTCAGCCAGAAATGCATTAAAATCTGAAGACATATATTCCCCCCCTCGATCAGAACGGAGGGTGCCCATTTTACATGCTGACAGATTTTCAGCCAAAACCAAAAACTGTTTGAAGCACATGAACACTTCGGACTTTGCTTTGAGTGGATATACCCATGCATGCCTGGAAAAATCATCAATGAAAGTCACGAAGTAAAGGTAATTTCCAAAAGAGGGTGTCTGCATAGGACCACAAACATCACTATGTACAAGCTGCAATTTCTGCGTAGCCCGAACTGAACCATCTTTTGGAAAGGAAGAACGCTGCATTTTGCCCAAAATACAGCCTTCACAAACATGTTTTGCAGGTGCCTCAAGTTTGGGCAAAGAGGACACCATTTCAGATTTCTGCAGGCGTAACAAACTAGCAGAATTCAGATGACCAAAGCGTGCATGCCAAAGCTTTGCATCTGACATAGCCTGAGAATCATGAACTGCACATGCCGAATCATTCACAGATCTTTCATAGTCTATGAGCTTATACAGCCCACGACATAAAATGCCAGAAGCAATAATCACATCGCCATTTGAGAGATCATGGACTGTACACGTGTCATCAACAAATTTCACAACCAAGCCAATCTTGGCTAATGTAGAAACTGATAACAGATTCTTTTTGATCCCTGGCACAAATAAAGCATCTGACAAAGTGAAAGAACTACCATCAGCAGTAGTCAGAATGATCTTACCAACTCCCATAACAGGATAAGAGGAGTTATTGGCGCATGTGACAGTATTCCCTGTAGGGGCAAGCTCGAGTGAAGAGAAGAAACTGCGCTGCGAGGTAATATGTTTGGTCGCCCCACTGTCAAAGTACCAAACATCTGAGTCTACTGCAGACATGCACTGATCAGGAGAAGATGGGTCAAAACTGCAGAGAGTAGTAAACGCCCATTCTTCTTCCTGCACAAGATTTGCAGACTCTGTTTTTGGTGTAGAGGCCTCTGCAACAACCATTCCAGCCTCTTTCTTCTTTGCCTCTTTAGCAGCCAGTTTTGGACAGTTCTTTATGATATGATCATTGCCTTTACAATACTTACAAAACAATTTCTGCTTTTCTCATTTTTTCTCATCTTTGTCTTGGTTCTTTGAATGTGCAGCATTTGCAGATTTCTGCTTACTAGTAGAAGAGCTCCATTTTCCTTTGCCCTTTTGACTAGCCAGGAAAGCTTGATCTGCAACACGCATAATGGACCTGTTCTGCCTGGACTGATCTTCCTGCAATAGAACAGAGACTAATTCCTCAAATGACAAGGCATTCGGATTGCCTTTCATCATCAACCGAAGAGTAGAGGCAAAACTCTGATATGAATCAGGAAGACCATTCAGAACGGTCTGCACAAGTGAGCTATCTGGTATAACCTCATCAGCAGAAATCAATTGTTCCTTCAGGTCTTTGATCTTTGTAAGAAAACTGTCCATAGAATCACCTTCATTCATGTGCTCACTCTCCAACTGTTTTCGGAGGTAAGCAACACGAGCCTCATTCCTAGCTTGGTACAAAGTGGTAAGTGTATCCCAAGCATCCTTTGCTGTTCTGCAAGAGCGAATGTGAGGAATAATGGCACGTTTGACAGACAAAGCTATCAATGCATGTGCCTGGGCATCTCTGCCATCCCAACGAATCTGCTCTGCAGTAGGTGCAACAGAAACAGCAGCACGAACAGGAATCTGCGGAATATCATCTTCGACACCATCTTCATCAGCTCCAACACTTGTATTTGCAGTACTTGTCGTTACAGGTGTAACAGGACGTCTTTCAACACCCTGCACAATGTTCCACAATCCTTTTGCAACCAGTACATGTTGCATCATATAAGCTTATAATGGGTAGTTGGTACCATCCAACTTATCCTCAACAGCCAACATACGGAATACATCACTGCTTTCAGCCATGGCCGGTGACTAAAATACCTTGATGCAGAAAATTGACTGTATCTAAAAAAGTTGAACGGAACTGCCCAAATGAGTTCTGCTAGACCTGTAGCAGACTTCGAGACGCTTAAACTGGCGAACAGAAACTGGTATATACCTTTGGCACAAAAGGACGAAATAGCCTGCACAAGCGCTGTGATAGTGCGTTCAGAGGCCCAAACGAGCTCAGATCGCGATTTTGGCACCACACAGCAAAGCTGTTTTGATCTCGGAAATACCCTGAGTATGCTCACCAAATTTTGTGCGAATCTGAGACTGCAAACGGAGGAGTGTCAATGGCGCCCTAGAAGAAGGGACGACCTGCTCTGATACCAATTGTTGGAGTTAGACGTCTGCGGAAGCACGCGAACAGCACAAGGAAGAAGAAGAAGCTTGGAGCACAACACACAAGACTGAATGTATTACTAGAGAATGTACAAAGATAAGTAGCCCATTAGGGCAATAGGCGTATATACAAGCCGGGGGAAAAAAACCTCCTAAAGAGGGAAAAAAGTGCCCCGGCAGTGCTAGAGTGTTCACACACATCACTACCTAAATATATCAACAGTCTTTAGGATTGAGGTTTTAGGGTTTTTACACATGCACACACAAATATACACATATACACACATAATACATATACAAATACATACATATATACACATGCATACACACATACACATACATGTTTTGGGTCTAGGTCTTTAGGATTAGGGGTTTAGGAGTTTTACACATGCATACATATATATACACATATACACACATAATACATTTACAGATACACATATATATACACATGCATACACACATATACATGTTTTGGTTCGAGGACTTTGGGATTCAGATTTTAGGGTTTTTACACATGCATACACATATACACACATCTACACACATAATACACATACACATGCATACACACATACAGACATATACATGTTTTAGGTCAAGGTCTTTAGAATTAGGTTTTTTAGGGTTTTTACACATGCATACATATATCTAAACATATACATACATAATACACATACACATATATATACACATGCATACACACATACACTTATATACATGTTTTAGGTCTATGTCTTTAGGATTAGGGTTTTATGGTTTATACACATGCATACAATTATATACACGTACACACACATAATACATGTACACATACCCATATATACACATGCATACACACATACACACATATACATCTTTTAGGTTTGGGTCTTTAGGATTAGGGTCTTAGGGTTTTTACACATGCATACACATATGTACACATATACACATATACTACAGGTACACATACACATATATAAACACATGCATACACACATATACATGTTTTAGGTATAGGTCTTTAGGATTAGGGTTTTAGGGTTTTTACACATGCATACACACAATATATAAAAAACTAAGGTTTTAGATTTAATATTAATATATATTTTTTATATATAGTTAAATATATAAAAAATGGGGTTTTAGATTTAATATTAATATGTATAATCAAATAAAATTTAGGAAAAAAGTAGAATATATAATCAAATGTACTATGTATAATTAAATATATACAAAATTAGGGTTTTTGAAAAAAAAAAAAAAAAAAAAAAAAAAAAAAAAAAAATATATATATATATATATATATATATATATATATATATATATATATATATATATATATATATATATATATATATATATATATATATATATATATATATATATATATATATATATATATATGTGTGTGTGTGTGTGTGTGAATGTATAAAGAAAGGAGTTTAGGTTTGATATTAATATATATATATATATATATATATATATATATATATATATATATATATATATATATATATATATATATATATATATATATATATATATATATATATATATATATATATATATATATATATATATATATATATATATATATATATATATATATATATGTGTGTGTGTGTGTGTGTGTGTGTATATATGTGTATATATATATATATATATATATATATATATATATATATATATATATATATATATATATATATATATATATATATATATATATATATATATATATATATATTAGGAAAAAAAGTACAATGTACTATGTATATTTAAATATATAAGAAATTAGGGTTTTTGAATTAAATTAAATATATAGAAAATGGGATTTTAGGTTTAATATTAATACATATAATCAAATATATGTAAAAATTAGGAAGAAAATAGAATATATAATCAAACGTACAATGTTAAATCAAATATATAAGAAGTTGGGATTTTTGAGTTCATGTTTTAGAAAAAAAATTAGTATTTGTAATCAAATAAAATAATTAGGGTTTTAGAATTATAATTAGTATATATAGTTAAATGTATCTGATATTAAATGTCCTAACATCTCCACATGGTATCAAATATCATCTTTGGATGCTGAGGAGACAATGGCATGTCCTTGCACTTAGTGCACGATTAAATTTTTGGGAAACAATGGATTTGTATTGCACATGTTAAAAAATATGGATCCTTTGATGTGGATGGACTACGAAACCTATGCTACAAGTCACATGGTTTGCCTGTTGAGTGGGTCAACGAAAGTGACATTGTACTGTCTACCTCTTGTGGATAGAAGAGAATGAATAGGGAGGTAGAAGGACAAGTTATTGGTAGCATTACACAGAAGGAAGACATTGCACCATCTACCTCTTGTGGATAAAAGGGAACGAATAGGGAGGTAGAAGGAAAAGGTATTGGTAGCATTACATAGAAGGATTACACTCCATGAGGCTTTGGATACATCAAAGAGATACATTTGTACTTCACGAAAACTGTGAGCAATTTTTCTTTATGCCACATTCGAAAGAACTAGAGTGCCTATTTGTTTTACAAGTCTCTCCATGTAGCAGTCAAATTTGTGAGGGTATAGACATAGAAGAAGTTCAATCTGCAGTGGATGCGGAGGTGCATTTTGTAGTTGAGCAAGAAGAGATCATTGTCCTAGGAGAAGAGTATTTTTAGAACATGAGGTACACGACGAGGTAACATATGATATGTTGCATGAGGAAGATGATCAAAAAAGGGTTACCATACCAAGAGATCTAGAAGTTGCCAATGTCGAGATAGATACCTTTTGTGTGTAAGATCTCCAAGAGGATGCTAAAATAGAGGATTTATGAAGAAAGAACTCGTACATACTTATGTGTGTTTACTTATTTTGCTATGTTGTTTTTGTAGATTACTAGTTTTTTATATTAGCATTATTATTGTATGATATTTATTTGGGTTTTGTGTTGTAGAGCACGATGGGAGATAGTCCTCAGGTCACTCTGCAGTCCATCAAAAAGGAGTAGTTTTTACAGTTTACATCTCATGCTCCTCCCGCTTATATGACCATTGCATCACAATGATGGACCACTTGTGGTAGCACTCCCTCCACTCTCACTGCCACCGGTGGCACTCCTGTCGACGTCACTCCCTTTGACGGGATTACTTTCATTCATGGTACTCCCTTTGGTGGGACTACTCCAATCAAAGGATCTCTTGGCTTTATGAATCCTTTGAAATTACCTTCCCATCAATCCCCTAGTGGCCTAGTACTCGAGGAATGTGTTCGACACCATAGCATGATACAGGTGTAGGCTTGTCTCGTCCATCTCATCGGTCGAGGCTACATGAGTCTCCACATGGAGGTTGTGGAGAAGGAGAATGTTGTGAAGATAGTGTGACGGATGTTCTATCACTCAATAGTGCGTTTGGAGGCCAAAACAAGCTCGGATCATGATTTCCACAGCACATAGCAAAGTTATTTTGATCTCGAAAACACGTTGAGTATGCTCACCAAAATTCATGCGATTCTGAGAATGCAAACGAAGGAGTGTCGAAGGCACTCTAGATGAAGCGACAACCTGCCATAATACCAATTGTTGGAGATAGACGTCTACGGAAGCACATGAACACCACAAGGAAGAAGAAGAAGCTTGGAGCACAACACACAATACTGAATGTATTACTAGAGAATGTACAAAGATAAGTAGCCCATTAGAGCAATAAGTGTATATACAAGCCGGGGGAAAAAAACCTCCTAAAGAGGGAAAAAAGTGCCCCGATGGTCCTAGAGTGTTCACACACATCACTACCTAAATATATCAACAGATGACTCCAAGGTTCATTGTATACAAGATGGAGCTCCACTGATGCATGAAGTCAAAAAGGCCATGCATCAAATGCATATGACAACTATGCTCAATAAAGTTTGGAAACTCTATGAAATGGAGTGAACAAGACAAAGATCACAAAGAGTACATCGTAGAGGCAATCTACCATAAGTATCGACTAGCACCTAGGCAATGTGTTATCAGCTAAGAGTGGATTTAGCACAGGGCATGTGAGGTGATGACCCGTCAATGATTAGAGGCTTGTGATGCTTTCAAAGGAGGCTTACTAAAGCCTATATGGTTAGAACATGAGGAGTGGGAGATCATTCAGGATGAGGAGTAGTAGACTCCTGACTGATATCATCAGTAGTGAGATGCGATAGCTCCTTCTCTAGATATGGTCGGAGTCTCACATTTGGGTAGTGGCAGATATCACATTATATTTCTCAAGCTTGTAAGTATCATTTTGATGATTAAATTTCTTTTATTAGGCACATCTTGATCTCATGTTTTGCATATTGGTTTTAGGAGTTGGCAGTGGGTCATCTTTTAACATGAATAGAGGAGGCTTATCGATATCTTCATGGATTGATTGCATCGTTGGATGACATCGAGGGATGTGATGGGATCATTTTATGAAAAAATCTATGATGAGGTGAACTTTTGAACTTGGTTAAGTGTTTTGTAGTTGGTTTTTATAAATATCATGTCAATTTTTCTTATTTCATGAATATTCTTTGTTGCAGGACTATAGATATAGATGTTTTAGGATCCCTCTAGGCATGTGTATGGTAGTGGTGTTCCACAATTTTGTATTTGGCTCATATATGGCAATGGTACATTAGAGTTTTGTATTTGGTTCATATATGGCAGTGGTTCACCACATTTTGTGTTTGGCTCATGTATGGCAGTGGTAGGCCAATTTTTCTCACCCTCATGGAGGTTCATTTGCTTTGGATCTTATTGATTCCCAAAAAACCCCACCCTATGGGTTCTAATGGGGGAGAAATCTTGCAATTACAAATTCTTTTTCCTAAAAGGCTAAGTGACTTTTTAATTCACCACTTTTTTGGGTAGGTTTCATAATTGGGAGTGCACCTTTCTTTCAAAGTCATCCAAATAACATCATCCGTAACTGCATTTGACAAGGTAGCAATAGATTGATTCTCCAAGTATAGTTTGTGTACAACTAAATATAACTTTGTGGGGTCAAAATCCTGCCATTATCTAAAAAAAGAAACAAACGATTTGGGCATGAGAAGAAAATTAATCCTATGTCTTCTCTTCCATTGGGGCAATAGTCACACCATAGAGAGGCTCCATACGTTTTGCTAGTTTTAACATTAATCTAGATTCTAAAGTGGTGAATTTTCCACATCATAAAAACTTTTTTATTCTCAATAAGAGGATGCCATAAGGCATGGAATTTTAGATCCCATTTGCTACTTTGTGAATCAAGATGCATTTCTTGTTCAATGAGATATGAAACTTGAGATACTTCTTAAGAGTAGGATTGTTTTCCTAGATGTTGTCATTGAACCATTTTATACCTTCAATCCATGGGAACATTTGGCCAAGAAGAAGGAAAGACTTTGCATTATCCCTTGCATGGACTCCTCTTGTTCATAATCCACTCTCCAAGCTAGTTAATGTCCTAAAATAGTGTTCACAGTGAAGAATAAGCAATTAGCTATGGTCCATATTCTCATGAGTAGTGTATGTTTGTAGGAGACATAGATATTTGGTACTTCGATAGTGGTGCAACCAAACATATTACCTCAACGCATATTTTCTTCAGTTCACTTGCACCTTCTACTACAGGGTATATTGTCACATATGCTAACAAGTACTCTTATCCTATCATCATGGGAGTCTAGTTGCACAGATCAGTCTCGCTACTCTTGATGGTATGTCTTTCACATTTTGAGATGTCTTATACATGCCAAGCATGAAAAAAAATTATCAATTTCTATACTAGCCAAGATTAGCTTGGTTGTCAAATTTATTGATGAGAGATATAAATTTCATGATCTCTCCATTGGGGATGCTATCATTGCTTTTACCATTGTATGTTGTGGGTTGTATAAGCTCATAGATTATGCAAAATTGTGAATAATTTAGCATGTGTATTTGCATGAAGGACAAAAATAGTGTTGCTACTCATCTGAATTCATTTGATGCTATATTCTCCCAGTTACACGCCCAGAAAGTGGATATGGATAATGAAATGAAAGTAGTCTTCTTGTTATGCACCTTGCCATCATCATGGAATATGTTTTGCACAACTATTAGCAATAGTGCACTAGGTGGTAAACTGGTCTATGATAACATATGTGGATCTCTCTTGAGTGAGCAGATTCATAGAAAATCTATGGTTGGCACTCAAAGTGGAGATGCATATAATGTTTTGATTATTATCAAGAAAAGAATCAATAATGTGGTAGGAGCAAGAACAAGGAAATGGATGTTCAATTGAACAAGAGTAGAAGTAAATCAAGGAAGAGGTATATTGAATGCCATTATTGTCATAGGAAAGGACACATGAAGAAAGATTGTTATGCATTAAAGAATGCTAAAGGTAAACGATAGAATGTTGATGTGCATGTTAAATAGCTACGTGCACCATCTGCTTGGACAATGAAGATTGAAGAAATTAATGCTATTACTAATGACGCTCATGTGTTGAAACTTGAAAGTTCTCTGCCAACGCAGACTCTTATGGTCGATTCTCTTTCCCACATGTGGCTGTTAGAATCTGGTGCTTCTTTCCATGTGACACAAAACAGAGAATGGTTCTCTAATTATGCAGCAAATTCTCTTTGTACCGTGAGACTTGGTGACTCTTACCAGTTTGACATTGTGGGCATTAGAGATGTGGTTGTGCAGTTCATTGATGGTTCAAAATTTACTCTACATAATGTATGCCATGTAATTCGGCTATCACACAGTTTGATGTCAATTAGTCAACTTGATGACCATCGTTACAAGGTGGTCTTCAGTGCTCACTCCTTTTTCATATAAAAGGGCAATATGGTTATTGCAAAAGGAAGCAAAGTTCACTCATTTTATCCTTTATTTGTATCACAAGAAGAACACTTGTTAGCTGTTATTGAATAGCCCATGACTTCTATTTGGCATGGCCAGTTGGTCCATATATCACGTAGTGGCATGGAAAATATTTCTCATTCAGGCTACTTACCTTTATTATCTTGCTCTAATTTTTCATTTTATGAGGACTGTTGATATGGAAAGAAAACTAGGAATGTGCACAAAACACACACTGACTCTTCAATTCAGCCTTTATATCTCATTCATACAGATGTGTGTGGTCCTATGCCCAGAAGGTCATTAGGGCGCTCTCTTTATTTTGTCACTTTCATAGATCATGTTACTAGAAAATTATGGGTATATCCTATCAAAGCAAAGTATGAGGTATTCCGTAATTTTAGAAAATGTCTTGCTTCAATTGAGACTGAAAAAGGAACTAAGCTTAACGCTTTACATTCACATCATGGGGATGACTATACCTCACATGAATTCAACCTTTTCCTTCACTATAAAGGAATTCGTAGAGATTTTACAACTCCCTATAGCCTAGTATAGACTGGTGTAGCTGAAAGGATGAATAGAACTATTGAGGGTAAAGTAGTTTCTATGCTGCATAATGCAAGCCTTTCACAAGGCTTTTGGGCAAACGCACAATTGACTCAAGTTCATGTGATTAACCTTTCACCTAGTATTGCAAAGGTCTAAAAGTGGCACAAGAGTTATGGATAGAGAAGCCACCATATCATGATCATCTTCAAGTTTTGGGTGTGAGGCATATGACCCAAGAATATTAGACAAAAGTTGTACCATAGGTCAAAGAAATGCATTTTCCTTGGAGATGGTTGAGAAGGACAATTTGGATATCACTTATGGGATCCTAAAACAAGATCAGTAATAAGAAGTAGTGATTGCATTTTCAATGTGTCTAAAATGCATAAACAACCCATAAAGGAGGTTGAAGTGAGAAGAGTGGTGTTTGAGGATACTATTCCTCTAGTTAGCATGCATAAAAATGTTGCACATAGGGATGTTCAAGAGAATGTCTGATCAAATCAATATGCAAATGTTCCTGTTCAGCAACCATTGAGATGCTCTACATGTGTCTCATATCTACCTGATATATATGCTGGAGGTTTGGTTTTTCTTATGCTAATAGATGCTAGTCAGCCTTCTTGGTACAAAGAGGCTATGCAGACGACGGATCATGTCAAGTGGGAGCATGCCATGAAGAGTGAGTTGGATTCTATTCATAAGAATGGTACTTGAGATCTAGTAAGTTTGTCAAAGTGCAAGAAAGCTTTACCATGTAAATGGGTATATAAGATGAAATTCACATTAAATAGTTCTGCTCCACAGTACAAAGCATGACTTGTGGAAAAGGTTCTTAAGCAACAACATGGTGTTGGTTTTGAAGAAATCTTCTCTCTAGTGGTCTAGATGACTACCCTTTGCATGTTGCTTGGACTCATTGCAATAGAGGACTTAGAGCTAGTCCAAATAGATGTGAAAACTACTAATATGGAAAAAGTAGAGGGTTTTGTAGTTCTTGGCAAAGAAACTCTAGTTTGTAAGCTCAAGAAGATCTTACATGGACTTAAACAGTCTCCTAGACAATGGTACCAAAAGTATGATGCCTTTATGAGGTCTCAAGGCTATTCTCGAAGCAATGAGGATCATTTCTCCACACAAAGAAATGCTCAGATGGTAGCTTGATATGCTTGATACTTTATGTCCAAGATATGTTGATTGCATGAAAGGCCTCTTATGACTTGTCGATTCGCAAAAAGAATTTAAGTTAGACATTTGAAATGAAGGATTTGGGGGATGCCAAACATATCCTTGCCATGCACATTACTCGTGATAGGAGTAAATGATGCATATATTTGTATCAAAGTGAGTACATATCGAAGTGCTTCATAGGTTTAATATGTAGGGTGGAAAGGCATAGAATACACCTTTACACACATATGCAAAATTGAGAAAGGATGATTGCCCCAAATCACATGAGGAAAAGAAATTCATGACCAAAATTCCCTATCCGTGTTGTTAGGTCACCGGAATTGGATTGTATTTTTCATATATCACACGCACCGAAAAGGCGTAGTGAATAGATGTAACTTTTACCCATTAATGAAAAGGCATCACGGTGATTCTCTCGCAAGGAGAGACGGGTTCGCCAGACTGTCTGTCTCGGTGACCGTGCTGAGAAGATCGTGTGTAGATGTACTGAAATGCTGACTACTGTATTATGTTCGTTGAATTGCAATATTAAGTATTAACACAGTAATGTTATATCCACATTAATAAGTCTGTGTGAGTGTGTGATTGTTAACTCACACGATAAGTTTACTATGTAAAGATGATTGTAACCGAATAATAGTAACTATGTAGCGGAAGTTGTTGCCTTGAAAGTATAGTTACTGCTTAGTTGAATAGTTAATCTGGGAAAATTAAATAAAGGGCCTCTGCACTGTCAGACCCCTTACCATCCCCAAGAACCCGAAACAAGATTAAAACCGACTTGGTAGAAGTGCTTTTAACACTGGCGCTGTGTGTGGGAGGATGGAAAATTGAGAATAATCAGTAAGGGAAGAGCATTACGCAAAGCAAGCAGTGGAGAATAGTAACCGCTAGTTAAAGAAGTGATATATGTCGGTTACTCGTTCTGGAGAGTCCTATCCAAAATATAGGAGAGATCAACATCCCTGGGTAGTTCCAAATTTATTAGAGACACCCCGAGGTGGTAGAAATGCAAGCCAATTAAGTCCAGTTGCAGAAGGATTGAAGCCAGTCAGTAGTGATTTCGATGCTAGTTCGGTGACACATGATGAGATTCTGGTGAATTCCGGTGCAAATCCGGTACTTTTTGGAGAAGGGACAATGACTTCTGAGTGTACATAGAGGCACTGCGGAGTTAGTCCAACACTATCTGGTGAGAATTCGACCATTTTCGGTGATAAAGTTGTGTTACCGAGTGAGACCGTTTCCGGTGAAAGAGTAATCTAGTTCAGTGAAAGTTTGACAAGTTCCAATGGAAGTTCGGTACCATTTGGTGGGAATTTGAAATTTTTTGGTGATAGTGCGGTGCTGCCTAGTGGATCCTTATTATGTTCACCACTTTTCGGGGCAAGCCTACCTAATTTCGATACCAAAGCTGAGGAAAGGCTACTGGATTTGGAGTTAAGTAAGAGATTCAATGATATTTTTGAACCGGAAGGTGAGTAGGATGATAATACAGATTTTGAAGGACAAGAGACACCTCCTCAACATACAGATAACAACAATACTACTCAGAATAGCACCATGACTAGTTCATAGTCAAAGCAGCAAAGAATCCTATAGCCATAACTAGAGTTTCAGCAGCAGCAACAGCAGCAGCCATAGCCAATCATTCCACCCCGATCGGTTCCGACTGGGGTGACATATACAAAATTGGGTGGATTTCGCGGGGATGACCCCGACGCACTTGTTCGCATATTCGAGATCACTTATGCAGTGTTGAATCATCCACCGGATCCGGCATACAAGGCCATTGTATTTCAGGCCACATTGGTTAATGAAGCAGCAAGGTGGTTGACTGAATATGATATTAATCATTTCAATAACTATGATGATGTGAGAGACGCGTTCTTGCAGAGGTTTCGTTTGAAGAAGAACCCTGCCGAAATCTTTGACTATTTGCAGAGCAATCGACAGAAACCACACCATAGTGTCCTCTGAGTATGCGACACTGTTTAGAACTCACTTAAGGCAACTGCCTCCGGCACATGCCAATCTGCCAGATGATGTCATAACACAATGGTTCATTAACGGACTCAACCCACAGTTAAGACAAATCATGATCATTTGTTGTGTGGGCGGAATGACATTGGACGATGTAATTGCGATGGCCTTATAGTTAGAGCACAAAGTTGGAGGTTTTACGGAGGACCTTGAATGGTTGAAAGCAAGTAAGAATGTAGCTGATGATCCATCCAAAGAGGTGTATTGTACTAAGTGCAAGAATCCAGGTCACACGAGTTCTATATGTGCCCTCAACGAGATGTATTGTGCCATCTATAACACAACAGGTCACTCAACAAAAACCTGTGCATATAATGCAAAGGTGCAGGGTAGAGCGGTCGTAAACACTATAATACAGGAACCAGGGCAGCCAGCCAACCATTATGTGCCACCATAGTTGCAACCCAACCAGCAGCAGGAATGCCGGAACTATCGACGACCGCGAAGTAACCATTTTAATCAAAATCGATGGCACACAGGTACATCACCAAAAAGTACCTCTCTCCCACTCCCTCGATGTCACTTTTGTGGCGAGGTTGGCCATATCGGTAGATTTTGCAAGGAAGCAGTAGAGTACGACAAAAGGAAGAAGGAACAATAAAATCCGATGACTAAGATGGTTTATATTTCCCCAGCCCTAGTTCAGACAAGATCAAGTAAACAGTTGCAACCAGTAGCTGAAGTTTTAGAGCCTGGAATTTGTGAGCAGTAGCGGATGTTTGCAAAGGCTAGTCAATGGACACCTAAGGAGCCGACTGTGTTTCCTGATCCAATTGCGATAACACAGGTCCCTCTGCCATAGGCAAGATCGAATGAACAGAATTCTGCCGCAACAACATTAGAATCACCACCAAAATCAGTGATAACCACAACCCAAACAGATCAGGTTGCAAGTATATTTGGATGATTTTTCCTTATTTGGTGCCACTTCAGCGCTCCTTTATCATTTACAGTGCTGTTTTGAAAAATGCCGAGAGTATTGATTATGTTTGAGTCCTACCAGATCAGTTTTTGCGGTCTCCTCTGGCAAACTGCTTGGTCATATCATTTCTAAACAAGTAATATAGGTAGATCCAGATAAATTAGCAGCCATGTTGGAGGCACCAGTCCCAAAGAGACTAAAAGAAGTTATGTGCTTTCTTGGCCAAATTTGGTGGCATGGAAGACATTTATGGCGGTTAGCTCATTTAGCGAGACCACTTAATCGGCTTATGACCAATGCTCCACGGAAGTACGAATGGACTCAGGAGTGCCAAAGTGCATTTTGATCAGTTGAAGGTCTTGTTGACGCAGGCCCCGATCCTGCAACCACCTGATTGGGAACGACCGTTCCATGTCTTCATGGATGCATCAGATATTGTGATTGGTAGTGTCCTCATGCAACAAATTGACAAATGGTTTCGGCCTGTGTACTATGCGAGCCGCCGATTAGCTCTTGCGGAGAGAAATTACTTTGTTTTAGAACGAGAATGTCTTGGTTTGGTATACTCTATTAAGTAATTTGGGCATTACTTGTTCGACCGTAAATTTACTTCCCATGTGGATCATGCTGCACTGGTGTAGATTGGCAAGATGGGTTTTACTATTATAGGAGTTCGATTATGAAGTTATTCATCAACCTGACACAACACATGTCTTGGCAGATTTCCTATCTCGACTCGATTCCGGTGAGTCTCTGGTAGGTGTTGATAACACTATACAGGCGATTTATGTCACCGAGACAACTCCTGAAGAATCTGCAGAACTTCTTGTCGCTCCTACATACTATGATACGTTGATGACTTTTCTCACTGATGGTTGTCTCCCTCCTAATACTCCCGTTACTCTGTGCCAAAAAATTGCAGTCTACAGTCGATGATTCCGGTTGATTGTGGGTCAACTATATTACATAGATCATACTGATGTTTTACTTAGATGCATTCCTCCACATGAAGCGGAATCAGTTATTGCCATGGCTCATTCATTACCCTCTAGAGGACACTTCGCAGCTGATCTTACTAACTATGATTAATTGCTTCCCTATGTTACTATTTCTGTTCATGCATGCATGCCGTAATTATGAAGGATCTCTCTCCAATACGGTGCTATGATTAGGTTTTTGCCGCTTAATGTTTCCCGTGCTCTTACTTAATCTTGTTTTTTCTACTGATAATCCCTATTGTGTTTGTGTGATTGTGCGTTCTTTGTATTTTGTGTTCTAGTGTTACTTGTGCGCCATGGAAGCACTTGCGAATGTCACAACCTTGCATGCATGCCTCACTCCAGAAGTGAGTGAGTATTTGCACATTCATGGTTTGTTGGCCTTTGCTGAATTGCCCTAGCATTCAGTGGAGTGTCATCCATTCCACGTGCAGATTATTTATGCTATTGCCACCACACCTGCTACAGAGCAGTGTTGGCCCATTGCTTGTTTACCATCTCGTGTAGTCATTACTTTAGCTACGTTTGTTGAAGCTTTTCGACTCCCTCGGGAAGGATTGGAGAATGGTCCACTTCTTTCCGTGGCCACCATGAAAGAACTGTTCCGTGGACGCTCATCTAATGAGTATGCCATTCTTTGCAGACCTGAACCAGAGCGTAAAGCTCTGCATTTTTTGGTAGCCACCCTGAATTTACAGAAACACACATATGGTATTTCTCGACCATTCTATTCGATGATAGATACTGCGTCCCATGAGCTTGTAAATTTCATATCTTTCTTTTTCCGGTGTATTCACCGTGACTGCGTGATGGTTACAAAGCAAATCGCTAAGAGTGACCTTCAGAGTTGTTCTTAACACTCTACTTCACATCAACAATTCCCATCATTTTCATCTCGTAAGAACCTGAAGTTGATGTTGGAGGTTTGATCTCAAATAATGAGATAGGAGAAAACTCAAAAAACAAATCACATATGCAAAGTAGCACGATTCTACTACTTGCTCACTAAAGAGGAAGAGGAACGACGGTAGTTTTTCTACTAAAGAATACTTTGAGCAAGGATCATATAGCTGCACAAGCACATGTTTAATGAAGATCATGGTTTTGTTTTGCAAAGAGATGTGTTGAACTTCCCTCAGGAAGAAGAGACAATAGCTAGAGGGATAGAAACGTTTTTTAGTCTAGGCAGCTATCTAGACACCATCTTCTAGGGATGGGTCTATGTCTCATCCTTTTTCAGCCATCTCCTCCATAGCTAAATGCCATGGAAGCACCACTCATTGAGTTTGAGTTTATTGGGCCTGATCATGAGCCTGAAGAGACCGGTCAAATCTGAAAACCACAATACATATCGAGTATTAGTGTTTAGAAACTTCTTTGTGATGTGATGTTGCCCTCTATATTTGATGTCGGCTCCTTTTGTAAGCAACAACCCCACTTACATCGGAGAGATGGATACATATGTGCTTGAAGATGAAGTGGTGCTACAAAATCCTTGATCTACACCAGCCAAATGAACTCCAAAAGTATGTGGTGGGCCCTTTTAGCTTTCCAATGGATGTGTTAGACATCCTATGTACCTTGGAAGATCAATCTCAAAAAGATAGATCAAAACAGATGAGATCGAATTAATTCAGAGGTGAAATACTTGCTATTTTCATTCATACACCTCCCCATTGTTTTGAATAATTATATGAGCATAGCAGCCATTAGATTAATTCCTTTTGGGGAACTCTAATCAATAATATTCAAGAGTAATCTCATCAGAAATAATGAATCACACAATGAGAATGAATTTTAACAAGTTCTGACATCATCTCGATTCTCAACGGCTGCAATAGTACTTAGACCAGTGAGCAGAAACATGATCATAACTCAAGTTTCAAATATTCCATGATTATGAAATTTTGTATTATGATATTAGACAGCATGGTGAATCCAACAAGCTTTGAATCTTGTCATTTGATGAAGTATACATGGAGAACGAGCTCTGACAAGTTGACTTAAAAAAAATCAAGAATCTACAGAGAAGTGAATAGGACACACAGGGTTGACTTCAACGGAAGATAACTCACGATTGAGAACTCCAATAGCAATGTTTTGCGAGGATATAGTAGAATCTAAAATCAAACTTTAGCAAGTCCAATTATTGAAAATGATGCACCATACTGAGAGAAATGATCTCTGCAATCAGACTGAAAAATCTGAGAAACATAATAGTGAATAGTAGACTCACACAACCATGAAGATATGAACTTGTATGATCATAAATATGAATGTATATTGATTGTAGAATACAATGAGCTTACAGACACATGTGTGTGCCTTGTATACACACAATATAGCATATAGCTTAGCTTATGGATGCCTCTCAAAGTGCAACAAAACTGCCATGTGTATATAGAGAGTTTTGGAGCCAAGATTTGAATTGGAATCTTGCTCACCTAAAAGTAGTCTCCTAATTTTTAGAGATTGATTGATTCTCCAACCTCCAAATCAAGAATTTGTGGCTTCTCTCTCTATTTTTATCCATTGGACTCAACCACTTTTGATTCCTTTTACTTTTATATCAAGTAAATGATCAAACAATTACAAGAGTGAGTTCACAAGTGAACTCTTATTTTTCCATACATTGTCTTCTCTTAGAAAGTCAAGCCAATACTTAGGCTTATAATGGATTTTTTCCAACAGCTCCCCCTCAAGCCATGTATGCTTGAGGTCTTCAATCTTCAAGAATAACCTACAATCCAATCATAGCCTTGAATTCGCAAAGTTTTGTACCATCCAATGCTTTGGTCAAAGTATTTGCACATTGTTGATGAGTGGACACACATGATATCTCAACCTCTTTGCTTAGAATCTTTTCAATTAAATAGTGATAATGAACTTCAATGTGTTTAGTCCTTGCATGTTAAATAGGGTTAGCAGCTAAATGAATAGAACTCAGGTTGTCACCAAAAATAGTTGGCGTTCCAAACTCCAATCCAAGATCTTTGAATAATGTCTTCATCCACATAGCTTCTTGTGTAGCTATGGCAAGACCTCTGTATTCAGCTTCAGTAGAAGAGAGAGCAACTATGGGTTGCTTCTTGGATGACCATGAAATAAGCTTTGAACCTGCAAAGGTAAGATAACCTGAAGTGCTCCTTCTACCTTCCTTGGAGCCAGCCCAATACGCATCAGAAAATAGCTTCAAACCTAAATCAGATACATAAGGATAATAAAGTCCTTCATTTATGGTTCCTTTGAGATAAGAGTATCCTCTTAGCAGCATCCATGTGTGGTCTCCTTGGTGTGTGCATGAATTGACTTAGCACACTCACACTATAGCATATATCTACTCTTGTCAATGTGGCATAGTTGAGACTACCCACAAGGCTTGATATGATGTGATGTCCTCTATGACTTCACCTTCATGTGAGCTCAATTTATGGTTGACCTCCATTGGAGTACCTACAATTTTACAATCCTCCATCTTGAATTTTGCTAACATATCTTTGATATACTTCCTTTGAGTGAGAAATAAACCATGATCTTTGTAGACAACTTCCAACCTAGGAAGTAGGTAAGTGATCCTAAATCTTTTATCTTGAATTCTTCTCTAATTTGATCTTTTATCTTCTTCATACCATCTTCATCATTTCCTGTCAAAATAATTTCATCTACATATACACATAGGTATATGACCTCAAAATTACTCTTTGTAATAAAGAGTGAAGGATCTTCCTTGCTTGGTTGAAAGCCTTTGTCTTGCAAGAATGAAACAAGCCTGAAATTCCAAGCTCTTGGGGCTTGCTTGAGACCATACAATGCTTTGTTAAGTTTACACATATAATCAATATAAACTTGACTCTCAAAACCAGGTGGTTGTGCCATATATCCCTCTTCTATTATCCAACCATTCATGAATACTTTCTTTACATCTAATTGAAGTATCTTCCAATTCTTGGAAGAGGCAATACTAAGCAAAACCCTAATACTAGGCATCTTTGCCACAGGAGAGAAGGTCTCCTCATAATCAATTCGTAAGTTTGTGCAAAGCCTTTTGCTACAAGCCTTGCCTTATACGTGTTTATGGAACCATCACAATTCTTCTTGAGTTTATAGACCCATCTTGAGCCTATTACCTTCATAGATGAAGTCTTGGGCACCAAATCCTAAGTCTTGTTTCCTCAAGTGCTTCAATCTCTTCCTTCATTGCATGCTTCCATTCTGATTTTGCTTTGGCCTCTTCAAAGGATGATGGCTCCTCTTGATTTATGTCATGTGCTACGTAAATAGAATGTGTAGCTACTAATGAGGTAACAAACTCATACCTTTCTGGTTTTTTCTTTCCCTTATAGATCTTCTTAAGCCATGTTGTGATGATTGTGCCTCATGTCCTATTCCTACAATGTTGCTTTTCCTTTAGAATTCCATGCTTTGATTTTTTTCCATATGAGTTTCTTCATCATCTTTTGAAGTATCTTGTTCTTCAATCTTTGGTTGACGTTCTCTACCAAGCTTTCAAAAATCTTCTTCAAGGTCATATGGAAATTTGACCTTCCTGCATGACTCTTCATACCATGAGTTGTTGTCATAAAAAACTGCATCTCTGCTTACCAAGAATCCTTTGTTGGTAGGGTTGTATAACCTGTAACTCTTTTGATTGTTATCATATCCAATAAATAAACATATTTCTGCCTTTGTATCCATCTTTCCTCTAACCTGTGAAGGAACATGAGGAAAAGCAATACATCCAAAAATTTTACAATGATCTAAGCTAGGTATTCTTCCATTCCAAGCCTCATATGGAGTCATCCCATCAAGGGATTTTGAAGGCAACCTGTTAATCAAGTAAGTGGGTGTAGATAGAGCCTCAACCCATAAATAATTAGGCAAATGCTTTTCATTTAACATGGACCTTGCAGCTTCAACAATTGTCCTATTCCTCCTTTCTACCACTCTATTTTGCTTAGGAGTGTACCTTGTAGTTACCTCTCTTTTGATTCCTCTTTTTTTAAGAAAAGAATCAAATTCAAGGGAGAAGTATTCTCCCCCTCCATATGACCTTAGCCTTTTTAGTGATTTACCTGTTTGATTCTCCACAAGAGCAAACTATCTTTTGAAGCATGAACAAACTTCATCGTCGTGTTTCATAAAGAATAGAATAGTCCATCTGCTGCAATCATCAATAAAGGAGACATAATACCTTGATCCAGATATTGAAGCATCCTTGCTAGTTCCCCATACATCTATACGAACCAACTCCAAGAGATCTCCATGCATGTAACCTTTCTTCATGAATGGTAACCTGTGAGACTTTCCACATTGACATACACTACACTTATAAATCATGTGTTCTTTTGACAAGTTAGGGAGTCCAAGTACACTTTCGTCGCTGCAAATTTTCTTTAATGGTTTCTCACCGATATGTGCCAATCTCTTGTGCCATACCTCTAGTTCTATGAGTGTTTGATTACCATAGTTGAAGAGAGCTATGTTCCTTGTGTCTTGAAACTCAAAGGTGAATAATTTACCCGTTTTTTCTCCCTTTGCTATTCTCTTGAACCCTTGGCTAGCGTCTTCCACATATGCTGCTCCTCCTATGAACCTAACTTGCAATCGATTTTCTACTATCTGCCCAACACTTATCAAATTCTTTTTAATGGTAGGGACATAGAGTACCTTACTAAGTAAATTGATGTTTCCATCAGGTGCTTTGACATTTCCTATTTTCTCCACAAGGTGTCTTGTATCATCTCTTGTTTGTACGTCATGCTTGTTCATTGGATCTTCTAAATCTGATAGGAGGGCCACATTTCTTGCCACATGATTTGAACAACCTGAATCTATGTAGAAAACATGCTCATCAGATTTACCTTGTGGCATAGCCATGTTTATGATTAATAGTGAATCCTCTTTGTTTGAGTCTTTTGTGTAGTTATTGAAGTTTCTCCTTCCTTTGTAGGCTCCTTGACAGTTTGAATGATTGTAGTTGTTGTAGTTGCCATGATAATTGTTGAACCTTCCTCTTGAGTAGCCATAACTTCCTCTATTGTATACTCCGCCTCTTTGATTCCTAGACTCTCTCTCTCTCTCTCTCTCTCTCTCTCTCTCTCTCTCTCTCTCTCTCTCTCTCTCTCTCTCTCTCTCTCTCTCTCTCTCTCTCTCTCTCTCTCTCTCTCTCTCTCTCTCTCTCCCTCCCTCCCCCCTCCGCCCCCCCGCACAAACCCACCACCCGCCAACCGCCCCTCACCACACCTCCGCTCTCACCTCTCACCACACCACCCCTCTCGCCCCCCATTGCCCCCTCAGCCCCCCCGCATGCCCCCACCCTTCTCTCTCTCTCTCTCTCTCTCTCTCTCTCTCTCTCTCTCTATCTGCCCCCCCGCACAAACCAACCACCCACCACCCGCCCCTCACCAAACCTCCCCTCACCACACCACCCCTCCCACCCCCCACTGCCCCCTCAGCCACCCACCTGCCCCCACCCTTCTCTCTCTCTGTCTCTCTCTCTCTCTCTCTCTCTCTCTCTCTCTCTCTCTCTCTCTCTCTCTCTCTCTCTCTCTCTCTCTCTCTCTCTCTCTCTCTCTGCCCTCCACCCCCCGCACAAACCCACCACCCGCCACCCGCCCCTCACCACACGTCCCCTCCCGCCCCTCACCACACCACCCCTCCCGCCCTCCACTGCCCCCTTAGCCCCGCTGTGTGCCCCCACCCTTCTCTCTCTCTCTCTCTCTCTCTCTCTCTCTCTCTCTCTCTCTCTCTCTCTCTCTCTCTCTCTCTCTCTCTCTCTCTCTCTCTCTCTCTCTCTCTCTCTCTCTCTCTCTCTCTCTCTCTCTCCCTCCCTCCCCCTCCCCCCCGCACAAACCCACCAGCCGCCCCTCACCACACCTCCCCTCCCGCCCCTCACCGCACCACCCCTCCCACCCCCCACTGCCCCCTCAGCCCCCCCGCGTGCCCCCCCCCCCTCTCTCTCTCTCTCTCTCTCTCTCTCTCTCTCTCTCTCTCTCTCTCTCTCTCTCTCTCTCTCTCTCTCTCTCTCTCTCTCTCTCTCTCTCTCTCTCTCTCTCTCTCTCTCTCTCTCTCTCTCTCTCTCTCTCTCTCTCTCTCTCTCTCTCTCTCTCTCTCTCTCTCTCTCTCTCTCCCCTCCACCCCCCGCACAAACCCACCACCGGCCACCCGCCTCTCACCACACCTCCCCTCCCGCCCCTCACCACACCACCCCTCCCGCCCCCCACTGCCCCCTGAGCCCCGCGTGCTCCCACACTTCTCTCTCTCTCTCTCTCTCTCTCTCTCTCTCTCTCTCTCTCTCTCTCTCTCTCTCTCTCTCTCTCTCTCTCTCTCCCCCCTCCGCCCCCCACACAAAACCCACCACTCGCCCCTCACCACACCTCCCCTCCCGCCCCTCATTGCACCACCCCTCCCGCCCCCCACCGCCCCCTCAGCACCCCCTCCCCGCGTGCCCCCCCTCTTCTCTCTCTCTCTCTCTCTATCTATCTCTCTCTCTCCCTCTCTCTCTCTCTCTCTCTCTCTCTCTCTCTCTCTCTCTCTCTCTCTCTCTCTCTCTCTCTCTCTCTCTCTCTCTCTCTCTCTCTCTCCCCCCCCCCCCCGCACAGCTCCACCACCCGCCACCTGCCCCTCACCACACCTCCCCTCCCGCCCCTCACCGCAACACCCTTCCCGCTCCCCACTGCCCCCTTAGCCCCCGCATGCCCCCCAACTTCTCTCTCTCTCTCTCTCTCTCTCTCTCTCTCTCTCTCTCTCTCTCTCTCTCTCTCTCTCCCCCGCCTACCTCTCACACTTCACCATCCTTCCCCACAACCCCCTTATCCCACCATCCCCCTCCCCCATGACCCCCCTTTTCTCCTCACCCCTCGGTCCAACCCCCTCACCCCACCCACCTCGCCAGCCCATCCACCCCCCACACTATCTCAACCTCCCCGCAGCCCAACCCTCCACTCAATCCGCTACCGTGGTGGCTGGTGGTGATCTGTCTAAAGTGCAGAGAGCAATATGCATGATATCCAATTCCACAGGTGTTGCAGAGGTGATCTCTCGCATAGACTTCAAGTTTGAACTTATGTATGGTAAGAGAGCATTTGTCCATTGGTATGAAGGTGAAGGCATGAAGGAAGGAGAATTCTCAGAAGCATGTGAAGACTTGGCTGCTCTTGAGAAGGATTATGAGGTGGTTGGAGCAGAAGCATGAAGGAGATGACTCTTGCAACTAAGGAATTCATTGGGCTCTTGGATTGGTGAGGTTAACATCAATCCTCCACCCACCATTTCTCACACTCAAGGGGTCATTCCAATATCACGGGCGGCATAAAATGAGGATCTCAGCTTGCAAGTAAAAGGGTAAAAGTGTAACTGGTAAAAGTGGAGGTGGAAAAATGATTGTTGCCGCCAACCTTCCATGACGACTACCTATTTTTGAGGATCCAATTCAAATCAAGTGGAATAATTGACCTAACCCTTCAATTTTGGGCAATCAATCGGTGCATGATCAGTGGACATGAGGAATCGGCAAGGCCCTCTTGGCCTATTGGAGCCTATAAAAGCAATGGATTTGTGTTCATTTGGGATACATTCAGATACACACATTTGCATACGTACGTACATAGGTCCTCTATTTGCACTTTGTGGCTTCAAGCCTACTATAGGAAGTCACTCTCTGGTGTGGATACAGAGCGTGGGCTTCCTAGTGGAGTGCTAATAGCACTATAGTGTGAAGAGAGTGGCTTGGTTTTGTCATTCCGTGTGAGTTAGTGATATTTTTATGCTCTTTTCCTTAGAGCAATTCTTCAGATTTTGTATTGATTAGTGCTAATCTGCATCTAGCTGTGTCCATTGTATGGATTGGATGAATCCCTTGTATTGATGTTGTTTAGTTCTGGAGTGGCATGTTAGCCCGGAGCATGAACTTTTGAGCATCTCTTTGGCCTATGTTGTAATCATCCGATTTGAACTAAGGAGTGGATGGTCCTCCATTATTGTCATTTGTCAATAATATTTTCTTGAGTATTCATAACTCTGTGCAACCATTGATATCTGCCTGCTCACATAAGTGTTAAAGGGTATATTTCTCTAAGGAGAACCTCCCTTGAGTAGGTGAAGTACTGGAAGGCTTACTGCATGCTCATGTTAAAAGAAGATACCTAGTACCTCCTCTATAGTTTGGCATGCCCGGTGGGACCCTTGCATTTTTGTGAGAGGCCCTGAGGATAATATTTAGCCCTCTTTTTCATTATTTTTGCCCTATTGCATTTGCGAATAAGTACATGACCCATATGGAGGATGCAATGTTGGCACTCCTTCCATGCACATTGGAAGGCCTTGCAGACAAATGGTACAATCAATATGCAGATGGGCATTTTGCTACATGGGAGGCTTTGAAGACGGCGTTCTCAGAGACATTTCGGCCAAGTGACTCCTCCGAAAGAGCTCTAGATCAGCTAGAGAACTTAAGGCTGAGACCACGTGAATCCTTCCATGAACTTCACACTAGGACAAAAGCACTTGTTGCACGTCTTCCACATGCTCCAGGTGATTTCTTGGTTTAAAAATGGATAGAAAAGGCCTTGCCCAGATCATCTCAGTAGAAGTTACGTGAGTCTCTCAGATTGGATGCAACCCTCAATGAGTTTGTTGTAGCAGCATCACGCATTCAAGAAGCTAGGCAACATTTTGAAGGGGATACACAACCGAATTATGTTGCAGAACTAGACCCTATTGGGCAACTGAGGAAAGAACTGGAGGCATTGAGAATGCAACAAAATCAACAAGAAGAGAAGGTCTTGCCACCATTGCGTCGCACTGATGATGAAGTAGCCCAACTTCGCCGTGAGTTAGAAGATTTGCGGACCACTAAGGATATAAGGAGGGAGATTTGGTGCACAATCTGTAACAACAATGGACATTCCAATGCTAATTTCCCTAATAAGGTAAGCTGTCAATTTTGTGGAAAGGATGGTCATGAAGCTAGAGATTGTTACTACCTCAAGGGTACACAGCAACAAGGTAACCCTCAAGCTTTGGATTCATATTATGTTAGTACTGATATAATAGACCATTGATGTGCTATCGCTGTGGTGAGTATGGCCATATGCAAAATAGGTGTTCCCTTCCAGAAGATGCACCTCCTTGTCAACATTGTCTAGAGGCCAAGGATAACTATACCAAAGACTGCCCAAGTAGCCGTCCTGCTCCAATCCACATGATTGCAGTCTCTCCACAAGAAGGTATGACCACTCAGCCTTATGCTGTTTCATCCTCTGCAATGCCCATGATGACTAGAGCCAGACAAGCAGCAGCAATCCATAAAGAGGAACAACAAGGATTCCAGGATAAAGAGGAGGAAGAGAAGTTTGGGTGGAAGGGCCAAGTAGAAATTGAAGGAGCTTATGAAAGGATGGCTACTTCTCTAAGGGACCAACCAACAAGTCTGCAAGAAGACACTCATGAGGTAAACATTGAACAGATCTTGAAAGGCATTCATCACAAGGTTAGTCTGTACGAACTTATAAGGATGGATTCAAAAGTAAGAAGTGACTTATTGAAGATTATACACTCTGCTCAGTTGATCCAATTACCGAGTATAGATGGTTTCATGGTTGATTTTCCCCCTGCACCCTTGGCAAACTACCAAAGCTCAAGATTATCTGTTTGTATAAAGGATGAAGCTCTCACGGGTCTGATCATAGATGGAGGCTCGGGTATCAATTTGATGCCAGATTTTACAATGAAGAAACTGGATTTGAACCCCACCAAGATGGCACCATTCACAGTTACATTAGCAGATCAACATCGGGTTGCGCCTCTTGGCAGTATTGAAAAGGTACAGATGATAGTACAGGGTTGCCACTTTGTGTTGGATTTTGTTGTTATTGCACTTCCACAGGATACTTCCTACCCTTTACTTCTAGGGAGACCTTGGCTGAGGCAAGCAAAAGCTTTGCAAGATTAGGGGAAAAACAAACTATGGATTTCAACTAGCACCAATAGCCAACTGCAGCTACAATTGGAAGAAGGATTTGACTCAGGGAAAACTACTGGGTATACTGTGGACACACAGGTAATGCCTTCTCTACCCCAAGAAGAAGATACATTATTGAACTGGATGATGGAAAGTACAGAGTGCTGCACGGTGGAAATCAATGAAATAGAGGAAGAAGTTGCAGATAAAGGAGTTGCAGGAAAATGCGATGAGGTTCACAAGGAATTGAAGAATGAAAGCTTGTAGGAGATTATGGATGTTGAAAGGGAAACAACTATAGAGGTTTCAGAACAGGAAGGTTATGAGCCTGAATGCAGAGAAGATATCCCCTTTTCGGATATACCTCCAGGATGGACCAAAGAACATATTGTAGAATATAAGTTAAAATCCACTCCTGCATATAGTGGAGATGATTTATCAAACAAGATTAATCCTAAAACACTAGTGCAAGAAGTAAATCTAGGGGATGAAGAGAACCCTCAAGTAGTCCACTTGGCCTCTTGGTTGTGGCATTATCCTCCTTTACTACAGAAGGTAACTTCTTTACTTTTTGCTTACAAAAATGTCTTCGCATGGTCCTACAAAGATCTAACAGGGATACCAGAGGAGCTTGGATTGCATCGGATACCCTTAGTTGAGGGAGCCGCGCCTGCAAGAAGTAGGCCATATCGACTCAATCTGAAGTATGCAGAGGCGGTAAAAGTGGAAATTACAAAACTAGAAGAAGTAGGTATATTTGTTCCAGTAGAACATTCCAGGTGGTTTTCTTCTATGGTTATTGTGCCCAAGAAAAGTAGTGGAAAAATAAGGGTCTGTGTTGATTTTCATGCCTTGAATAAAGTGACTGTTCAAGATGGATTTCCTCAGCCCTTCAGAGAGCAAGTACTTGAGGAAGTAGCTGGTCACACTTTGTATAGCTTCCTAGATGGTTTTAGCGGTTACAATCAGATAGTGATCCATCCTGATGATAGGGACAAAACAACCTTTGTAACTCCATGGGGCACTTATGTCTATACCCGCATGGCTTTTGGTTTAAAGAATGCGCCAGCTTCATTTAATAGAACAATGTATCTAATATTGGGAAAATGGTTGACAACCTTTTTACGCATTTTCATGGATGACTTTTCAGTATTTTCAGGCACAGATAGAAGAGTAGCAGCTCAAGATTTCCATGATCATTTGTAAAATCTAAAAGAAATATTTGAGCAATGTCTCAAAACAGGTTTGAAATTAAATCCTGATAAATGTCACTTTTTGGTCACCAAGGGCACTCTTCTTGGTCACATAGTATCTGCTGAAGGAATAACCGTTGACCCTGCAAAGGTTACTACTATTTTATCCATGCCTACTCCACAAAGCCCAAAAGAAGTGCAAAGTTTTTTGGGTCATGCAGGATATCATAGAAGATTCATACGAATGTATTCAGAAATAGCTAAGCCCTTATCAAGGCTTACCAGTAAAAAGGTCCCTTTCTAATGGAGTGCTGAAGCTGAGAAAGCATTTTGTGAACTGAAAATGAGGTTATGTACTGCTCCACTTTTAAGTGTTCCTAACTGGTCATTGGAGTTTCATGTGCATACAGATGCTAGTCTTCATATTGTTGGTGCAGTTCTAGCTCAACCATCATCACACAAGGTTGACAGACCCATCTCCGATGCCAGCAGACTACTCAACCAAGCAGAAAGGAATTACAGTACAACAGAAAGGGAAGGTTTGGCTATTGTATTTGCTCTTCAGAAGTTTTGGCATTATCTTCTTGGTCTACATTTTATAGTCATATCTGACCATCAGCCCTTGAAGTACTTGATAAACAAGCCTAGAGTGGCTGGAAGGATTTGGAGATGGTTACTCCTGTTTCAAGAATTTAACTTTGATATTCATATTAAGCTAGGAAGAGAGCACTACATGGCAGATCAAGTGTCCAGGACTACAATGAGCGAGAAGGCCACATGTATTAATGATGAACTGGTGGATAGTACTCTCTTCCTAGTGGCAATTCGAACTGATTGGTATGATGGAATTCTCCATTTTCTCACCACTGGAAAACTCCCAGAACACTTGACACCTATAGAAAAAAGAAGATTGCTCTTGAAAGCCAAAGCATATTCACTTATAAATGGAAATTTATATGAAAAATGTCAGGATGATATCTTGAGAAAGTGTGTCTGTCCAAAGGAGGTAAATCTTTTGTTAGAAGCTGCACACAGTGAAGGACATCTAAACGGGGAAGAATTGGCTCACATAATCATCCATAAGGGACTATGCTGGCCTCATATTTACAAGGATGCGATCGAGTTTGCTAAGGAATGCCACATTTTCTGGAGATGTGCTCCTACGCCAACCAGATTGAATTTCCAACCATTAGTCATATCTACAGGATGGCTCCCATTTGAACGATGTGGTCTTGATTTCATAGGACCAATTAGTCCAACTGGTCAACCTAGGGGTAAGAAGTATATTTTGATGGCCACATGCTACGCAACTAAATGGATTGAGGCTTAAGCTACTGTAGATTGCACAACTTTAACAGTAGCTAAGTTTTTGTATAAACGTATTTTTTCAAGATTCGGTTGCCCACTGGAAATCACTAGTGATAGGGGCACACATTTTGTAAATCAATTGCTCCAATTCATATTTGACAGGTACAAGGTTTTTCATAAAAAATCTTGTGCCTACTATCCAAGGGCAAATGGCCAAGCAGAGAGCTCCAATAAGATCTTGATTGGATTGCTTCGCAAATTATCCTTCGATCATCAAAGCTTCTGGCCACAAGCATTGATTGGTGCAATTTGGGATTTCAGAACTACAAGAAGGGGAACCACAGCTGAGACTCCATTCCGCTTAGTATATGGAAAAGATTCATTAGCACCATTTGAATTTATTATCAAAAGAGAAATGGGAGCCAAGGCCATTGGAATTAAACCTCCCATTAGGAGACTGGTGGCATTAGAAGAATACAAAGAAGGAGCAATGCAAAATCTTCAGGTAACCCAAGAAGAGTGCAAAAGATTGCACGACAGGTATCTTAGGATTAATGAAGTACAGGAAGGATCCTTGGTTTTGGTGCATCAAAACCCAGCAATTTCAACCAAATTGGCACCCAAATGGATAGGACCATATAGGGTGATCAAGATATTACCACATGGAGCAGTACACTTGGAGGATTTGCACGGTAAGAAGATACCCCTGGTCAATATCTCCAGGGTGAACAACTACCTGAACTAAGTCCAATTGGAAGAATTTCAACCACTGTACATACCACATTTCATTCACTATTTGTAGTTATTTTGTTCATTCAATAAGAAGATAAAAGGAAATTGCACTGAGGCCGTGCAAAAGCTTGATGTGGGGGTCTATAGCACCACTCTTCTCTCTCTCTTCCCCCGCCACCTGCCCCTCACCACACCTCCCCTCCCCCCACTCACCACACCAACCCTCCCGCCCCCCACTGCCCCCTCAGCCCCCTGCGTGCCCCCACCCTTCTCTCTCTCTCTCTCTCTCTCTCTCTCTCTCTCTCTCTCTCTCTCTCTCTCTCTCTCTCTCTCTCTCTCTCTCTCCCCCCTCTGCCCCTCGCATAAACCCACAACCCACCACCCGCCCCTCACCACACCTCCCCTCCCGCCCCTCACCACACCACCCCTCCCACCCCCACTGCCCCCTCAGCCCCCCGCGTGCCAACACCCTTCTCTCTCTCTCCCTCCCTCTCTCTCTCTCTCTCTCGCCCCTCACCACACCACCCCTCTTGCACCCCATTGCCCCCTCAGCCCCCCCACGTGCCCCCACCCTTCTCTCTCTCTCTCTCTCTCTCTCTCTCTCTCTCTCTCTCTCTCT